>JAQQSE010000058.1:3600000-4200000 GCA_035772565.1 Antheraea assamensis
TTATATCGATTATTATATCGATAGAGTATTAAATATGAACGTTATATTTTATGGACAAAGGTAAAAAAACATCGATGAACGCGTAGTTCTTAGAAAAATCAAAAATTCCTTACAAGTTTAATAATGTTGTATTAAATGAAGCTATTGGGGTACTCTTAGTTAAGAATTAAGTGTCTAATAAGTAACATAAAAAAAAGACCGTAATGTATTCAGTAGTTTTTGCGTGATGCGCCACTAACAACAACAACAACAGACCTTCATCATTTTATTTATTTATAAGAAGATTAGACTCAATGGGTTAATGTACTCGTACAGTGATTTTATCTTCTCAAGAGGTCGAGTTAGACGTGCCACCGACGACACGTGAATTCACTAATTCGACTCTGAAACAAGTAGAATTTTGAGTGAAGACCGGTTCTAAGAATTAAAAAAAAAACTCACATTTAATAAGTAATATATAGGCTACTAGCGGCCCGCTCCGGCTTCGCACGGGTATAAAATATATAGCCTATGTCATTCACTGAAAAAATGATTAAAATCGATCCAGTAGTTTTGATTTATACATTACTGCCCGTGGCCCGCACGCGTTATATTTGGAGTAACCTCAAAAATAACAGTATTTCTCCAGTATTTAATTTATGTTATTATACATATAAACCTTCCTCTTCAATCACTCTATCTAATAAAAAAAACGCATCAAAATCCATTGCGTAGTTTTAAAGATTTAAGCATACATAGGGATATAGGGACAGAGAAAGCGACTTTGTTTTATACTATGTAGTGATAATACAATATATCATACAGTTAAGATTAATCTAACGACACTTCATTTGTTAAAATTCATTAAACTATTATGAAACTGTTACCTGCCCGTTATATCGTGCATTAACTAATTTTTTAATAATATGGGAATTCTTTTTTTTTTAATAATGCTAAGAACTATGAAAAATTCGGCATCGTATGCTCGTAGTCCATATGCGCCGGTACATTAAATACTTTTGGCATAATTGAGCCTAAAATAAATTGTATTTTCATAATTATAGAATACATTTATATGTACACTCCAAATATTACCCTGTTTTAGTACAGTGAGGTTAAAATAAATAACCCTATGAATGGGATAAACAATTTTCAATAGCGACAAACCGATGCACAACAAGGCTTTAAAAAGTTTGACTAGGAAAAAAAACGGTCGGTTCGCGCTACATCCACACGCACACTATTATCAGACAATGATAAAATCCATTTTCTTTTACATGTATATAGTTTATTTGAAGGTGAGTTGTATTTCGAAGCCAACAACTAGCTTTTACCCGCCGCTTCGTTTGCGTTAATATAAATTTGACGTATTCCTCGGGGGCAGTAATATTTTTGTGGATAAAACAACAATCTGTTTTTCATGATGATGGGTTCATTAGTTTAGGCGTGAAGAAGGACAAGCAAACAAATTAGTAAGGATTACCATTTTCCATAAGTGTCGTGGTGGTTGAGTGTTCTGACCGGCGGCTATCGATCCGATGTCCGCAGCACACCGTCATCATAATCTTCTTACTCTTAAGTAGGGTCATGTTTGTTCATGTCATACTTATCATGTTGTGATGTATGATTTGGCATAATTTTTATGATCGTCTGCTGCCTGATATCATCAACCCTGCTTGGGATTATTTTGTAGTACCACTATAACTTCAATTTCGTAACTTCGTATGGATCCCAAATGTGGATATTTGTCTCTTCGATAGCAGGTGGTAAGGATTCAAATGAGACACTTGAGAGCCAGTCTCTCTAGGTTTAGCGTACTAATCATCTTACGCTATATCATCATTTAACATCAGATGAGATTGTACTCGAACGCTAAACCCTATATCTTGAAAAAAAATCATCTTATATATAATTAAAAGAGACGGCCCAAAGATAATATTATTAAAAATGAAGACGTTAAAATATCAAAATCAAATTTTATATTTATATCTTTAACTTTTCCATCATCATCGTAATCATCATCATGAGCTCGTAAGAGACCCACTGCAAGAGCATAGGCCTCTTCCCAAACGAAAGGATCTGGCACACCAGCACACGACGTATTGGCGTTTTCAAACTCTGAGAAATCCACAGTTCTATATTTTCCCACATACGGTAGCAGGTACTACTAGAACATTTCTCAGGTTCAGGTTTCCTCATGATCTTTTCCTTCACCGTCAGCCGATAGTGTTACCAATTTACATTAGTAAATGTACGCGAATTCCGAAAAACTCGTTGGTGATGGATACCGGGGTCCGATCGTGCGGACTTCGAATCGATAATCCACTGGGCAAACCATTAGACCACCACGACTTCTTCGATGTTCTTGTATAAATGTGTAAATAATTATTTCCATACTAGCTGTCTGTCTGTCTGTATCCCGTGATTTTCACTCATACTCTGACACCCCACACCGCACAACAGTACTCGTCCGTACTGTTATATCGTTTTTGCTTATTGTACTTTCTAATGTCGATGCTTATTGTTCTGCTACCAAGTGTCGTACTACGATGTGGGATAGTATATACCTAATCTGCCGAAATAAATCCATACAACAATAAAATGTTATAGAGGTCTGCAGTTGTTCGCGCATCACGCAAAAATTCCTACATAGATTTCGATAAAATATCTTGAGTTTTATTTCTTAGGCCCTTATCTGAACAATAATTATGACTATTTATTCCATTTGAAATAAAGTTTCTAGAAACTACGATTGTTATAAGTACTACTTAAAAGACTAAAGAAATGTTGTAATCAAAGTATATTTTTGCTATCAAATTCTATTTTAAGTTATTTCTTTTGTCTATCTGTGCATTATCGTAGTTATCAGCTTGATTATTAATCAACACCGATTACCCCAAACACGTTCGCACACACACATGTAAGTAAACATAGTTCGTAAACCACAGGCATGATTTAAAAACTAGAAACTGTGACAAACTGGTCGTTCCATGTTTTAGACTCAGTAAAACCAGTAACAGTTTTTTAGGTAATAGTGTTAGCTTTTATAACAAAGTCCCAAAGCATATTACCGATTTGCCAGAATATAAGTTTAAGTGCCATGTTAAGCGGGTTTTGATGTCAAAGGGCTATTATAGAATGGATCAATATGTGAACGATGGTGATGTCTGGAATTGACTCCTCTCTGTGCATCCACTAAAATCGATTGTAATGTAAAATGAATTTTAATTATATAAGTATATGTTAAAAAGATAAACCCGATCGAGTTTCTTGCCGGTTCTTCTCGATGACTGGGATGTATTCGGAACCGGTGGTAGTTTTGACGTTCATAAGCGCCTTCTTAGGGCCTAAATTGAATAAAGTATTTTTGATTTGATTTGATTTGAGTGGTTGGGTTTGTTTTTGTTTTAATCCCTTTTTCAAACGGAGTTGTTAGCTTAGATTATCTTAGTAGTCAGATTCAAGATACATGTATAAGTTCGTGAAACATACATGCTTGGTACACGTGTATAATAGTTGCTTAACTTAGTTAGACTCGGGATATTTGGTGACAGTCCAAGCCGAGGCGCGCCGTGCGCCCTTGTGCTGGTTGTCTGTATCAAAACGGGTGAGTGCCTTAAGCGCTCCCCTTAATAGTCCTGTGGAACTGTAGAGGCCTTGCCAGGTCAACAGTGTAGACAGTTCGAAAAAAAAAAGTAGATAATTGAATGAAAGAAGAATTTCTCAAATCTAACTGGTAGTTAGTTCCAACGATTTCTTTGTTGAAACATTCCAAAAAAAAAGACAATGATTTCGTTTGAACTTTAAAATTTAGTATTTGTATAGATATTGTTTGAAACATAATTGCACGGACCGGTATATTTAAATGTTTTTTTTTTTTAAATAAACACACTGTAAATAATTCATCCATAAAGGGGAATTTTAATCAAATATGCAAATGGATAACACGTATTGTAGTATTACTTAAAAAATGTTTTCATTTTTTGTTATATTAGATTTTTCTATTAAAAGTTTTATATTTTTTGTTACAAGACAATATATCTTTAACACCAAAATTGACCATTGATCGAAAATGACGGTGGAATAGACAAGGACGTGAGGAATAGATTAAATGCAGGGTGGATGAATTGGCGAAAGGTGTCCGGGGTGGTTTGTGACGCACGAATGCAGTTGAAACTCAAGGGGAAGGTGTATAAGACTATAATCAGACCAGCCGTGTTATATGGATCCGAGTGCTGGGCTACGAAAGAGACGGATGAGAAACGATTACATGTGGCAGAAATGCAAATGTTAAGATGGATGTGTGGTGTAACTAGAATGGATAAGATTAAGAATGAGTATATCAGAGGAAGTTTGAAAATAACACCAGTGACAGAGAAGTTGAGGAGTAATAGGTTATAGCATGGTACGGGCATATTATGAGAAGAGATGAAAGTCATGTAACAAGAAAGTTTTGAAGACCGAAAAAGGTGTGGATAGATTGTGTGAAAGATGATATGTGTATAAAAGGTGCGAATACTGAGATGATATTTGACAGGGAAGAGTGGATAAGTAAAACATATTGTGCCGACTCTACTTAGGTGGGATAAGGGTAAGATGATGATGATGATATCTTTAACACCAGCGCCAGAGAATTTGAGGATTAATAATATAGGTTAGCATGGTATGGATATGACACGAGGAGATATGAGCCTTATAATTAGAAGAGTGCTAAGAATGAATGTTGACGGATGTAAGAGGAGACAGAAATATATCTGGATATGTAAAGCCAAGAAGGCAGTAGGAAAAGCCATATCGACGTACTACTATGTTTGAATCGTGTTTTCCTTCACCAATAGCTCAAGCTTATCGCACGATTCGAACCCACGACTATAATCGATAAGAATTTTTTGTGCTCGCTTATTTTAATTTAAAGAATCGGTGTACACAATTTAGCCTTCTAGAATCGTTCGTTAAGTTAATATTGGCAGTCGCACTTAAGAACTTGAAAACGTATTTAAAAGAGAAATGTGTGTACAGAAATGAAACAAGAAGTTATTGCCTTTAAGTTTATACCTCATACAGAAATAATTAGGACATTTTCACTAGGGCGTATAGGTTGTATGAACAATTGACAATCGTAAAACTACAAAATGTACCTATCAGACTTCGTAAACATATTGATAAGTTGCCACCAAAGATTATAAAGAGAAGTTTATATCATTAGAGAGTTATAAATGTTTGGGGGGTTTCTCTTGAAATCGATGTCGACATTTTGATAGTATTTGCTTCAAGCAAAAGTTATAATCTTGACGATCTTACACCCATTTATATCACACTAGCGACCCGCTCCGGTTTCGCATGAGTATAAAATATATAGCCTATGTCATTCGATGAAAAAAATGATTAATATCGATCCAGTAGTTTTGATTTATTCATTACTGCCCGTGACCCGCACGCGTTAAATTTGGAGTAACCTCAAAAATAACAGTATTTCCTCACTATTTAATTTATGTTATTATACATATAAACCTTCCTCTTAAATCACTCTATCTATTAAAAAGAACCGCATCAAAATCCGTTGCGTAGTTTTAAAGATTTAAGAATACATAGGGATATAGGGACAGAGAAAGCGACTTTATTTTATACTATGTAGTGATGAAATAGGTACCTTCATAACACTATATATAAATGTTACATATTATCAGCATGTATATGTAGCACTGCTGGGCAAAACTTTCTGCCTGGAGGACACAACTAACATAATCATCTCTCCGGCCCGCATCATTGTAGTGAATGAAGAGAAATCAATAGTTACATACTCTTCCACATATACTTTTGGTACTACAAAATAATCCCAAGGAGGGTTGATGTTAGGCAGACGACGTCCGATCGTAAAAATGAGGCCTAATCATGATACGCCACAACATGAAAAACATATTGTGCCGACGCTACTTAGGTGGAATCCTTAAGAAGATAGAATTATGTGACGTCTTGTACGCATCTTTGTTACTCTATGGGTAAGAAGATAAACAGTTGACAATTGTCAAGAGTAAACGTAAATACAAATAAACCGCCATGTCCCCTCCTTTCCGCCATTGGACCTGTAGTTTATCTCTGTTGTCAGTTAATACCTTATTTAATTGTCTTGTTTATATTGACATGTGAACTGAAACGGGCTGTTAAATAGCCGTGGACACAATCATTTATCGGCGAAGAACATGACATTTATTGAACTGTCAGTTATAATTGAACGAATGGGTGTATAAGCACGTTATATTACATTTTACAGTAAACTGTATAAATATATTCTATACTAGTTACGCTCACGTCTTTGTACGCGTTTGTCATTATTTGTCATTTCTGTTCTCGGTTTTACTAGCGTTAATGTAAATTTATAGTATACCTCGAGAACCGTACTTTTTACTGGGTTACAGAGTGACCCTATATCCTTTTCTATACAACGGAGAAATTGATGCAAAATGAAAACATAATTGTTGATAAAAAAAAATGAAAGGAGTGTGGAGAAAGTGTAACAAAGAAACAAATAATCTTTTCGCACTTATAACATTAATAAGGATGTATAGAGAAAAAAAACATGAGTACCATACCGTTTAACTCACTTCTCCACGGCAAGAAAACTCACATCACAAAACGCGAATATTATTTATGAAAATCGTATTTTCTATCGTATATTTCTAAACAAGAACAGAGTGTCCAAGAAGTGGAATTTTTAAATCGAAATCTGTAGAGAGTGATACTCTGACAACGGCAGACCTTGAATCACTATATTTACATGGTACAAATTTTCTTAGGAATTAAATAGTAGCTAAGCTAAATGGATGAATGGAAGCTAAATTAAGTACAGCATTTGCTTCAGTAAAACCACAGTGCCACGTAGAGCTATCCTTGCTAATAACAACTAACTCTAGCGTTTACGCTCGTACCATGAATGGTCTTAAAATCAATAAATAAAAAGTCATCTTTTGACTTATAAACAACAAATCTTTCGACATGTTTTCTTCGTGAACCGATTTTAATAAATAAAGCTTGTATGTTGCTACAAGGTACCTTCAAGTCACCTTCGAAATCCTTGTGAATATTAGTATAGTCATTTTGGAGATTTGTATGTTCAAACATACAGACAGCAGACATACGAAGTTTTTAAAAATAAGTTTTTTATATTTCTTATATTATATTCAAAAGTTTTTGGATAATATTTACAATGTACAGACATGACAATTTTACAATTTCATTATAATAGGTACTAGCAATTATCCTCGGTGTCGCACGTGTTTTCTCTTCAGTAATTATCTTCATCTCTGTCTTTTATATCTATATAAAACAATAACCGACTGACTCTTGGCAAAATGAAGAATTTTCATACACATTATCATCCCAATTATCACAAAAGCCTTCTCTAGTGCTCATGTATTGTGTAAAAAGAACTCGCATGGAAATTTTCACAGCTCTAATTTGAGAGGTGCGTTGATATGTCAGTCAGTCTGCCAATTTTCCTTTTATATGTATAGATAGCTATATTTACTTAGTCCGAAATACCTTTTTTCGATTTTATTCCGATAAAAATTAGTTAATATCGAAGTCCCAGTTGAGTTTCATTCATTGGAGTCCATTGCAAAATTTAAAACACATCTAAATTTGTAGTTATAAAATTTTAAAAAAATATCTTCTGAATGCAATACAATAAATAAGCGAACCCTACACTTGTAACACGAGATAATGTTAACCAAACGTATTGCTAATCAATGTTATAACAGAGAGATCCGAATTAATTGTCACGGAATTGGACGGACGACTATCAACTTCGTTTTGTTTTATTAGATTATTAATGACATCGCGAGCTAGCTACCGACTTGTGATGCGTCCACGATGTCGCGTGTTGCCAGATGCACTCGGCGAAATTATCGGAATTATTCCAATATTCCGAGATTTAATTTCTTTTGTTGTGTTTTATAGACCGATATACGATGAATTTTACGTTCTCCTCAGTTGTTATCCTCGTGGCTGAGTCGTCTTTATCGAATTTTTTAATGTCTTCAATTCCACGAACGACTATATAACTTCAAATTAAGAATTATTTATAATAGAAAGCAGCTGTACTATATATGTGAAGACAGTTGACAATAAGACATTATACATTATGGTTATCATAAATAACTCAGTGACATGTGACTATTGAATCTGCTAATTTCAGTCTCTCTAGTTGGCTTTTCTACGTTGATTCACTTAGACCATAACGTCATTTAACAACAGGTGGTATTATACTCAAACGCCGACACTCAATACATATTAAAAATATTTTAATGGTTATTACGTTTATCTTGCGCGTATTCCGCGATGTAATAGACTTCCCAAAGCACGCTTACTTGATTATCTGACTTGTCTATCATGTTCATGTATGTTCCATAGTTCAATATAAAACAAGTGCTTGTTTAAGTCATGACTTTACCATGGTACACATGATCGAAAACAAAGTCCCATTCTGGCAAATTCTTATTACGATATTTCTACGTTAACACTTATCAAATTTAATAGACTTGTTTAGATCACTACACCTTTAATTGGCTTTTCAATATCTTTTCTTTTTTTATTGAATGAATTGCGTTAAATGTCGCCCTTACAACTGAAAATAGTTTGGATTTAGATATAAAATGGTAGTCCCTTTTTTCATTAAAAATATATGCATTATTAAACATGTAATTTATTCTATTTATAGATAAAAATAATAAGCTATTTGATCTGAAAGAAATAATACTTTTTTTATATCTCGCTTTCTCTGTCCCTATATCTCTATGTATGCTTAAATCTTTAAAACTACGCAACGGATTCTGATGCGATTTTTTTTAATAGATAGAGTGATTGAAGAGGAAGGTTTATATGTATAATAACATAAATTAAATAGTGGAGAAATACTGTTATTTTTGAGGTTACTCCAAATTTAACGCGTGCGGGCCACGGGCAGTAATGAATAAATCAAAACGGCTGGATCGATTTTAATATTTTTTTCCGTGAATAGCATAGGCTATATATTTTATACCCATGCGAAGCCGGAGCGGGCCGCTAGTTACAAATATTTCATTTTTACATAAAACAGGCTACACCATTTTACTTATGGTTAATTGGACATTAAAGTTTAAATGGAAAGTAACTACATCGTGTATACTTCTTCTAAATTAAGTTTTGGAAATCCGATTTTAGTGAAATCTTCTTCTCATTTACAAATTATTATTTGAAGTAAAATCAAAATTAAGGTAATATTTTTCATAAATAGTATTACAAATTTATTAAATATAATTTGTATAAGGTGTTTATTGCAAATAACGGAATAAGTATCCGATAGTCGTTACTTGGAAATTTGGCATGTATTGAAGAATCTTCGCAAATTGAATTAACTCAACAAATTGTAACTATTTTTTTAAATTATCAGCTCAGAGGTATCAGAAACGCTTATCTCCTTTTTCCTCACCACGATCTTTTTATTTGGTAGTAGTAGATAGTAGATATTTAAACTTATAATTTTATAAACTGACCGGTGTTTGTTTGTTCTTGTGAACATAGTTTTGTTGTCTTCTCTGGCTGTTGATAGAAATCTTTTCAGAGTAGGTTCAGCTAATTTGAAAGCTGGACCTGATAAACAACAGATATTTCAATTTTATTTTATTTGTATGTTAATTGATTCTCGGCCGCTTCGTTGGCCATTAAAAAATATGTCAGAGCTTCAATCGAATCCAGAAAGTAGAACCATCTACGAAAAACTCCAGATAGAATGGTTATACTCTTATATCGATACATATAATAGTTTTGAGGTAATTGATCCTCAAAGAACTGCACTTTTATTATATATAAGTAGATGAATATGCGAAACAAAAACTTTGTACCCCTTTTTGAGTAAAGTGTGGGAACAGAGGAATGTGATATTTGGTTTAATCTAAAACGTTGATTGTTTACGTTCATAGTTATTGTCAAATAGATAAAAACAAACGCATTACTCTTCAGTCAACTAGTCGCTTTGAGTAGTTATAGTTATATGTGAATAAATGGGAAAATTAATAAGTAATGACGCGGAATTTTTAGCGGAACTTTAGCCTGTCATGTAATGGCTTTTAAATTTTATTCATAATCTTCTGTTATTTGAAACTATATTTTGTAATATTGGTGGCATTTTACGTCATATATTTCGGTTATTGTGCATAAGTGAAGTGAATGAAAAATAATACCACGGAACATGAATTATAATTAAGATGCCACAAAAGCTATCTGGAAATTCCTAACAAGGGGGCGAACATTGAAATAATCACAATTATCTACTCGAAACTTACAGTAATCTAAAAAAAAAAAGAATTAACGAGAGTGTGTCCTTTATGAACTCAACTGCAAACATGTACTTTGTATCTACATTTGTTGCGGTATCTACTCGATAGTTGCAGTAATAATATAGATTGATTGTCAAAAAAAAAGTAGTGACGTATTAGAACACACGTAAAAAAAAATGCAACGACTACAGACTCTTTAACAAAAAGACCACAGAATACTAGAGTAGATTTTTAGTAACCACTCACCATTTCGTACGCTTTAATTACAATATAAAAGTCAATAACAATAAAATAGACCTTGGAGCACCGAGATAATGCAGCATCTTATTGGTGAAATAATTTTCAGAAGCGAATCGGTTTTTTTTTTAATTATGGTAGGTGTTAATTCCTTAAAAAATGGAGTGGCAATAAATTTGTATCTGTTGTACATTTTACCTCTTGTTATTATATTAGTATGTACAAAGAAATAGTATAAAATTAATTAAATACTTCTATATAATTCATTTATAACATGGTAACCCTAAATCCTGAGCAATTCTATGAACACTTTGTATAGTACGAATAATAGAACAAAATGGCGGCGCGTTTGACAAATGATTAATGTATGGTCCACTAAATAAATGTCAAGAGTAGGTGCGCCATTTTCTTAGACTTGTTTGTTTTGTAATTCTAATATAACCTATAGGTTAGTATCTTGAGGGACTCGAATTACGTTAACGTTATAGATAATTCTAGAAATAGATACAATTTGAAAAACAATTATCCAATGTTCCAGGAAACAAAAAAAAAAATCTAGTATTACTGTGTTTACGGAATATTTGTAATGAAATCTAATTTTTACCACTAGCTAATACCCCCGACTTATATTAACAATCTATTTTATGTACAGAGGTAAAAAAAAACATGAAAAAAAATTGTTTTCTCTTATAAAAGTTTCTTACAATTTTTATTAACTTTATATGGCATCACGGTATCACGATAATTTTAGTTTTAAATAAGGGCCAAGTCTAAAAGTGTCTAACAAGTAGGGAACACAAAATTTATCAAGAAATTTTCTGCGATGCGCGCACAACGGTGGTGGACCTCTATTTTTATTTATCTTCTCGAATACAGATACTATTATTGGATAGTTCATTTGATACTAAATATTGATGGATACTTGTAGCTAACATTAATGCCGATAGAATTATCTTGCCAGTTCAGTTAGTGAGTCAGTTTAAGTAAGAAAATTGAGTTCAAATTTTCTGGACATAACAAAAGTTTTTAATATGTATATTTCATTTTTAATGAAGTTTTCATCGTGCGAATATTCTTTATAATGAAAAAAAACTAGAAACCGCCCGCGACTTCGTCTGCGTAGGCATATTTATGACGGATGACACGACACGTTGTACACGTCACTCTCGCAGCGCATACCGAAAGACTTTTGAGGCGGCAGGTTTTTTTTTCAACTTGCTTAACATTTTGGATAATTTAAACAATGTATTCATAAATTATAGCCTACTAGGTACGCGCCCCGGCTTCGTACGGGTTTACTAACGCAAGAAATGTAGACCGAATCTACTCGTTACCGTACGAACATGTTATGAAATGAAACGCCTACTGAACAACTGAGCGTTATTTCTGTTAACATTTCTGAATATCTGTCTAATTTTTTCTGTCTCTCTCACTCACTCACTTTTTTATATGCAGGTGTTTTAATCCAAATTTCTTACTTCTCCCGACCATATTTTGATTTTTTTTTCATACAAACCTTGTCCTGACAATTAGAAAGGTATCAAATAAATAATTTGACAATTAACAGCTATTTAAATACACCTATATATATATTTTTTATCTATGTTAGTAATTCTAGATTTTATCCTGAGATTATAGCCTTTATGGCAGTTTTATTATTATTTTTTTTAATTCGTTATTATTATTTTTTATTAGTTAAAAAAAGAGCGAGGTATTATGATAGCTTATTTTTTAGATAAGGGTCAAATATCTAAGAAGTGAAACACAAAAAATTTGATAGCAATCCATCGAGTAATGTTTGCGTGACGCAACAACAGACCTTTATCATTTAATTAATATAGATAGTTAATATAGCGAAAGTCAGGCACCGATGCCTATCCCTGCATATTCAGTTGAAACAAAAGAAACGGGTAACGACCGAGATTTCCAAGTTTGTTGATGCCGTGCGCACAGATTGGCGTGAGATAACACGTGACAGACGGACAAGAAAATCATTGTCTCTTTGTAATTATTGCGTCGGAGTGTTGTTGGAAATTTGTCTCGGAATTTTCGTAATACGAATGATGAATGTTCGTGGGATTTAATTCTAATTAACTAGCGATCCACCCCGGCTTCGTACAGAAGCCATATACTAATGTGTCGTTATAAGTGACTAAAAGCAATTTAGACGCGTATATATAGAACCCGATGCGTGTTTGGTACTTTGATACTTCATTCAAGTCAATGAAGTTTTGCAAATCGTATTTTTTCTTGGGCATAACTTTAAATATGTCATATCTATATATAACTGGTCTAAATTACTCCGCAATAATCTATTCTTTTTTTTTATAATATGTAAATGATAAAAACGATTCCTGTCTTCTTGAGTCTTAGAAGATAGACATACTCGTATACTGTCAAGGACATTTCTATAGGCCTTTTTAAGATGTGTACAACTTTGTAGTACATTATTTTAGAGTATCTCATTGTATGGAAATGTAAGCGTACGAAAAATATTTTTTTTTGCAACATTATTAACCCCTAGACTGTCGAAAGGTTTAAGTTCCATATAAACGAATGTTGACTTCAAGAAGCACGGATCAATAGACTGTTGGCAGCATAAGCTTAAAAAATGCCTGATTTTCTACAGAACTTTGGAAAACAACAAATTGTTTATTGTAAAATAATAATTTTTGTGTAAAATGTATTTTTTAATTATTTTTTCATTTGTACGATTTTTTTTAATAATCCATGGAATGTACAATGTCATGAAATTAAAAACATAATCCGCCATTTTGAGATATAAAAAACAGCCTAGAAGTTAAATTATAACGACTTTTCTCTGCTCAATATAAATATAACATCCATGTATTATACATAAAAATATTTCGAAATGGACACTCTAAATGACTATGGAAAGCTTATCACAATCGGTTACGTAGTTTGGAAGAATTGAGCGTACAAACAAACGGACACGATTTTACATTATGTCTTTATAATGTTCGTAAAAATATAAATATTGCATTTTTTGAAATTTTAAATCTGGTATAAAATAAAATTTTCCTCAATATAATGTCTCGTAACTGGACAAATATAACTATTCGTATTGGGAAATTTGAAACGCGGTTAGGAGTAACCGAATGAAAACTAAAAGATTATACTTCAAATAAGGTCCTAATTGAGATGACAGAAAGTAGAAGAAAAATCAGATATACTCGTATTCACTTTTAACTTTAAAAATGTATATTTAGTTTTTGAAGTTACACTTCTTTTGGCGCGTTATGGAAAAATGATGAGAGTAAATTTTTACGATGCGCGCGCCGCACACCGTCGCGAAAAACCGACACCCTGAAGTTAGCTATAGTCAATATTTTATTTAAAAAAAAACGTATGTATGTATTAAATACTTCTTTTCTATTGTTAGTGTCGTTTTTTCTACAAACGAAAGGCGAAAGATGACATTTTTGAAAAGATTTTTAATCTTGTTACGCCAAAGAAGTATAACTTCTAACGCGTGTACATAATAAGTCAACCTATCTTTTCTTTCAAACGAAATATTATTAACAATGTATGCGGAGAATTTAACGGAATTTGTCGAGTTTTCATTTGAAACGGGACAAAAAATTAAATTATTGTTTCGATAATTACCTTTTTTGTCTTACAACGTTACTTTGTAACAGGGTATTAAACTGTATTATTACCTTGAGAACTTACGCGTTCACTTAGCCTGTGTTAGTGTCGCTTTCAAATACGATTCAGAAATACATAAAATTTCCTTTATTTTTTTTTTATTTTTTTCAAACAAGCTACATACCGCTGTCGCGTGCTGAACGACACTTAAATGATGCATGTTAATTGCTCACATACATGTAATCGATCCATAAGCCAGGATCATAGACAATTTGTCGAGGGTCTCTTGTTCCGTAATGTTGTCTATGGTTTATGACAAACATGGCGCCGGTGTCCGAGTGTTTAAAAGAACTCAACATGTACTTAAAGTAGGCACTTTAAATACATTAAAATAACAATTTATTACAATTTACGAATCGACATGTCGTGTGTTTTAACATAACATCGTTTAAGACTGCTGTTTCTTTTTAAACTTGATTATTAATAGCTTCAAGTTATATAAGTTACTAGCGGCCCGCTCCGTCTTCGCACGGGTATAAAATATATAGCCTATGTCATTCACTGAAAAAATGATTAAAATCGATCCAGTAGTTTTGATTTATTCATTACTGCCCTTGTCTCGCACGCGTTAAATTTGGAGTAACCTCAAAAATAACACTATTTCCCCACTATTTAGTTTATGTTATTATACATATAAACCTTCCTCTTCAATCACTCTATCTATTAAAAATAAACCGCATCAAAATCCGTTGCGTAGTTTTAAAGATTTAAGCATACATAGGGATATAGGGACAGAGAAAGCGACTTTGTTTTATACTATGTAGTGATTGTGACGTCTTAACTTACTGCAACTTAGCTAATATTATGAATACTAAAGTGAGCTTGTTTGTGAGTGCGCGTGTGAGTTGCATACCGGGATGTTATCGGGGGTATAGAAAAGGATATAGAGTACCTACTTGTCATCTAGTAGAATTGTAGTATTCTAAATTTACAGTAATGCGAGCAAAACCACCGCCTATGACTTTCTCTTGACTTAAGTAAAATTAATTTCAATCTGTCGTTTTTTTTTTTGCTCTTAATGTTATTTTGTCATTACTGCTTACATCCTTTATAAAGCCCGTGTATCTATTTTTACTTTCCCGTATTTTCAATTTTATCATTACTGTGTAACTTTTAGATATAACGATAGCATAATTATATGTATCACATAATATTCAACAACGGGATAACTGACAACAGTTTTTAATAACCATTATTAGGCGATGGTCGTCGTAGGTTCGAGTCCTTGTGAATGCGCCGGAGGTTTCATCAAAAAATCCTAGTTAAACAATAGATTGGCGATGGTAGGGCTTTTTCTAAACACGCCAGACCAGTTATCACCCTCAAGTTGAATAATCGCCAAGGACCTATCGGCGTGTTACGGCAGCTGCACTTGAGAGCCGCCAATATCTCCAGGTTTAACGCGTTTATCATCTTGGAGCATATAGTCATTTAACATCAGATGAGATTAAGGAGCAAACGTTAAGCTAATAAGGCTTAAAAAAATGAAATCACATAACGGCGCATTAGCGATAAGGATATCGCCATATGTATTATATTTGTCACTCGATATGAACGACTGTATAGACACAATACAGAGCTGTTGGTTGCCTATGCAAAATCGGGTGAGTGCTTTAGCCGCTCCCCTTAGTAGTCCGGTGAAACTGTACAAGCCTAGCCAGGTCAACAATGTAGTCAGTTCGAAAAAAAAACACTATATAGAGCTCGTTTATGTTTTTGTCTGCTCGTTGAACATAGCCCTAAGTTTAGGCTCACGCGTAATATAGTCAAAAGTTGAATACAAAACAAAGTTAATATAATTATTATAAGAATCTAAAATTAGAATTTATTTCTCGCTGTCTCGATGTTATGCATATATGTGGGTTTTTTTCATAGTAAAGATTTGACATATTATTATTTTGAAAATTGCTGTCGTACTGAGGATAAGTTATTAAACTTTTTATAGACACATGTACCTGCAAATCGGAGTTTGAAAGGTGGTAGAGCTACGCTGAAGCTATTACTGGTTTTAGAATGAATGAGTCGGCTCGCCCGACGCGCGGGGTAGTACCACCCTCTCACAGAAAGCCGACGTGACGTAACAGTGCTTGCACTGTTGCGTTTCGTTCGGCCAGTGAGAGCGCCAGAGGCCCACATATTTAAAAAGCCGGCAACGCACTTGCGACTCCTCTGGTATCGCTAGTGTCTATAGACGGCGGTGATCACTTACCATCAGGTGATCCACCTGTTCGATTGCTCCCTATAATATAGAAAAAAAAGTAAAGACCACAGTTGTGTAAGATTTTTTTTGTTGACGCCGACCGTACCAAGATTTTGAACTACATATATACGAGTTATTGTGAATTTTATATGCATATTTAATATTATGAATTTTGTAAGATTTCTTTTAAAATAGAGCGAGTTATATCGGTTTTGCGTAGGAATCCATCAAGCTAGCAGCCACGCGACGATATCCAGTCCAAGGTTGTTCAACACGTCACTCTTGCATTACTGTAATCCATCATAAATATTCACAAACTAGACAGTTTTTGTTATCACCACTACGACACGGTACACGGATTAGCCACCGGCAGTATTACTTGCAACTTTCCGTTGAAGTATATTTTATTGGATTTGTAATAACAGATTCGTGCATAATATTTTACTTCACTGCATAGTGTAAAACAAAGTCGCTTTATCTGTCCCTATATGCCTATGTATGCTTAAATCTTTAAAACTACGCAACGGATTTTGATACGGTTTCTTTAAATAGATAGAGTGATTGAAGAGGAAAGTTTATATGTATAATAACATAAATTAAATAGTGGAGAAATACTGTTATTTTTGAGGTTACTCCAAATTTAACGCGTGCGGGCCACGGGCAGTAATGTATAAATCAAAACTACTGGATCGATTTTAATCATTTTTTCAGTGAATGACATAGGCTATATATTTTATACCCGTGCGGAGCCGGAGCGGGCCGCTAGTATATAATAAACTAGTGATGTGGACTCCGCATAGATACAATATCCTAGTACTAGCAGGCCCGGTGGACGTTGTCCTGCCCTGATAATAAAAAATATATACTTATCTGCATGAAATGCTTAAGGTAACTAATATATTTAATTTGATAAGGATTAATACTGTATCCGTCTAAATAGCCTTCCAATAACATCATATGTGACCTTTTTTTAAAAAATCGATGGGTATAGTAAGCTATCCTAAAAAGATAGGTATATGCCATCGTAGACATTTCTGTAGATGTACAAAAGAGGAATATTTCAGTATGCATTGTTTTGTTATATTATCTCGAAGGGATTAGGCAGCGTTTTCGACGAAAGCTCCCAGGTGGCTCGAGTTTTTCCGATTCTTTCAATAATTATCATTATATTTCAACCAATTTATTAAAAATAAAAACATAACAAATTATATACCTAAACATTCCCCGTGAATTACTCTATCTATTGGTGTAAACCGGATTACAATCCGTTCAGTAGTTTTTGAGTTTATCGCGAACATCCAAACAGAGAGACAGACAGACGCGGCGGACGACTTTGTTTTATAATATGTAGTGATTACAACAGAGTATCACGAGCTACCATTACGGTACTCGCGAATACTTATTTTATATTATTACTAGCTGCCCGCCCCGGCTTCGCGCGGATTTACTAACAAAGGAAATGAGACAAAATCTTGGTTTTATATTACGTTCATGCAATGAAATAAAATGGCAATTGAACGTTAATCTGTGTCAATTCTGTCAATATTTTCGAAGTTTTCCTTTATATCTTCGGTGTTATTCACTCAACTTTTTTTTTATTCTCCGTGTAATTTCTTAAGCGTTTTCTTTAATACAAACCTTGGCCTTTTTTTTATACATGGGGATAATCCGTAACGGATACCCACCCCGTCGGGCAGCGGGTGTGGGTTATGTCCGACTTCCCCGGACTAAAAACCCCATGGTGCCTTCTCACACCTATTTGGCCGGGGAGCAGGAACTGCCAATGGCACTACTTCTGCAAATGACAATTACAAACACAACATAAAAAGTAGTCAAATATCTGCAGCCGTTCTGAAATGACGCGCTTACATATATACAGCAATTGATTTTTATTTATGTATATATAGTTAGAAGTAAATCAGTTTTTGTAAACAAAGAAAGACTCTTAATTACTTGATAAAAATAAAACAGTGTTCTGAATACCTATGTGTGTCGCACATTGTTAAATTGATATGACTGCATACCTACATTTAGATCAACAACAGCTCCTGTCTTCGTTTGCGTTAAATTATAATATCAATTTAATTATATAATATAGATTACCGCCACCTAGTGGCAAATTATAGTCAAATGGATAATATAAAAACCTCCAGCAGAAAGACATTTACATATGACAATTTTAATGAAGACAACGTCGTTGGTGTATTCGATCTCGAATCTCCGCCAATCTCAGATATACATATATCATTATCCAGATACCCACTACAAGGCCGTAGGTCTCTTCCTGAAGGAAGGTATGGGCACAATCACCACGTTAGTCCACGACGTATTGGCGATTTCAAACTGTAAGAAAGTTCCATATTTTTCCCAGATACGGTGGTAGGTACTATATGAACATTTCTCAGGTTTGGGATTCCTTATGATGTTTTTCTTCACATTCAGCCGATGGTCACATCAATCCATCAGTTTTTATATATATACATATATTAACTGGGATGCACGGTTATGCTTGCATTTAACTTTTAAATACTGATAAAGCAGTTGATAGAGTGTTCGGACACTGCGCCGATTGAGATAGGTTCGCATCCTCGTGACTGAGGCGGAACCTACGGTGACAAAACTTCGCGATGAAATTATAGCACGGTGATAGGGCTTTTTCTAAGTCCACCTGGCTAGCTACCACCCTTGAGTTTAAAATATGTCGCCAAGCACCTGTTGTTGTGTTCCGGCAATTGAACTTGAAATCTAGACTGTCTCCAGGTTTAGCGTGTTTACTATCTTAGACCACATCGTCATTTAACATCAGATGGGTTTGTGGTGAAACGCTAAACTCCATAAAAAATAAAAAAATAAATACACGACCGGACCGAAGTATTACGTCGTGCTCGCTTAGCGTACTTTTTGCAGTACATTTTATATGCCGATTGCTCCGCTTCTAAGGGTCGTGGCATGATGGTAGACATATTTCCAAACCGATTTCAAAAAGGAAGAAGTATTCAACTCGGCTGTATTTTTGTATGTTTGTTACCCCAGAGCTTTTTGATTAAGAAAATAACTTTTTTTTTTTAATAGAAAACGGAATATTTTCCAGAGGGTTCAATTTTAATTTCATTAGCATTGGACTTTGAAGATAGACCAGGAATCTATTTGTACATTAGTGCCAATATGACTTTCCCAGTTCCGTAGAGGGGACTAACACTTACTCTTCTAGGAGTCTACTCATCTTGAACCCTTAGACCGTAGTTGGAGCACCTTAGGATAGGCCAACACCTGTAGGCGGAGCAGACGTAGTACCTGTAAGGCAGTCCCTGCTCCCCCGGTCAACGAGTGTGAGACGGCATCACGAGGTTTTAGTCCATGCGAATCAGACATAACCCACCCTAAGCTGCCCGACGGGATGGATATCCGTTAAAGATTTTCCCATATAAAGAAAAGAAAACATGTAGAAGGTAGAACCTACCAGGCTATAATCAAATATATTCTGCTGCATTTTTCTAGAATAGATTTTTTTCAAGTCGGTTTTATTTTTTGTTAACAATGAAATTAAGCTAAGAAAATTAATTTATTAAAGGTCGGCAGGTGTCCATGGGTGGCGGTGATTACTTACTATCAGGTATCCCGTCTGTTCGTTTGCCTCCAATAGCAAAAAAAAATTAAAAAATCTCTGTACCATCAAAATCATTTTCACGTGAACGAAGTCGCTGACTCGAACTAGTGGAATTAACTAGAAATGTGAATACCAAAGAATCCACAATGACCAGTGAACCAAAGCCGGTGGTACATTTAATGCATACTTAATAGGTTTATAGGTTCCCCGCGTAATAACAGAGTTGGAGAGTTCACATGGGCTTTTTGTTTTGGATCAGTGAATCCACTACGCGTTGTGTTTCCCCAACACAAATACAATACATACGTATGTTACGTTAAAATAATGGTGCATAATATTTGTAACTAGACTGCATCCGTAACTTCGTTCCCGAGTAAATTAAAGTCAAATTAAAAATTATCTTTTGATATATAAACAGGCAAAAAGGAAATCGTTACCTGCATCTTTCTCCTCTGTTTCTTAATGGATAATCTTCTTTTTTTTTTATTTTGCTTAATAGATATCGAAAAGCTCTAGTGTTATCACAAAAAAAAAATATTTAGAAAAATGTTAATTTTTTACCCTTAAAATTCAAAATTAGTAGAATTTAGACCATTAGCGGATTACTAGTTTAATTAAAATTTCCTAAAACCTTAAAAACTACAACTATTTGTATTGTATTGGTATTAGCATACTATGTTCACAGTTTCGACTGATGTTAAATGACCTTTAACCGATTTTAATGGCACTGGCAGCTAGCTGATGTGATAAAGTAGAGTTTAGACCACTTGTATTTTATAAAAAAAAAATGTTCTGCAAAAAGATTATCACTACATATTATAAAACAAAGTCGTCCGCCGCGTCTGTCTGTCTGACTGGATGTTCGTGATAAGCTCAGAAACTACTGAACGGATTGTAATGGAGTCTTCACCAATAGATAGAACAATTCACAGGGAAGGTTTAGGTATATAATTTGTCATGGTTTCTTTGTAAATTGGTTGAAATATAATGATAATTATTGAAAGAATCGGAAAAAGTGAAGCCGCACATGCACATGACAACGTCCGCCGGGCCTGCTAGTCTTAAATACAAATAAAATGTAATAAGTCGGCAGTTATGTGCGCATCTCGTAAAAACTACTGGATGGGTTTCGGACATTTTTTTTTATTTTACTTATTATAAACTATGTTCTTATCTAAAAAAGAATTATGACGATAGCTTAATGTAGCCATCATCATCTTCTTACCTTTAGCTCACCTAAGTAGGGTCGCACAACATATTGGTCATGTTGTGGTCTATGATTTAGCTTAATTTTTACGAACAGCCACTTGCTTGACATCAACCCTCCTTGAGATTAATTTGTAGTAGGTACCACTATATGCAGAAGAATATGTAAATGTTGATTTACGAGCTACCTGAAGGCCATTTCCCAATGCAGACGCTGATTTAGTCGACAGTGAGAGGGACTAAGCTCGTACAAGAAAAATACCTTGACAATAGAAGTGTATGATTTTTATTTGTATAAGAAAAAAATGAACATCCGAGCTTATAAGAAAAAATACAAATTGGCAAAGTATTTTAAAACGTATATAAGCATATTTATAATGCGTACCAAATGTTATTCAGTGTCTGCGTTTCTTCCTCTCCCCTCTCACTGTCCCAGTGTTTACTTGGTTAGTTACTCAAAAAAATATGTTATTCAATTGGTCGTTTCATTCCGGCAGCTGTACTTGTTTGTAAGCCAACCTCTTCAAGTTTAATCTACTATCATCTTAGACTACATCATGTCATCTGATATAAGAAGGGATTATAGTACCAATAGAAAGCTAGATAAAGATGTAAAAATAAAAGTGGATTGCCGTATGTATGTATGTAAGTTCATCACTTCAGAACGGTGGGACATATTTCGCTAATTCTTTTTTTATCGTGTAATTCTAAGTCAGGACTAAGTTTGTAAGAAAGGAAATCGTTGGAAAATCGAATGGAAAAGTGATTTTTTTTTATTAAACTGTCTTCATATTAGAGAGTCGGTGAGACAGACGACAGCACAGAAATCTTCAATAATATTGACAGAATTCATAGTTTGACATTTTATTTAATTATAATGGTCGTCCCCTGTAAAGGGATGATTCAATGTTATTGCATTACATTCGTGTGTAACCGGGACGGGCTACTAGTCAATCATAAAATTATAGTATTTGCCATAACCCCAAGTAAAATTGTCTGTACTCGCTTTTCTCGTTTCAAAACACCAAGACTACAAAATGAACCTAAGAAAGGTTACACATAAAAATTATTAAGTATCTTCACATCCTTCGTTCCTCCTGTAATGAAATTATAATAGTTAATAAGGTAGTTTTTCACCTGACTCTATTAAAACTGCTGCATATTCAAGTATATACGTGCCTCGTTTACAAATGGCCTCGTTTTAGTATTTCGTTTTATGCCTACATTTTTTACATGGTCATGTTTACGCTGTGCTGATCGCCGTCGTAAAAAAGTCTTGGTGGTCGAGTGGTTTGCCTGTTGGAGGTAGTTCGATGTCCGCAGATTTGAACCCTAACATACTGGTAAGGCGGCCAAAGTTATGGTATCTTCTGTGAGAACATATAAAACCTGTTAAAAAAAAACTAAAATAATTATTTTATGTGGTTTGAACGTTAGATTTGTCAAACTTAAAAAAAATAAATATTAATTACTTATAACATTTTATGCCAATGAACGACGCTGTATGTTCGCCTAAAGTTGGGGAATCCTAAGTAGCATTTCAGTTTATATTTTTTATTAAATAAACTTGTCGAGTACAGTTTATGATGTGGAAAAGCTAGCGAATTAAACACTTCATAGATTCCAGTCATTATTAGAGTTATTATACTGTTTGAGTTTTTCTTATAATTTATATTGACATTTCTTCTTCTTTATTTTTTGGCTCCGTCACGGTTTGTGCACTAGCCAGCGTCAAGTAACAAGATTTTGCCAAGTAAGTGTCTTGTGATAATTATAATGTTCTAACAAGATGGTGGTTTCCTTGTTAGAACTTTCCATGGAGTTTTGGTGGCATCTCAGAATGCATGCTCCGTGGTATTATTTCCCAACCACTTCACTTGTGCATAATAACCGAACTGTATTACGTAAAACACCACCAATATTACAAAATATAGAGTCTAATAACACAAGATTATGAATAAAATATAAAAACCACTACATGACAGACTAAGATCCCGCCAAAAACTCTCTATATTGACATTTGAATATTATTTATTCCAAGCGAGAAGGATCATTTTAGCGGCCTTATAAACAACAAACTATTTTTTTAGAAATTGCTTACATTTAATTATTTGTATTTACAAACGATAACGGTTGATGGTCAGGGGAAACATCGTGAGGAAACCTGAACCTGAGAAATATGCTTGTAGCAGCACCGCGTCTGTGGAAAAATATAGAACTATGGATTTCTCGGAGTATGAAATTGCCAATACGTCGCGGGCTGACGTGAGTGATTATGCTCATACCTTCCTTCGGGAAAAGGTCTATGGCTATGTAATAGCGTCTCATTTTTTTTTATCATAATGTCTTTTTGTTTCGTGGAAAATTACTGTGGGAATGTTAAACCGATTGAAAAATGGATAGCGAATTTATTCCGTTGACAGTTTTATTTTTGCGATCACTTGTGATAGTTTTAATTATACATATTGTAATTTTCAAATTTACGAGACATATTATTTAATACATTTCATACTTCTGTTTATCTCGACACTTCATAGATAGAAAAAAAAAAACCAACAACACCACAGATTCTAAACGCAAACAACTGAATCCGTGTCAATCGTAACAACAATCGCATGATGTCTAGAAAAACGAAACGCAAAAAAAAAATATGGTCACAGAAAAAAATCGACGCTGGATAAAAATAAAAAAAAAACACTCATGCATTTAATTAGTTAAGACAATAAAAGTTTTTGAATAATCAATTTGATCGCGTGCTGGGGTTTTTTTTACGATCGAAAACTATTCGATTCGGCATGGTGTCTGGATACGAAATTTTTATGGGTACCGCTAGACGTATCGGTTTTTTTGAAGTTGTTTTGTATTTTTATTATTATTATATATTAATTTAGGAACGTTACGTTGCGTCACCCACGTCCGTCGGTACGGCGCGGTCGTGACTTTAACACAGTAATATGGTTGGCCGGTGTAATTCCAAATTTTACAAAATATTTCCATGTTTGATGATATATATGGCTTAAATATTTATTATGGAAATCCATATCTATATGCATAAAAGAACAAATGACAGACATATCAACGGACAGACCAAATTACTGAGGCTAGGACTGTGCAAAATTCGCATGCGAGTCCCTTTTGCACTGTAAGTGAGCAGCACTAAGGAAGGATTTTTTTAAATTAAACTTTCTTGTATAGTGTGAAAAAGAAAGAAATTTTCGGAGTGAGTCAGTCAATGAGTAAGTTATTCTTTTACTGCACATAAAAAGCGAACGAAGCTGTCAGTGGTATAAAACTAAGGAACTATTGATCCGATTCTAGAAAATGTAGCTTAGCTTAGTCAGATCGGGAAATTCGGCGACATTTCAAGCCGAAGCGCGCCGTGAAACAAATCGGGTGAGTGCCTTAAGCGCTCCCCTTAGTAGTCCGGTGAAACTGTAGAGGCCCTCCTGCCAAGCCAACACTGTAGGTCAGTTCAAAAAAAAAAAATCTAGAAAATGATGTCATTGATAAAATATTTTAGTTTTCTAAAGAAACCTTAGAATATATTATTTTATGTTACTGAGAACTTTTATCATAATCAACACAAGGGAAATGGTAGGTGGTTGGGAGAATGATATAACGGTAACACTTATTGTATACTAGTTGTGTGCCGCGGTATTGCGTGCGTTTGTTGTTATCGTTATTTTTCGTATTAGATATATAGATGAGATATGGGAAAATAACTGGAGTGTTGTAGTATATTGTGTATTCAAATGAAACTTTTCGTAATCATCGTTTAAGCGGTACGGTACGGTAACGACTAACGCCATCTAGTACCGAGATAGGGGGATACCGTAGCCGCATTTTCATGAAACTAAAATAAGGAATTAAAAAATTAATTGCTGACATGTTGTCCGAAATGTGTGGCATCTGTTTATAAACGGATAAAGTCCTCAGTGGTCCAAAACCATAGGGTTATAAGGGGGTAATAATTTTCAATAAAAATTTACACCAATTAACTGACCCTAAGCTATATTACAGACATGAGCAATCAACGCTCACACGGACGAACAAACAAATAAAAAAAAATGTAACAAAACGCTTTGACCCCGGCGGGAACTTGGCAGGCGCCGGCGAGATGAATGTTCCACGATCATGTTTGAAACTATACCGTTTTCTTTAGGGGTTCCGCAGGAAAATAAAAATGTTCACCAATTTTTTTTTTCATACAATGTAATACATCTGTTATATTATATTTATTATTATTTATGTCATATGTAACGAACCGTAAACTTGTCATGTTTTGAACAATCGTATGAAGTGAAAAATATTTATTCAGCTATTCCAAAAAAAAAAGGTTTTAATCATTAACGGGTTTATATTATTGTTTATTCATATAATTTACATATCTATATAAATAAAAATAAATTACTGGATACATGTAAGCGCATCACATCAGAATAGCTGCCCTTATTTGGCTAATTCTATTTTTTTTTTGTGTTTGTTATTGTCAGGATAGATATGTGAAATATGTGTGAAAGAAAATATGTGAAATATCGTACGGAAAAGTATACATTTTGGGTTAATAAATCTCCATATGAAAAAAAAATGAGGAAGCGAGTGTGACAGAGCTTCAAAAATATTGAAATAAGTAACGTTCCATTGCCATTTTACATGGCTTTACTGTAAAGGAAAGATTTGATATCATTTTCCCGGGTATCTAGTTATTATAAATAACTCTGAAGGAATTATCATTCGAGTACTCATTTAGGTACATCAATTTACTGGCAAATAACGATTTTCTTCTTGCTCTCCGAGTTCTTCTTTTTCTCCGAGTAAATATACTACTTTTGTTATTCTTCAAGCAACGCTCCAGTATAAAATGAATTTCTAGATTTTTCTATGCACTATATAGCAACTTAAAATTCATTTTTCTCCTTATTACTCGTAAGTTAACCCATTTTACTTGGGCAGGCTATCTTAAGTATTTTACGTCTAATACCACCAATATTTTAGCATTGAGGTTCAAATAACGAACTTATTAATGCCAAGTAAAATAAAATAAAAATACTGTATATAATAGATATTAAAGATTCCATCTGAATAAATTTATAAAAATATTAGCTTCGTCCGGGAATACTTACCATGATTAGTGTAGGTGGTAGAGCTACGCTGAAGCTATTACTGGTTTCAGGCTCGCCCGGGGTAGTACCACCATCTCACAGAAAAACGACGTGAAGTAACAGTGCTTACACTGTTACGTTTCGTTCGGTCAGTGAGAGCGCCGGAGGCCCACATATTTAAAAAGCCGGCAACGCACTTGCGACTCCCCTGGTGTTGCTAGTGTCTATGGACGGCGGTGATTACTTATCATCAGGTGACCCACCTGTTCGTTTGCCCCCTATAATATAAAAAAAAAAGTCCGTTTGTGGTGGCCTGTAAATTTAACTAACTCTGCTCATCATCATTCATAAGCCACAGTGTAATCATTGTGTCACGTTAGAATAAAAAAAAATTGTACACATTCTTTCAATAAGTGGTGTCCAGTCGCTTCGCCCTAGTAAAATACAGTTCACGGTACCCTAAAACGGCTCAAACTAATGAAACGAGACAGATTTAATTGACTCCTGACAAGAGTGAAAGGGATAGCTATCTAGTAATTAACACAAAGAGCTCGCCGAAAAGGTTATTTTTTAGTTTTTTTTAATTCATTCGATCATTTGTTTTAATGTTAAAACATATCGGGTTGGTTTTGTGAGAAATAGTTATCTGTTACCGCGTTCTCTGGTGTCCAATTAGTTACCTTTTTTTCTTCGAATAATATCTATAAAGGTGTAACAGTTATTGAAGATGGATCTGTTATTTTTAATTAATTATTCCCGTCTATTAAACGAAATACAGATATTATTACAGTTCATTTGCTACAATGACACATACCTAGAAGTTTCAGGCTCTGTAAGACTAGTGACAGCTTTTTGAGGTTAGGTTTTTACAACAAAATCCTAAAGCAGTCCTAATTTGTCGTGATGGTCATTAGTCAATCAAGCGGGTATTCATGTCTAAAGGCTTATTATAAAATGGATCAATTTGTGAAGGACAGTGATATCTGGGAATAACATAACATCTCTGTCTGTCCATTCGTCCAAACCCAATGTAACGATTATGTATATTTGTAAAAATGTCTAGGATGGAAAGATAAACCAGGTCGACTTTCTTGCTACTTTCCTAATTCTTCTCGATGACTGGGTTGTTCTCCGAACCGATAGTAGCTTTGACGTCAACAGAGTAAAGTTTCTCAAGGTTTAATCTGAATAGAATATTGTAAATTTTAATTAATAACATTCCGTATATCGCGAAAAGGGCACGGAGGATGACACTTATATGTATGAACCATATATTTAATTAGAAAAACACTATGTGATAACTAATTCCCGTCCGCTTCGTAAGTTATTAAAAAATTGGCATAACGTCAGTTGAATCCAAAAAATGTGTAACCTAAAACCACTTACGAATTAGTCCTATGTTGATACTTTAACCCCTCGGCTGTTTTTTTAACACCTCAGATCTCAAAATGGCGGATTGTGTTTTTAATTTACTTTACGTTTTAATTTATTTTTTATCCTAAATTGTGAATTTCATGGTTTAGTATTAAAAAAAAAGTTTGTACAAATGAAAACTATTTAATTAAATAATACATTTTGCAATACATTATTTGTTATTTTTCAAAGTTTTATAATAAATCAGGTTTTTTTTTTAAGTTTATGCTGAAAACAGTGTGTGTCATGAGGTCTACATTAGTTTATATGGAACTTAAATTTTTATGCTTTTGGTCAGTCCAGGGGTTGAAAGAATTGTATTTTTGTTAGGTATATATGAAAGCCATATCGATATTTTGGCGTGGGTGTAGTTTACCCTTATATCGTGTAATATCTTATACAATAAATCTTCATTATTGTGCATTAATAAAGTGTATAGGAAATAGTAATACGAAGCGTGAATTAAGAAATTTCAAAAGATTCTCTGGACAGTACTAATATGGGTGACATCATCTTGTCGGAACAATGAATCGGAACACTTAATAATTTACCCTTTGATAATGGCAGCAACGAGGTTTGTTTCCTAATATAGCTAAAGGAATAGCCATATTGTCTATTAGCTCATATCTGTGACGTCATTCTTCTTCTATATAAGTAAAAGGGGTCTGCAGTTTCACGCGCATCATTTCAAAAGCTACTGCTATTTCGCTTACTTTTCCTCTTTTGTTTTACTTCTTGCACGCTTGGTTCATATCTAAAAGCACGATAGCTTTTTTAATATAACGTTAGTAAAGTTTTAAGATACTACTATAATTTTAATAAGCACTATCTCGTATTCAGTTATGTATGTATTCTTGCCGTTGAGAAATGGGGCAAGCGATGTGGTAGGTACTTATATGTTTCCCTCTATACATACAATATATTGTACGATTAAAAACCAACGCAGATTAAGTAGCGGGTAACATATGTTTTTCGAATAACTATGAGTTTTTTATAATTATTTTGTCGTCACCTCGTCTACAGCTCTTGTCGTGATTTTAATTTTCTTGTGTTAAATATTAGTATTACTGCTTAGTTTCTATGGAAAAGCGCAATTATATGTACTATACGTAATAACACTATAAAAAATCTTTAAAGGTCTTTTTTTCTATTTTAGACCATTTGGCCTTTTATTTATGTTGTTGTGTATAATGTTTTGGATATGCAGTAATATATAACGTAATAGGTAATGTATTTTAATCTTTTGTAATTCATAAATATATGATAATGCAGTTCTTTGAGGCTCGTCAATCATGTCAATAACCACCGTCGACTTTTTCTTATATATTTCTAGACTATTTATAAGGCGTATTTTGAATTAAAATTAAATTAAACAGCTAAGCTGACGAGTATAATATAATAAGTAAAAAAAAGATTAGGGATTAAAAAAAATCCTTTCTAAAATGGGAGTCAAAAATGGCGAATAAATCAATCGATCTTTAGGGCGGTCACATACGAGTCGAATACGGTCAGTCGAGGCGACTCATTGATTCAATTGACCGTGACGGGAACTAAATTGTTTCAAGAAAACCTACAGCACGTGACCCCGCTTGACCCCGTGGGAGTGGGCGTTCTTATTTTTAAATTTAAAAATGTTTTTAAAAACCGTTACGCGTGATTGGACGACGCGACGTCGGATGCGAGTTTCCTAATAGATTTCTCGGAATGTTTTTTTTTTTTTTTTTAATTTTGTTTTCAAATTTATAAAACGAATGTCAGTTTTTTAATTAACATTTTTTTTTCCTTCGTCTTAACGGATTTGGCACAGACTTTATGTTGGTTTTTAATGATAGGTGAAATGATTTTATTACCTCGATTTCAAACGGCTATGAAATATGAGAATATTGTTGTTAGAATAATTATTGGTGAGTGACCGAATGCGATTCTCAGCTTGTGCCATATACATATATATTTTTTAATATCTGAGCTAGTGTTGTTTTTTTTTTCGAACTGACTACACTGTTGACCTGGCAAGGCCTCTACTGTTTCACCGGACTACAATCTGAGCTAGTGGTACCGTAGTGTAACTTTATAATAGGTTCTAACTCTTGGCCACATTCTTATCCGATACAAGCCGATTCCCGCTCGCTTCATTGGGCATTAAAATTTTGCAAAGGGCCAATTGTATTAAAAAAAATAAGTAGCATAAACATCTATGGAAAATTCCACATCCAGTGGTCGAATCGATGATGGCGATGATGGTCGAGTCGAGTCTTATGTTGATATGTAATTGAAGAGTTGGTCTAAGATTGTACACACACACACATACATACACTTTAAACCTATAACCTATAAGTACCGAATCTCAAGTGCCGCTACCGGAACTCACCGACAGGTGCTTGACGATAAATTAACCCCAAAGCGTTAAAACTCCACTATCACTATAATATGATTTTTTTAAACTATTTTCCTTTACTATAACCCCACGCGTGTAATAAGTAGTTGTTATAAGAATAGCCAATAATGTAATGCAATATATTCAATGGATAACCAATAATTGAAGACGAAATTATTTTGCTGTACATTATCCGTTATACGTTATTGTAACTGGCAATGACAACGGTCACTCAATATCGCGAAGTGCAAATAAGCGAGCGTCACATAACAGATGTAAAAGAGAGATCACTTCATATCCTTCACATTCGAAAATTATATGTGGATAACGAACATTCATTTCATTATCTTGTCATTGTTTCAAATTACAAATAAATAACAGCGATTACCCAATAGCATAATAATTGATAACCGTTTTTTAACAATAATTAGCGTAAAATAACACAGCAACGTAAATTATTATTAATATATAGCAGTTATTGACATCTATACTAATTATGTATCAAATTGTATATCATAGTTTCACCTTATTCAATAGAATCTAATTCATTTTTTGTAGATGTTAATTACATTTTTTTATTATTTTCAGGCTAAACTAGCGGCGAAATAAACGGAGGAGTATAGGAAAAACCTCAAAATTACACGAATTCAATCGCCGAACAACAAACCCGGCACGCTGAGTTTCACAGATCCGTTCGGGCCTCCCCAGTCTTCGGACGGGGGGGGCCCATCCACCCCCCAGCCCGCGATGACGTCACAGGACGCGCTCGACCACCACCATCATTTAGGCGGCTCTCAGACGCCCCACGACTCCGCTAACTCGACACCGACGAACGTTTCATCAAAGTCCGCCTTCATAGAGCTCCAACAGCACGGTTACGGTCCTTTTAAAGGGGGATATCAGCATCCTCACCATTTCGGCAGTCCTGGTGGTCAGCAGAATCCTCACGAGGCATCCGGGTTCCCAAGTCCTAGATCGTTAGGTTATCCTTTTCCTCCGATGCACCAGAACACGTACGGATATCATTTAGGTTCCTATGCTCCTCAATGCGCAAGTCCTCCTAAAGATGGTGAGTGTTTTTTTTATTTTATTTAACTACGCTTCACTTACTATTTCATTGATATTTTGTAATTTATTTCCTTACTTTAAATAAATATATGTATATGACTATTAATAAAGGAAACGAAACATAAAGTAATTCTAAATATAGAGTATTATAAAAAACAACTTGTAATAATATAACACGTTATATAATTTCGTTATTTGAAAGTTATTTTTAACGATCACTTTATCACAACCTAACATTAACCGGTGTTATGACCGACGATCAATTACACTAGTTTAGTTAAGGTGTAAAAACGTAAAAATATCGAAATAAGTTTCACTTACTTCCGAATAAAAATGATATGAAACGTCGATTTGTCATCATTTATTTATGGGCATCCTTGTGGGTTGGACTGTCATAATTTTATAACCAACGACACGATTTTTTTTATCGTTGTCGGATCGGAGTGATAATTAATGTCAGGTAAGTAATATATCAAATGAATGGCCGAGTCAGTTCTAAGTTTAATTGCCACCGCGAATCCTGTTTCATTGTAATACTTCAATACTCGTATTATTGTGTTCCCATCTGATAATATATTAGCTTTAGGAGCACGATACTTTACGATTTAGTTATATGCTATTACTAACTGATTATCGCCCGTTTCGTTGGGCATTAATGACAAAGGCTCAATCGAATACAAAAAATAAGTAGCCTAGAATTATTTATGAAAAATCTTATGCCCATATGTTCAGCAGCTTTGGTATGATTGACTCTCAAAGAAACTGTATTTTTCGAATGTGTATTTTTTTAATATGTCATGAATTACATTACATCACATGAATTAATAAATACAGTGCGAGCGATGAATGGCGTAATGTTGGCTCAGAAAGTAGCACATGCTACGCGTCGTACACACGAATACCGCGCCACGTTATTTTTGGTGAAGGAAAACATCGCGATCAAGCCATATCATGGTGGTAGGGATTTTTCCAACCCCATCTGGCTACCTACCACCCTCAAGTTGAAAACCTGTCACCAAACTGTTTATATATATGATCTGTAATCTACACTTGAAAGCCAGTCCTCTAATAGATGTCGCGAGTTTACATTCTTAGACCACATCGTTATTTAACATCAGATGAGATTGTGATTAAAGGTTAAAAATCTATGAAGCGTAATTTAAAAAAAAATATGAAGTTACTGCCGTAATAAAACATCAGTTTTCATCATCTTTTTACCCTGACATCTAATATGAGAAAGTAGAAAACGAAAAATGTTAATGAAAATCGGTACAAAATTTTCCTCTTCTATACTCCCTTATTAGATGTCATCTGAGTATTCACACCTTTTATACTGATATCATTTTTCAAACAATCTATTCATACTTTTTTCGGTCTTCCTCTACTGCTATATTCACCCACCTTCATATTTAAAACTTTTCTAGGTAAATGGTTTTCATCTCTCCTCATGGCGTGCCCATACCAATCTATTACTCTTCAACTTCTCTATCACTAGTGGTATTTTCAAACTTCCTCTGATATACTAATTCTTACATTCGCGTCTATGCCACGTGTAGTTTTCTCTCATCCATCTATTTCCTAGCCAAGCATTTTATTACATTATGTCGGAAATCGTTGTGTATAAAGCGCTTCCTCAATACAGTCACAACACTGGCAGTCAGGTATCGTTTGAACCGGGCGCCATGATATTACACCCTCGCAGTGTGAATTTTTAAAAGCTCCCTCAAACCGATCTTTACTTAAACTATTACCTTATTTCACAAAGAAAAAAAAACTTTTGCCTTATACAGGGTGTGTTTAACAGGAACTAAAACTAGCAACAACGTATCAGCGGTACTAGCATGAGTATTAACTTGTGGTGGTCAAGTGTTTTGACCGGTACTTGATAGAATAACAATCCGATAGTCGCTGGTTTGAACCTCGATGCGTACCAACGAATTTTCCAGAATTCGCATACATTTACTAATTTGAATCGTTAATAGTAACAGATGACAGTGAAGGAAAACATCGTAGGCAAAACATGAATTTGAGAAATGTTCTTGTCGTACCCCCGTATGTCACGATGGTGGCAAACAAGCGTGCGGGTCACCGCAGCCTATGGGCGCTTGCAACACCGGTGGTATGACATGCGCGTTGCCGACCCTTTAATGCCCTGTTAACTTCTCTTTTGAAGAACCCCATACAGTTATCCCTTAGAAATACATCCGCAGGAAGCTTATTCCACAACTGGAGCGTTCGTGGAAGAAAACTTCTCTGAAACCGAACCGTCCGCGACTATTTCGTGGTTCCAAAGTGTGAGGGTGTATTCCCTGTCGATGATGAATATGTGGAAAATATAGAAATGTTGATATCTCTAAAATTGAAATCGTCAGTACGTCGTGGGCTGGTGTGGTGATTATGCCCTTAACTTCCCTCCGGAAGAGGCATATGCCCCTGCCAGGGTTGTATAGTTATCATCGGCATGACACAAATAGGGAAATTCAAAGGTTGACGTCAGATCGACAACCGATCGTCCAAGTCGAAGCCGTCATTCACAACATGAAGGAAAAAAATATTTTGTGCTTGTCCCACTTATCTGAGATTTGGGAGAGAACAAAATGTACTATGATTTTTTTCAACATCAGCTATCATGAAACATGTTATGGAGAAATAATCAGTTAAAAATTACGCTTGAAAAGGTGCAGTCGAATAAAATAAGGATGAGGAGCATCGTTTGGGTAAGGTTCTGTTTTTTTTAGGAACGGAACTCTAAAAAAATAGAACTTCAATCCTTGAAATAGGGAAAGTTGAAACTGAGAAACTACAGCGTTAGACCGACCTTCCTTGAAGAGGAAAACCTGTGTCCGTTGGCATAACAACAAACTTCCTTTACGTTTGAAATTTTTACAAAGTTGTCTTGTTTTTTTTTCCACCGTTCGCGTGGTAACCGAAAGCGAAATCCGATATCTCAATCATTTCCATGTATGTAGAACATTTGACAGTTATATTTTAAACTAGCTGATGGCCGTGAGTTCGTCTGCGTTGTTAATTTATAGTTATCTTAACAATAGATTTTATGTATAGAGAAAAAAAATATAAAGCAAAAATAAAATGTTTACTAGGTAATGTTGTCCTAATACTTCCATTTTTCCCACGCATGCGAACTACACCGTTTGTCATAATAACATATTGCTGATAGCGTAGTGCTTAAATCATAGTGTTTATTTTAATTTTAATTATATTACATTAAATACTTCTTGATATATTTTTTTCATATGTCTATGAAGTAAAATTAAAAAGTTATTATACCTTTATTAATTCATTTTATATATTTAACAATATGTTATATTATTTAAAAAAACTACATATAAAAGAGCGAGCAAGTAGAAAAAGAGTGAATCAGACGAAGATAATATTTCAAACGCGATTGTTCACGTTTGTAAAATGCAGTTTTTCTAACTTCTACACTTCAATTTCCCAGTCACCTCATAAAACAAAAGTATATACCTACTTTATGGTTTAGGTACTCTTGGTAAATAATTATATTTTTAGTTATGATAAAGAACATTAAAAAAATGGTGATCTTATGAAACCACGATGCAAGTGAAACATTTTCTCGGATCGTAGGCATTTAACTGAAAATTTACGGAAAATCATTCAATTTTAAAAACGGAGTACAATATTTATTTAAAGCATTTTAAATTGAGCCATGGGCGCCGCCATATTGACCTTGACTGCTCTGCTGAGTGCTCTTTCACTATACCCCTACCCCGTGGTCAGCTGTAACGCAACATGCGATAGATGATCGAAAAAAATTGAGGCGATGTACCTAATAAACATTTCACTTTAAAATACTAGCTTTAACTAGCTGCGGCCCTCAGTTTGACTCGTGTTTAATAAGCGGCATTTGAGCCCCACTATTCGCCAGCACTATTGTTTGTTCTTTTTTTCGACCTGTCTACACTGTTGACCTGGCAAGGCCTCTACAGTTTCTCTAAACTACAAAAAAGTTATGTATATTTTGTTCTTATTTAGTACACCTCCAGGGACTTCTAATTTATATTATAATTACTCAGCCCTGATAGATCGTAGCGTGATATTAAAAACCCTAACACCTCCCTCAATAAGAGGGCTACATAAAGCGAGTAGAATTTTTAAAATTTCTCCGGTACTTCTTCCCATTAATGTGTTCAAACAAACATTCCTTTGAAATTTACAATATTAGAATACACAAAAAACACCATATATCTTTTTTTGTCTCAAAACATGAATCTCTATTATATTTTCGTTCAATAAGTTTCAAATTACCACTACGATGACCCCTTTCTATTTTGAAACCGTGTTAATTGTGAGGTCAATTAAGGCTGGTCGTTATCCAGTTAGGTGAATTGAACTCAACCGGATCGTTAACAAGGACGGTTATCGAGTGCGATAGGTTATAGTAATAAATCTCGCGGTAAGGGGAGACGATTCTATTAACTAACAACGGCTTGTATAACAGAGTTAATTGAGTAATTAAAGGGCATAAGCAGAGTTATGTCATTGCGGCGAAATTTCATACTCGCACGCAAACAGATGTACGACGCGTATGTGTTTGTCTCGACCCAGTAGCGGCATTTATAAGCCAACATCTCAAGTATATTTTTAAAGTCTATGGGAGATCGTTGAATTATTATTTGTGGGCTGTATTTTTACTCGGTTGGTAATATGCTTGCTGATATATATAATAGTTACAGAACTGTAGACTGATGAAGGCGCAAGTACAAGCCTTTACCAAAGAAATATTTCTTTCTAGCATAGGCTATACCATAAACTTTTATCATAGTAATAATAATGTAAATCTTAAATCAGACACTTAACATTAAACAGTGCTACATAATTCTAAGTAACTTTAGTAAATCGACTTCGACAAGTCGGTCTCTTTGCCCAACTTTAAAGGCAAGACCTTCTCGATACTTGGTTAGTCTCTTGTTCTGTTTAGTGCTTTCCTAGTTCATGTTTTCCCTGCTATTGCTTTTATATCATCTTTCCATCGACGGAACTGTCTTCCCTGTTTTAGTCTTGTGTTTCTGGGGTACCCGCCTACCAGAAAACAATACTTTTGTTCCATTTTTCTGTGCTTAATATGGCCTGTACAGTTTTATTTCAGTTTTCTTTTCTTTGTCATTGTGCCATACATTTCCGTACTTTTCGTAATTACTTTGTTTCTTATTCTAATATTTTTCATCATATTGAGTATGCTCCTTTCCATCTTAGTTTGACGGGATTTTAGTTTTTGACTCTGCGTTTTTGTGAGAGGTCATGTATGTGAGAATAGGTAATGCACATGTATTATACAACATCCTCTTGAGAAATATATCTAATCATTTCTGTATTATTATTTAGTGCAATAATATGGAAATTTAAAAATGTATTAACTTGTGGTTGAGTTTCGAGGCGATTTTCTGGTAACTTGTCCCTCAAGGTTTAGCGTGTTGAAGCCATATTAGCTGAGATTGTGACCAAGTATTAACCAATATACAAATAAAAAAAGTGTATGTGTGTGTGTACTTATGTACGCACGTAAGAAGTCATATTTCTTAAACTTAAAAAAATGCATTGAATGCAATTGTTAACGTTTTAATTAATATATGTACATATTTTAAAGGCTTTAATATTGTTTTTCTATATATCTGTATATAGAATCAAGTAAAATACCAAAAAGTAGTAAAATAAATCAGTAAACTATTTATAAAATAAAAATGAAATAACAATAATTTATAATGTATAGAAATAAAAATAATAGACATCGAGAGATAACTCCAAATCTATAAACTCATTTAAAAAGTTTATAATTTAAAGAAAAAAAAAACACACACTTTTATCACGAATACTCACAAGAAGTTATCATTAACCACCATATATAATTTAAAATTACACACAAATACACACTTGTATATATATTTATGCACGAATATATTTTTTATCTCCACTGATATAGGTAAAATACATGTTGTTGATTCATATATTTATATTTCATTAACTACCTTGAACATAGTTATACGTTCTCACCAAAACTTGACAGACAGTTACCAACCAACTTCATGGTGTTGCTGTCAGGTGTCGGTGAACGCGCGCATCGTAAAAATTCACTCTCATAATTTTTCCCAAACGCGTTAAAAGAAGTAGTACTTTAAAAAGAAGTCTTGTTATTTCACAATAGTACTAGCAGAATGTGCTGTTCGAATCGTAACGTTGTGTCCTAAAGCTGTTCTACCGTGACTTGGACAAGTTAGCCGGCTGACAGGTGATGTCAAAAAAAACTAGACTACACTCGCGTGACTAGAACATTTGCAATAATTGTGGGTATGATGTAGTGTTTAGGTTGTGGCACGTTTGTCTCGTTTTTTTTTTTTTAATAATGTGATTGTTTGTCCCAAATTACATTCTAGTTAATAAATGATTATTAATTATAAATAATTGCCTGTGACTTCGTATGCGTTACCTTTGTTAATTATTATATACATAGTAAATTAGAGTTTGTGAGTTTTTTAATTTTTCACGCAAAAACTACTAAACCGATTTTAATAAAACTTTACACTAATATAGAAAAAGTGACAATTTTTATCGGGCAAGTGATACATAGCATTTTCTTGTAGGACATTGTTTTATTTGCACCGAAAATACACTAACCTATTATGTTATATTTGTTACCTACAATTAGTATACAGAAAAATAGCCTCGTGGTATTAACCCTTAGATGCATGATTTCTTTGTTTTTCCAAAAAAGTTTTGTTGTAAATAAATTTATATTGTATTATACAGGTTTATAAAAAAATAAGAAAACATAGTTTGTAGGCACAATGATTACTCTATATTTTATAAATATTTATTCAGATAATTCAGATATGTGTTATTATGTTGAGATTTAACAAAAAAAAAAAAAACAGTCAGTAATAGATTTTTGACAATCATATATAGCTCTATTAACTACCACAATAAAAAATGTGGACATTTTTCAACATGTTACCCATATAAGACGGTTCTCCTTACCTTTACATGCCATAGATTATATAAAGAGAGTATTGGAATACATCTGTCATATTTAAATGTCTGTTCTATCAGATCTCAAAATGGCGGATTATGTTTTAATTTTTTTTTTTTATTTTACGATAAGGCAGATTGTATATTTCATGATTTATTAAAAAAATCTTCATATAAAAGAAAAATAATTAAAAAATATACTTTGTATAAAAAATGAGATTTTACAATACATAGCTTGTTATTTTTCAAAGTTTTGTAATAAATCGGGTATTTTCTTAAGTTTGTGCTGCCAACAGTGTGTTAGTTACCTCACGAGGTCTGCATTCGTTTGTATGGAGCTTAAACCTTTATTATGGTTTTGGACCGTCCAGGGGTTAACAATTTTTAATTTTCTTTGACAATTCGCAAAACAAGGTTTCGCCACTCACCTTGAATTCTTAACAATACGTGACAGCGGTGATAGCTTCAATCGCGAAAACATAACATCGAATAGGCGATAAAATTAGTCGAAGTTATTAAATCTTGCAAAACCAATAAATTGCATTATACTCACAGAGTAAACAATTAACGCTGTAATACAGAGGCATTAAGTTATTCTGTCATAATAGATCTTAATTGTAGTGTTATAGCGTCGTTAACAACTTATATAAACAAGCAGTATTTTTTTTTTTTTTGTTAAGTATAATAACTAAGTGTTATAATTATTATATTTGTGATAATTAATTGTGAATTGATTTACGATTCGCTCGTGGTTTTATGTCAAATTATATTTCTGATTTATTGATGAAAAAAATGTATCGAGTAGCGCGTATTGTATACCATTTTTAATCTATGCCGGCTACTGCTTTAAAACTTTGAATGATATTTCTATTCAGTTTCAAAAAGAAGGAACTTCTTCATTTATATACCGATTTGAAAATTTCTTTTTTTTATTGAAAACAGGATTCTTAATCTAATTGATTACAAAATTATAGCGAATGTGATATTGGTAGGTTAATGACAGTCCTGTAGATAGGTACTTAACTATGGTCAATCATTGTAACGTGTAATGTATTTTAATTATACATCTATGTATTAAAGAGGTAAACCAGGTCGAGTTTCTTGCCGGTTCTTCTCGATGACTGAGTCGTTTTCCGTACCGGTGGTAATTTTGACCTACATAAGCGCCTTCTTAGGGTGTAAATTGAATAAACTATTTTTTGATTTTGGTTAACGACGTTTCGAACTGACTTGGATTGCGAAAGCATAAATGAACTCTTTTATTATATTTTTGTAAGTCGTTTCCGGACCAATACAACCCACCGACCTTCAAGAAACGAGCCTACTCCTTCCTCAAAGGCCGGCAACGCATCTGTGATGCCTCTCGTGTCACAGGTGTCTATGGGCGGCGGTGATTACTTACCATATCAGGTAACCCGTCTGTTCGTTTGCCTCCAATCGCATAAAAAAAGTCGGTTATACTTTTTTCGTGAAATTTTCGATAATGTTCTTCTTTACGCTTACGGTTCTAGAAAAATAATTCTATCGCGAAATTTACGATGTCTCACTCTCTTTTTATATGGAAATGTTTTAACGCAGATTCGTCACTGTTTCCTGCGATTTTTCAAACATTTTGTTTCGTTCAAACAAAATAAAATTATTTAAATCAGTACAACCGTTCCGAAGTGATCCGCTAACTGCTTACATACATACGACAATTGATTTTTATTTATGTAGATGTCACTCACACAACTATAATAGTCGTAAATCTAACGACATGTCATACATTATAATTCTTTAAGTTCAGGCTGAAGTATACAAAGGAATACATATATCTACAGTCGAAAACTGTTATCTTCCTTTTGCAGAGTTGATTAAAAAAAATACACAAGAAAGCCTGTTACGTCAATACATTTTTAATCTAATAAATTTTTGAGACGAGAATCGAATCCGTGTCCTTGAAGGCAGTACCCGAACCGGCGCTCGTTTGTACCGTAAAACATTCAAAAGCAACCTACGTTGTATTTATAAGAAGCATGACTGAACGATCGAGGCGTGTCAACGCTGTGAAGTATGCTCTGCACAAATCACAAACTAGCCATCGCCTGTGACTTTATTCATGGGGATTTATATGAAAATAATTGTATTATATTATCAGCGACTAGCAGATACAGATAGCGATTTAGTATGTGTTTTATTAAAGTGGAACTTTTTTACATTGCCTAAAAGTTTTCGTCCGTCTATCGCATGTCGCATTACAGCCGGCCCCGAAGTAGGGGTAAAATGAAAGGCGCTCGGCAGAGTAGCCAAGGCCAATATCGCGACGCCCATAACTCAATTCAAAATTAAACAAAATAAAAAAATTGTGTTCAGTTTTTTATGTTATGGTTGTATTATTTATATAGGTATTCCATATTCTAATACGCAGATTTAAATTAAAATGTATCATGTCTTCTATCGATTTCCCATTATCGTTCTCATTTTCAAACTATTAAGCTAAGATAAAATGCGATTTTAACATAAAAAAAAGTTTCACTCGCATCGTTGTTTCATGCATCCACACAATTATTATCTTGACAATATATTTTACGTATAAAGGGAAAAAATATAAATATCACACCGTTTTGCTCCGTTTAAATACTAAGAATACAAATGAGGCAGGACGCTTAGTCCTTATAAAAATAAATCATTGTTTCTTAAAACGTTAATAACTTTATATAAAAGGAAGACATCGCAATATTTTTTTTAATTTAGATAAGGACCAAATATCTCAGAAGTAAAACGAAACAACGGTCATCAAGATTTATCCAACAGTTTTGTTTATACAAGATAATCCTAGGAGAAGTCATTAATTTATATTGGTTTCTTATGAATGGCTCCAACGATTAGGATGAAATGTTGCATTTAACCAGAATTTTACATTCAATAGTGTGGAATGTATCTACAATTCTATAGTACATTATTTTGACGCGATAACGTTATATCAATCGATGAACTGCGGTTGCACGCACGAAAAAGCATGACTAATTGTCACGTTCCGTCTGTACCGAGAGGCGCGATCGGCTTAAGCGTTCGGCTTGTGACGCATGTATCTCTCTTCCACTCCGTCGGTAATTCAGTGATATAATAACTCAATTGTACTCATAAAAGTAGGTATGCAATTTTTCATCAATGTTTTCTTATATTGTTATGACGTAAAATTATCGCCAGTAAACCTACTTCACAGACAACCAATTTTTTTTTATGTATCTCACAAGCTTTGACGGATATTATCAATGTAAGTGCCCGTTGACATTTCTCTACTTTCTAGAAATGTAATTTACATATGAACCTTCTGGAAGACATTTTCTAAATGACAATGATATCAAAATCCGTTACGTAGTTTAGGAGCACTAAGGCAACAAATAGACACGAAATGCAACTTTGTTTATGACATTGACAGATAGATAGAAGACTTTTTGTATTAATTAAAATGGGCGTGGCACCTACTTCACAATCATAATTGGTGCTTACAATAATACTGCGAATGACCTTATGGATATTTGATTCGGCGTGTCAAATTGCAGGACCAACAAGCTTGTAATTATCTAGAACGTTCGTTCCACAGTAATATTTCTAGTCTAGCACGCACACAATTAAAATTTAAACTCGTTTAAAAAAATATATTTAAAACGTAAAAATAATTCGTGTTTCCCTCCCTCTTATGATGTGGGGTCCTTCAAACGAGGCGTGAAGAGGTTCTTTTGCAGGTCGGCATGATGACGACGACTGCCGTTAGTATTTAATACCGACAGTCGCCGTTGTTTTTGAACTGTACCGTACGTACCATCAGGTATTGTACAGTCATTTTGCCGAACTTATATATATATATATATATAAAAAATTGCGTGTTTAAAAAAAAAATCGCCAACAATTATTTTCGACCGCAAATAAAGCGGACAATTGTTTCGAACCCGGAACCGTTGTTCGAAGGGCTGCCGTCGGCCAACTGTCCTCCGCCTTGAGCGTCACGCACGCGGTCCCTTCTAATAATAACTCGCAACGTACTATTTAATTATAATTTTACGTGGCGTGTTTTTATTTCTATATTTTTCGGAGAAAATGCCTCCTCGCTCAAGGCGTTACTCCATTTTGTACAAGTGAGACGATAAATCATTTCGTATTTTTTTTTTCATTTTTGTTGAAAAAGTTTTATTTCCAAAAAGAGGTTCGTTACTTTGCGAATATATTAACATAGCTATGTATTTCTAGATATATCATACTAGCTAACCGCCCCGGTTTCCCGCTGGTGTACTAAGGAAGAAAATAAAAGCAGATCTTCTCTTTACGGTACAACGTCAATTGAATGTCAACCTGCCAGTATTTTTAAAGATATCTATTTATCTCTTCTGTTTCACTGACATATATTTATATGTTTTTTTAATACAGATTATCAATATTTCTGTTTGATTTTTCAATCATTTTCTTTAATAAAAAAAGTAGTATATACTTATGTACACACGTTGGAAGTTATAGTTCTTTGGCGTAACAAGATAAAAATCTTTTCAAAAATGTCATCTTTCGCCTTTCGTTTGTAGAGAAAACGACACTAACATTAGAAAAAAGGTATTTAATACATACATACTTTTTTTGAATAAAATGTTCACTATAGCTAACTTCAAGGTGTCGGTTTTTCGTGACGGTGTGGGCGCGCATCGTAAAAATGTACTCTCATCATTTTTCCCTAACGCGCCAAAAGAAGTATAACCTCAAAAACTTGTCCTGACAATTAAACACGCACACACACACACATACATAATAAAGTAGAATTAGCTAAATAGATCAAACCGTTCTCAAGTTATACGCATACATACATACGACAATTGATTTTTAATTTATATAGATTAAAAATTAAAACACACTGTATTGGTTAAATAGAAAATATTACTAACAAGTACAGTTGTAGAATCGTAACGTTCACCGCTTAAATTTATACATAGAAATAAAATTGAATTATCTTTAGCTTGTAAGTTGTAAGGGCTAAGCTTCGAAACGGCTGACTGAAGTATAAAGAATCTTATACCATTATATAGATAACACTTCATAGTCTTAATAACATATATATATCATTACACTTATGCATATGGGCTAAGCAGTGATATTACAATTTATTAGAGGTAATATAGAACGTAGTTAACGTGTTCGATTGAAAGGAAATATCATGACAAAACTAGAAAACTGTAGACTACGAGTAGAGTCGACAACTACCAGAGTAGGGCTTCCTCTAAGCTTGGCTGGCTACCTAAAATTCATCGTCATCTTAACCTTATCCCACCTAAGTAGGGTCGGCACAAAATGTTTTCCTTTTCCACTCTCCCTTATCAGATGTCATCTCAATATTCACACTTTTTATACACATATCATTTTTCCCACAATCGATCTACACCTTTTTCGGTCTTTCTCTACTCCTATATCCGTGCACTTTTCCACTTTCAAACTCAAAACTTCTCTTGTTACATGACTTTCATCTCTTCTCATAATATGCCCGTACCATGCTAACCTACTACTCCTCAACTTCTATATCACTAGTGCTATTTTCAAACTTCCTCTGATATACACATTCTTAAATTATCCATTTTTGTTACACCACACATCCATCTTAACATTCGCATTTCTGCCACATGTAGTCTTTTCTCATCCGTATCTTTCGTAGACCACCACTTGGATCCAACAACTAGCTAGCCAGGATAGTGCTTCCTCTAAGCTCTGCTGGCTAGCTACAACTCTCAAGTTGAGAATCTATCACCAAGTACTTAAACATAGGTGTTTTCTGGCAGCTGCACTCGAAAGCCAGGAAAGCCTCTAGATTTATCGTGTGTACCAACTTAGTCCATATAATCATTTAACGTCCGATGAGATTATGACACGTAAAATATATAGTTCCAGTGATAACAAAGTTGCGGGCGAACAGTTAGTATTCAATATAAATAAACAGCATACCCTAATAAAAACTAACGTTATAAATGGTTACATGTGGTAGAGCTACGCTGAAGCTATTACTGGTTTCAGCATGAATGGGTCGGCTCGCTCGGGGTAGTACCACCCGACACACAGAAAACCGACGTGAAGTAACAGTGGTTGCACTGTTGCGTTTCGTTCGGTCAGTGAGAGCGCCGGAGGCCCACATATTTGAAAGGCCGGCAACGCACTTGCGACTCCCCTGGTGTTGCTAGTGTCTATGGACGGCGGTGATCACTTACCATTAGGTGACACACCTGTACGTTTGCCCCCTATAATATAAAAAATAATAATAATAATGGGAGAGTGTGTTTGTTTGTTGCATTTTTATACCGTAACTAGTCAACTGACCATCATTAAATTATACATAGATGTAATCAAGCAAATAGAAAAGTACAAAGGGTACCTCTCATCCAGAAACAAATGTACTATTCCCAAGGGATAGATGAAATGTTCAATAACTAAGTTGTTTCTTCAATAAATAAGTGATAAAGCGACTTTAATATTCTTCCCTATAAATTAAAAGATTTTTGTCGACGTCTGTACGTAAACTAAAGATCTAAACAAGATTAGTACAAAAAGGGTTTCTGGTCGAAGTGTTGGCCACACCCTCCTCGCCGGTCTATAAGGTTTTTAACCACCTAAGTCACGGAACAGAATCTCTAAAATATGTTAAGCAAAGTTATTCTTTGAAAAGTTCTAAATTGCATAATTCGTTTTAGTAGGTTATAATGTAAACTTTAACAGTTATTTATTAGATCCTTATAGCTTTTTTTTTTAATTTACATACTTTATAGGTTAGCGTTTGACCACAATCTCATCTGATGTTAAATGATGACGTGGTCTAAGATGGTAAGTCATGCTAAACCTGGAGGGAGACTGGCTTTCAAATGCAGCTACTGGAACACACCGACAGGTGCTTGGCGACAGATTTTCAAGTTTAGAGTTGTAGATATTCAAGCGGACTTAGAAAAATCCCTACCACCCCCTACTATAGTTTCATTACGTTGCGTTTCTGTACTACAACCTTCAACTCAATTGCAATTATTCGAACGTACATTGGTCGACGTGATTTCCGAATACCCTATAAACTGAGCCATCGTCGGTTCATATACATGTCTTTTGAAGTTATTGTTACTAAGTGTCAAAATATTAGCACGAATTTTTTAGTTGGTTTATCTATACCTCTAACATATATTTCGCTTTTAAATTCTTCCCGCCTTCGACCCTCAGCACTGCGCGCCGCGTAAACTCCTGCCCGCACCGTTACTTAACTCTTATTAATCGTACGTTCTGACCTACAGTTTGCATGGTAATTGTTCCACTCCCAAGAGTCCATAACGATGCTTAATAAATAGATTACATAATGTAAGATGTATATGTGAAGCGAGTTTTGATGTCCAAATGTGAATCAATATGTGAATTATGATAATGCCCGGAATTGACACCCCTCATTGTGCATCCGTCAAAAATGATTGTAACTTTAATGCATTATAGATATATGTACATTAAAAAAATAAGCCAAATCAAGTCTCTTGCCGGTTCTTCTCGATGACTGGGTTGTTGTCCGAACCGTTGGTACTTTTTGACGTTCATAAGCGCCTTCTTAGGGCCTTAATTGAGAATTTTTCAAATCTACGTATTAGTTCCAGAGGTAAAAGCGCATATAGTTTCTTCGACTTTGTAATATTAACTTGTGCAAATGTTAACAAACCTAGAGAGCTTGTGTAGGATAATTTTATCTCTTGACGCTATTATTCTTATATGTGGGGTAGAAGTTAATGCGAATTAGACCCTAATAGATAATATACATATAAAAACTAGCTTTCGCCGATAACTTCGCTCGCTTGATGTAAATTTTATCTATCCCTTGGGAAAACAGTACTTTTTTATGTCCATTTTGGTACCCTCAGACAACATGTATGCAGAATTACAGTGCACCAAACGTACAAAACAACTGATATTCTTATGCATAACTATAGTTAGAATTCATGACAGTTGAATAAATTGCAAATGTTATTATTTTACGTTTACATCGTCGAAAGGCAAAAACATAAACGTGGTTATGTAATTAGAAGTAATTATTAGATTATTTTAAGTTTTTTGGACGCCATATTTTTCTTATTATATTCAGCATCAAAGTCACTAACCTATTGTAATAAATACGGGTTTAACGGCAATAAATAAGTGGAATTTAAATCTTGTTTTTTTTTTTAAATTCATCAACACATAATTCGCCACCGTTGACAGGTTATTGATTTTTACACTAATTATCTGCGCTACGTTTTTTTTTTTTTAAATAAGTATTTTCGCTGTCAACACAGATACTTAATTATTATAGAAAATTGTATTGAAGTTTATTGAGTTATTATATGACAGAAATACTTTAACCGCGATTATTTTACAACGACATTAAGTTTTCGACTATTTTTTTTTAATTATAAAACTATAATAAGAAAAGCTTACATGTGGCAGAAATGTGAATGTTAAGATGGATGTGTAGTGTAGCAAGAATGGATAAGATTAAGAATGAGTACATCAGAGAAAGTTTGAAAATAACACCAGTGACAGAGAAGTGGAGGAGTAATAGGTTAGCATTGTACGGGCATATTATGAGAAGAGATGAAAGTCATGTAACAAGAAAAGTTTTCAGTTTGAAAATGGACGGATATAGGAGTAGAGGAAGATCGAAAAAGGTGTGGAGGGATTGTGTGAAAAATGATATGTGTATAAAAAGTGTGAATACTGAGATGACATCTGACAGAGGAGAGTGGAAAAGGAAAACATGTTGTGCCGACCCTACTTAGGCGGGATAAGAGTAAGATGATGATGATGGTGGTTAACTTTTCGACTAACCTAGGAGAAGGGTTATGTTTTTCAAGATGTCTTTTTGTTTGACACATTATAGCTTACACAGCTTCATAGATTTTGACATATATGTGGTGTAATTAGATTCCTAATAATTGTGTGAATATTATAGGCCATATTATATTTAAGTGTGAAGTCCTGACCCATGAATTGAATTACATTTCATCATCATATTGGACTTAAAGAGACCCACTACAGGAACATAGAACTCTTCTCGAAGTAAGCTATGCGTATAATCACCACGCCAGCACACGACTCGACGTGTTGGCGATTTCTAACTCTGAGAATTCCAGTTCTATATTTGCCCACATACGGTGTGGTACCATAAGAACATTTCTCATGAGCAGGTTTCCTCATGATGTTTTCCTTCATCGTCAGTCGATACTGTTATTGATTGCAATTAGTAAATATACGCAAATTTAGAAAAAAAACATTGGTACACGTCGGTTTTCGATCCTGCAGACGTCGAATTGACATTCCGCCGGTCAAACCACTCGACGACCACAGTTCAAAAATGTAAAATAAGAATTTATTGTTCACTGATTTTTAATACAATGTAAAATTACTTTAACAATAAACATCTCATTAATATTAAAAAAAAACCTATTCTTACCCTTAACTTGTGTCTTCAAACAGACTTCTTAGTTCAATAGATAGGTTTGTATAACTGCAATCCAAGTCAAAAACTTAAAGCTACGACAAATTTGATAATGGAATTCAAATCCCTAAATCCTTTCACTCGTCCGTCCGTATTCGGGTCGCGTGAGTAAAAATATAAAATGCATTTTTTTTTAACCGTTTTATAAACCATTTTTGTTGTAGGTGAAAAGGTTTTTATTGTTTTTTTATTGTTGCCTCGTTTTATCTCTCGGTTTTTCGGTAGGCGGCTCTCGGTGGGCGGGGTACATTTCAGACGGACGGTACGCTCCGAAAGTGGCTCCGCATGTGATTAATCCAATATTTATTTTTGATGTATAAAAATTTTGTTTAGCCTCGTCGAGCTAGTTTACGGTAGGGGAAAACTTATGGATTCGCGTCACCGGTGACCTTGACATGCTAGTGACGTATTGCGGTTGCGTCTGACTAGCGTCGATCAATCGATTTATTCTCTTTCAAATAAATATATCTGTATTAGAGACTTTTTTCATTTGATACGAAGTATTTAGTATAGATTTCTGATTGAGGTCAAATTTAAGGACAGTTTTAACATAGTCTGAAAAATAATGGTAAATAGTCCGGTATGTAGAGACAGGAGTCTAAGGCCTGTTTCAGAGTGCAGGCGGGTGGCAGATGCTTGCGCCTGAGTGTCTGGTTCAAATGTACGTAGACGCCACTAGAATTCACAGTGATAGTAGCGGAGTCTACCTATATTTCAAGTATTTGCACCAGTGTAAGTACATGCACCCGCCTGCACTCTGAAATAGACTTAAAAAGTGTTACGAATGTTTGTACCTATTATAGTAGGAAAGATTCGTTTTGACACTTTATGTTTTTTTTTTATATCCAAAAGCCATACCTGGTATTCCCTAGGAAGAAGGTATAATTTAGATAATTAAATCTCGAATTCATATTTTAATTCTTAAATAAGATGAAAAAATCATAAGGGAATATTTTGGACGAAACACTAAACGTCTTAAAACAATCAAATTACTGGCAGTACAAGATAAAATTACATCACTAATATCGAAGATTGACATCACTAGCGGCTAGGGGTGTGTCAGTACCTCGGGCACTCGGCATTGTTTTGTCCGTATGTCTGTCAGATGCCGACGTGAGTGCCTGATTGTGTACATATGTGTTGTACATTAGGGTTACCAGTTATTGATAGTAAATTGTACTGAATTAATTAATAATTACATGAAGTGTAGATTGTATTGATATATTCTAATATATTTTAATTTTAATGTTTAATAAGATGACTTGAGAAACGCAACTGTGAAATGTAACTAAATGCGAAATAATTTATTTATAAAGTAGGCGTTAGTACATATGTAAAAAAAATTGCAAAGACGTTACGCTTGTTAAATCCTCAGTAAAAGTTAAAATTAAGAATTGGATGAGAATTTTAAATTCGATTGATTCAAAAGAATAGTTGTTGTTTGTAACGAAAAATTTTCCGTGAAATGCCATTGAAAAATAATTGTAACGGATACGCGGTGACGGAAGTCAAGGACTTGCAAAATTAAATTAACAATTTCCGAACTATAATTTATACTGTTTCAAATATGTCATTATATTTAATAATAATAACAGACTTTTAAAATATCCGTTTCGATGTTGTAATAAATATATATTATATTTTATAAGTCGTTTATTTGATTTCAAAATGACACATACTGTCATGGCGTCGATAGAAAAAGGTCGTAGTATTCACTTTTGCTTTATTTAAATTTTGAAGTAAAACTTGTTTAGAGACGCTTTGAGTTAATTAAATAAACAACTAGCTTTTGCTCTACGTCATTTTATGTATCCCTCGCAAGCTGTTATAAAATGTAATGGCGATCCGTTTCGTAGTTTAAGCATGAAAGCGTGAAATAAACAAACTATCACATTCGTATTTATAGTATTAGATAGGATATAGTACCATTACATTCAGAGAAGTTTTAATATAATACGTATTAAAGTTACACGCACGATTGTATTTTTTTTTATCCCCGTTTGGTAATTTATCTGATAGCGCATAAATAACTTCAGTGCCAGTTGTGGTTGCCAATTGTATAAAACAAATGGCAAAGACCGTCATGATATAAGTGTACAAAAATGTAAAAAAGTCATAAATCAGTAGGTATTCAAATGACACTAATTTTCCACCTACTTTTATGCATATATACAAATTATCAATATCGGTTTTTGCTAACCCTAATTCTATATTAAACATACATGCAAACAAACGGTCCGCACTTGGTAAAATCATGGGAAGCGATTCTTGGAAAGTGAATGAATTATAATGCGTTTCTCTTTAAAAAAAAAAACAGTAGGCTTATCGCTGTCTGCAATTAATTTACCCGCTACATTATGCATAAAGTATAACAAACGAAAAAGTTTATATACTCGATTCTATTTTCATATCTGGTAACATTAATTACACAATTTTTATATTATTTTTAACGGCCAATCTTCTAGACGATTACTGCCATTGTCAAGTAGGTCAATAATATTACAAGTGTCTTGTGATAATTTCAATGTTCTAACAATACGGTGACTCCATAGAACTTTCCATGGAGTTTTTGTCGCATTTCAGATTTCATGCTCTGTGGTATTATTTCCCGTTCAATTCACTTGTGCATAATGATCGAACTATATCACGTAAAACACCACCAATATTACCAAATATAGAGTAAAATAACACAAGACTATGAATAAAATCCACTACATGATAGACTAAGATCCCGCCAAAAACTTTACATTGAAACTTTTGGCTAGATTTAAATTCTGTAATGAAGTAGTTTTTTTCTATTAATAAAGCTTTCTTATTTGACTCTGTATTATACAGCATTTGTGGAATTTTCCGTAATATTTGACTTTTGTCTATTATCTAGAGATACATAGTATATTAAAACAATCTTGTACCAATATTTTGTCTGTGGTTAACGAATACTTTTAAATAACTGTTGGTAACATTACGTAGTTTCGTCGCAGGTATGGAGAGACATTATTGCCCTGCATTACGAATTACGCACCTCACTATGGGCGCAAAAATGGCGCTCGAAGAGTTAAGAGCGTCAAATTTTTATTCTCATTGTTTTAAAAACTGTTTATGTACTTTGATTTAGTGTAAAATTATGAGATTTTTGATGTACATCTTTTTTAATTATGCGCGGTTAGGAAAAAAAACGGCTTTGTATATTCTTATTGTATGGCAACTGAAGTTCAATTAGACACTGTTATGTCATTGTAACATGCCTAATAGCTGAAACTCACGTGGATTGATTGGTCTAGTGATAGTAGATCATCCAACCAATACACGACTTTTTCTATGTTTGTCCCCATTCTTTTGTTTTACAAGCACACGGATTTATCACAGAATCAAGTACATTCAATTCAATTCTTAATGTACTTTTACTTTGAAAATTTAAGGAGTTTTAATTGACGAAACACCACGAGCAAGTGAGACAACAAACAAAAAGGTCATTAGAGTCTAATTGAAGTTCAACTGTTATACAATAAGAATCTAACAAGCCGTTTTTTTAACCGTGCACTGTTTATACAAAAAAAAAATATATATACATCAGAAGTGAAAAGTTTTGATCTAAATCAACATAGGTAGTACTTATATAAAATATTTTTATCAAAGACGAAAAGAAAATTTTGACCATCATATTTATTTTAGCGGCTTTTCTACTCATAGTGCTTCTGTATAATGATAGACGTAATACGATAATTGAACTGGTTGCTTTACACCTCAAAATGTTTAGCACAGGCTAATTTTGAGATATCGGAATAATGCAAGTGTAAAAACGTTTATCTCGGGCTTTGTTGGAACAACTTTCGCCGTTAATTTTAGGGCAACAATTAATTGAAGCTTCATTACGCAGGTATGGGAGTAGCATTATATTGACGATGGTAAAGGCAATATCCAAGTCCAATCCAAGTACTGACCGCGTCGAATCTTGCTTGGATAATCGGCCGAGAAACGGTGTTTTTAACACTCTACCCGCCACGGTGTTTACCCACACCACTTTTCGTTACACAAAAAGGTTGCCGATCATCATTTCAAAGCTGTCCCGTAAAAAGTTTCACTTCTTGTTTTTTTATATTACATTATTTTTCTAAAGCTATAATAATAAATTATCTATGATATTAAAAAAAAAAACATTTTAACACAATTATTTATACATCTGTTGTCATTACTCCGATTTACAGTTACATATACTTATAAAAAGTTTTAATGACTTATCAAAGGTAAATTTTGAAGGGAGTATAATAAACATACTTACATAAAAAATATACCAAATGATTACTAGGGAGAAATTTTATTACTCCTATACTAATATTTTGATTTTGTGTTGTACTTAAACTCTTGACTTGTACTATGTATGCGCAAGTCCGAACTTAAAAATTGACGAGACCTGCAATTATGATATTAAAAGTACCTACTATAAAGGAAAGGGTATAAATTATATTAGTCTAATTAATATGGTTATCAACTCCCTACGAACGAATGAATAATTAGGTCAATCGACTTATTTCCATTTAGCCAAGTTCGAAACACCTGTATGAACAAACGAGAGGTTGGTTTAACTGTATAAGTATCGGCGTTCGATCACAATTTCACCTTATGTTAAATGATGACCTAATCTAAGGTAGTGAATACGCTAAACCTAGAGGAACCTGCTCTCAAATGCAGCTGCCCGTACACACCTGTAAGTGCTTGGCGACAGATTTCCAACTTGAACAAGCCGCCTGGAAGCTTTCATCGAATACGCTACCTAATTCTTTTGAGATATAACAAAATCATGCATAATGAGATATTCCTCATTTATAGACCTACAAAAAAGTCTACGATGGCATATACTTATCTTTTAAGGATAGCTTACTATACCAATCTATATATTAAAAAGTGATCATATGAAATTAAATACATTAGTTATCTTAAGCTTTTGTTGCATTTATGTATTATTATCTATTATCAAGGCAGGATAACGTCCGACGGGCCTGTTAGTTTGTAATATTTCGGAGAATACCACAGATTAAAATAACGCGTTGCGGACTGTCAACTACAAAGGGCTAATGAATGTGTCAGATATCTTTTTTCCTAGTGTGGCATCTGCCTACGTAGGCAGTTTCGCAAGTGTCAAATGTGACAAATATACATTTTTTAAGCTTAATTACCTAATAGTCAGTATAACTTAGAATAATCTAAAATGGCACGACACAGAACAATCACAGATGAGTAATATCGTGATATGGGTACCACAGAGATATGATACGTCAGAAACATAGATACAAATACATAGCATAGTTATATAGGTACCGACATACATGACATTATAGTTTTATATTATTACGATAAATTAAGGCAGTAAATGCTTCAAATAAAGGCAGAATAGACATATGTCAGCACAGTCGAATCGTCAAATATCTATAATGTCTAAATCCCTTGACATTTATGACGTCACACTGCACCTGGGCGGGCCCGGTCACCAGTACAATTAATAAAACGGTCATAAGTCCGTATTTTATGACGTCACGAGTCGTAGAGTTACGAAAATAGACTATAAAACAGTCTAATATCCCAATTCACTTACCGGTTAATTGTTACAATGATATAGAGATGTGTTAAATTATTTACCAAAGCACGTTTATTAGTACGAACTTGACATATGTATTATCTATAGCGAATATAGTTTCACAATCAATGTTTATATAATCTATAAAAAGGAAGCCATTCACTATTATTTGATTTTGGAACGCGTGAAGCCATTTTTATTCGTCTGATTATTAAAAGGTACAGCATGAGTTTTGGCGCGATTTCAATCTGTTACTTTAGTTTTTATTCATTCAATTTACATTATCTGACCATATATTTCTTTTTATGTTAGAGTTTGATTATTATGAACACGTGAAGTGGATGGGAAAGAATAATACGGTGCGTGAGCTCTGAGATGTCACAAAATCTATCTGGAGAGTTCTAACAAGGAGGCCGCCATCTTGTTTCGAAGCTGACGTTATCATAAAACATATTGTAACAATTATATACTTGATAATGACAGTAATGATTTTCGATAATGAGGATTGGTTGTTAAAGTTGGAAGAAGAAGGTGAAATTTATCATTGTAAGTCATATCATCAGTAAGCATCAGGTAACTTGATTGTGGAAGTTATATCATATTTAAGTATATAAATATAGTAAAGATACTACTATAAATAAAAGTCAATTGTCGTATGTATGTATGTAAGCACATCACATCGGAACGGTTGCAGTTATTTGGATAACTCGTTTTTTGTTTGTTTTATTGTCAAGCCAAGCGTTGTTTAAAATATTTGAAAATTCGTATGAAAAAGTGAGAAATGTTCGTTCAAAAACTCCATATAATAAAATGAGTGAATGGGAGAGAATAAAGTACAGAGATCTTAATTAAACCCTTGGCTGATTTTTTTAGATGCAGATCTCAAAATGGCGGACTAAATATTTTAATTTCACGATATCGTACATTGTAAATTCCATAGTTTAGTAAGAAAAAAGTTCAAACAAACGAAAAAGAATAATCGAAAAACACATATTACTTAAAAATACATAATTTGTTATTTGTCAAAGTTTTGTAATAAATCAGTTGTTTTTTTTTCATGCTTATGCTGCTAACAGTCTGTTGACCTGTGCTTCGTGAGTTCTACATTCGCTTGTATGGAACTTAAACCTTTATGGTTTTGGTCAGTCCGGGGGTTAAAAAATATTGACTGAATTTACATACTAACGTTCAGTTGTCTAGTTACCGATTTGTTTGATTGTACGGTGGCGATATAAAGGAAAGTTTTAATCTCGCCTTAAAACACACGTGCGAAACTAGAGAGGGCGGCTAGGTCATTAATATAACTAAAATAAATAATTACAGTTTTTTCGGTCGTGTTTTCATTTTCTCTTAACAATAATTCGTAAAAAAACATTCTTCTAGAACGTTCCTAAAATTAAAAACGAACGCTTATCAGTAAAACGTACGATATAAATTAAAAACGAGAATGATTGAAGCGTTTAATATTCCGAGAGGAGACGTTTACAACCAAAAACTCGGGTGTCGGGTGTAGTAAGACTCGCGGCGATCCGATGCTCCGATACGAAGCCAGTAATTACAACTTACCACTGACTATTATCAAGTAGCGAGTGGCTTTCATATATTTTACAAAATGGACGGCGAGCGTTCGCGCGAACCCATCGTATGCCTTGAATATTTATATTGTAGATTTATTGCGTTGTTTTGTATGGCGTGATGATTTATGGCGGGGGGTGTGTGTGTTACCGGACGAAAACGTTAGGCGTTCTGTGTACGTTTCGAGTTTTAATTTTTTAATAAACTAACCATAGATTATAGATGTCAAGGATAATATATGTAAATCAAATGATAGGGGTATGTCGTTGTTCCTGAGTCTGTCAAAGATTTCTGGATAGATTTTGAACATTTATTTTTACTTCTTAGACACATAGAGCTTATCTAACAAATATCTAATCATATTTGAATATAAAGTTATTCAAGTTTTAAGAGATTACATTTTTTAAATGAGACTTTTTATATCGCCTCAACATTTTTCCCTTCATCGATCGCATGTCGCATTAATGCCCGTCGCGGAATAGGGGTAAAGTGAAAGGCACTCGGCAGAGCAGCCAAGACCAATATAGCTGCGCCCAATTCAATCGGCTCAATTCAAAATGATTCAATGAGATAAATAAATATTGTAATCAGTTTTTAAAAAGCATAAAACTGCAATTTTAATACGCTAAATCGAATAATTTTCCGAAAATTGTCAGTTAACTGCATATCATCTGAAAAAAGTTTCACTTGCATCGTGGTTTCATAAAACCACACATTTTTTTTTATAAACAGGGATATGTGGGCTTCATTCGCGTGTGAGGGGAGGTTAACGGATAACATTTCAAATCTTAGCTAATTCACACCAGCATCTAAAAAACTTACTGCAGAGCCATAGGCCTCTTTCCAAAGGAATGTATGGGCATAATCACCACACCAGCCCTCGACGCATTGGCGATTTCAAACTCCACAAAATCCACAGTTCTATAATTTCCCACGTATCACAAGAACATTCGTCAGATTTTTGTTTCCTTACGGTCAGCCGATGCTGTTACCAATTAGAAATTAGTAAAAATGTACGCGAATTCCGAAAAAATCTACATACATACCGGGATCCGAACCTATGGACATCGAATATTTCACCGGTCACATCACTCGAGCACCATGACTTAATTAATCTATATGTTTTTCTTTATTTATCTTCTATACGTGTCAAATACCATTTGCACGATATCTGATAATGACGGTATAGATTGGTTTCTATTTCTTACATTAATTGATTTATCGGAAAAATTATAACTGGTAAACATGACAGCGTATAGTATATGACATTCTATAGTATTAAAATATTATCTCTAATACTTATTACACAGGAATAAATACCGCGCCATGCGTATATCTCGAAAACCTTTAACTATAAGACTGCTTCTATCCTAAAAGAACAGGTTTATTTGAATACTTATGCCCGTACCGACTACTTCAAAGGGTATATTTTTTGTTCTACAGAGAAATGCAGTCTATCGGACGATCCAGGTCTACGTGTGAACGGTAAAGGCAAGAAGATGAGGAAACCGAGGACGATATATTCCAGCCTACAGCTGCAACAGTTGAATAGAAGGTTCCAGCGGACGCAATACCTCGCGCTGCCCGAAAGGGCCGAGTTAGCGGCTAGTTTGGGATTAACACAGACGCAGGTAAGTTTTAGATATTAATGATCAGATCGCCCGAATTATATGATTTTGTATACGCAGCTGTATATTTTATCTCACCGTTGAATAGCGCCGGTTGCATCTTTTTAAATGGTGTGAATAGAAAAGTGACGCGCAAAAACAGAAAACACAGTAAAGTGATGCAGAAAAATACCATTTTTTCTTTTTTATTAACGTGGGGAAATCCATCATGGACACACCACCCTCTCGGGGGAGAGAGTGGGTAGTAGGGATCGTGCAGTGCTATCACCATGCCGCCCCAGCGGCCAGCCCAGCAGTAAGTGTTATGCAGAAAAATACCTAGGAATGCATATTTTAACCAGCTTTAATAATTTTTTACATGAATATTTTAAGTTTTTATTGCATATAATCCGATCTCAATTGGTGATTACTCATTTTTTTATTCCAACTGACTATCACTATTAGTCTGATGAGTCTACACAGCTTCACCGGACTACTAGAGCGAGCACTTAAGGCCAAGGTGCCAAAGTGCCCGAACCTCGGGTTAGGCTATATTGCCTTGGATACAAAAATTGCGAATCTATGTAAGCTGATTATGCATGCAAGAATTAGTGGAGTTTTTGGCGGGATCTTAATCTGTCATGTAGTGACTTTTATATTTTATTCATAATCTTGAGTTATTTAACTCTATATTTTGTAATATTGGTGTCATTATCTGTAATATAGTCCGGTTATTGTGCACAAGTAAAGTCGATGGACAATAATAGCGTGACGCATGAATTCTGACATGCAACAAGAACTTCCGAGAAAGTCCTAAAAAGGGGGGTCACCATCTTGTTAGAACACAATTTAATCTGTTAAACTCGCAGTTATCTAAATAATAAATAAAAAGAATTAACGAGAGTGTGTCCTTTATGAACTCAAACCCAAACATGTATTTTGTATCTATTAACTCCGCTAAACTAAACTAACCAAGTTCGAAAAGAATGATTAAAATTAAAGGATTACTAAATTTTGCAAAATATGTATATACATATATATATAAGTATATCCGACTGGGCAGAAGGAATCAAATATCTTTCGAGTGTACGTATCGTATGAAACGTGATATGTGACTTGTACGTGGTAGAGCTACGCTGAAGCTATTACTGGTTTCAGCATGAGTGGGTCGGCTTTCCCGGGGTAGTACCACTCTCTCACAGAAAGCCGACGTGAAGTAACAGTGCTTGCACTGTTGCGTTTCGTTCGGTCAGTGAGAGCGCCGGATGCCCACATATTTAAAAGGCCGGCAACGCACTTGCGACTCCCCTGGTGTTGCTAGTGTCTATGGACGACGGTGATCACTTACCATCAGGTGACGCACCTATTCGTTTGCCCCCTATAATATAAAAAAAACATCGAAATTCGCAAATAAGCCTCTGTTAATTCACATTTACTGGCAAAAGATTCTTTCGACATTTTGCATAATATTTTTATGGTAACTAATGAAAAATAATCGTTTTACTAAGCAACTTTCTAGTGAACATTGTACTTTTTTCTATTGCAAGAGATACTGTTGAATTCTTATTAATTGTGGGAGTGATTCATGCTATAATATTTAAGAATACCATTAATAGAAATGAACGGTATGCAGTTGGCCATTTTGCTTATCATGACTGATAATGTCACTTGTTATTTCACACCTTTAATGACACGAAGTCATAATTCAAAGAGTCGATTAATTATTTGTAATATAACCTTTAACATAATTACAATTTATAATAAAGACATGAAATTTTAAAAGAAGGTTCCATTGGAATATCGAACCTGCATCGTCGTTATAAACTATAAGCTGAACTACTACTACAGATTACGGTGTGGATTTTTTTTTCTTTAAAATAAAAACTAACGCTCCGACACTTATCCAGCTTGTAATTATGTCACAAACCTGGCAATTAAGTCGGTCGTGTACATAGTTCTATCATACGCGTCTTATCTCCAAATCAGTGTCGCAACTGAAAGTAGACTTTAACGCTATTCGAATAAAAAATAACAGCGTTGTTTATGATTTAAAAAAAAAAACATTGGCCATAGATTACGAAGCCTGTAATTAAAGATGGCGTCTACATTTTTTACGCTCGCCTTAGACAGTGAATTGTCATTTCTAAGTAGTAATTTTAATGAATTTCAAAGTTAAAATTAGAAAAATAAAATCGTATTCTTTTTGTCTTATAATTAATTCATGATTGTCTGAAGTCGATACTTTAGAATTCTTATAATTTTATTGAATTCATTTTAGATATCTGCTAATATAACCTTGTTTCGAGAATCTTCTAACCCACTTATTATTGACTTAAAGAAATAATTATATAACGCTAGTAAGCGTTCGCGAATAATATATAATATACTGTCAAAGGAAGGTCTGGTCTCATTTTCGAAGCCGGGGCTAAGGGAAGCTAGTCTTAAAATAAACGTAAGATGACAATGGGCATTGAGAAGAAACATGACAAAATACGCTTAATTCGCTGGTCTACGAACTTTTGTGTTTATGGAATACATTTGAAACACCGAGGGCCACTTGCACTTTGCAGGGTGGTAGAATAATTATGTCTTAATGGTTGACGACCACCAGCCACCACATTACGGGATAGTTCGTTGTATATTCAATAACCAAGTCTTATGGGAATGTATTCCTGACTAGGCAGCAACGTCATAGGCCTCTTCCTGAAGGAAGGTGTGAGCGTAATCACCGCGCCAGTCCACGACGTATCGGCGATTTCAAACTCCAAGAAATTCATGTCTCCATTAGCCTCACGAGCGGGCCTCCAAATTTCGTCCACCTGGAGGTACATACATTTGTCGAGAGTGCGTCCGGTTTCCGTACCCATGATTAGAAGTGTCGCCAGGGTGCTATTTAAATCATCTAGTACAGATGTAAGGGCCTATGATCATGATATTGTTCCTACGTACGGTGGTACAACGAGAACATTTCTCGGGTGCAGGTTTCCTAAGGAGATTTTCCTTCACCATCATCCGACAGTGTTTCCAATTTGTAATAAGAAATGTATGCGAATTCCGAGAATTTCTTTGGTGCACTCGACCACCACAACTTATTCCGCGATCAACCGGTGTATGAGAAAATGAAAGATGCTTGCAGGCCGGTATGATAGCAACGACTGTCAGTAGACCATGCATCACATTTTGGTGCATTGTTTTGAAGACGGTTCATCTATAGATATGTGTACTTTAGATATATTAAATCGTAACATTATCGAAGCGTACTTTTTTACTTCATAATGAAATTCATACGATTCAATATAGTCTCGGGATGGATTGATTCGTCACGTGTCACCGTGTTGAATGAGTAATGGCTGTAGAGGACGTACAGATCGACAAGCGTACAACCGTAATACCAATTCTGTGTACAGACTTAGAAATGAGTAGAGTTGAATTGTTTATTCTATTTTTCGATATAAAAAAAAAAACCGGACTGTGCGATTTTTTTTTTTTTGTTATCTAAGTTCGATAAAGTGACGATAGACGCAGTGACTTAGTGTGTAGCATGTCCGAACACTGCGTGGGTCGACCTAGGTTCGAATCATTGCGAACGACCCGGAGTTTTCGGGCGAAGGGAAATGTCGTAAAGAAACAATAGATAGCGTTGTGATAGAACTTCAGGGGATAGACCCCATCGTCCTTTAACATCAAATAAGATTATCTAAAATCGATTAGTATAAAGGAACAACAATGTGTTGTGTATATTTAGTTGTTATAAGAATTAACTATCATTACCCTTTATACTACAGTTTTTCTGTCAATTGTAAGAGCTACGCGGCCGCGGCGAATGTACAAAAAGTTACACTCAGTTAATTTTATTATAATTTAATATTTCTCAGTTATTGTCTATAGGCCGCACTTTGATGAGCCCGCGTCTCGGTAGTGACGTGACAAACGCATCGACGTCCAGTTGTTATCGATATATTGACACTTTTTTAATCATAATTTTGCTGATATAATTTCGTCGCCGTGGTTTGTTATTATTTTAACAGTATATGTTATGTGTCTACAGAAAATAACATAACAAAAAATTGAAAGAAAACATATATACTGTTCTAACAACATTGTTCAGTCTTTTGTTACGCGTAAATTGTGTGTGTGTGTTTTTTTTTTAATTTTAATAACGTTATATTAAATCAAGATATCGTGATATTTTATAGATAAAGAACAAGTGCCTAAGAAGTAAAATTAAAACAATTTGTTAAAACCGTAGTTTCATTCGAGTTTCATTAGTTCATTTCTCGTTAGTCTCATTTGAGTTTTTGAGGAAACGCGAGTTTCAATACGTTTCGAGAATCTGTTAAAACTAGAATCTATTGCTATCTCACTATGCCAGAACTAAAAAGTAGAACGCCTGAGAGGCATCTGTAGCTTGGACTACTTATATCTATATAAAATCATGTATCTGTTTATATCCATATATATTCCCCTGTTTCTTTCCACAAAACTAAACCGATTTTAATTATATTTTCAAAATGAATATAAGAAGGAGTTTGATTATGTTTATATATTTTTCTTTTATTTATTATATAATTATTACTTATAATCATTAATTTAACTAAAATTCGCGTAAGATAACGTGAAAATATGACCTAAGCCTAGAAAAACAGCGACTCAAGTAATGGCGACAGATTTACAGTTTGAGAATGGTAGCTAAACATTGGACAATAACGACGCTTTCCTACATACAAAATACAGGTTCATTATAAGACGTGAACCAGTAAACAGTATCTAATGCAATACCCGAATACATTAACGTTGAATGGCTACCTTTTAATATATTTCTCAGTCGATATACCAATTTATACAATGGAACTTTAATTGATAAAAAAATAATAATTTTTAATATATCGATAAAACGTATACTATCGTCACATCCCTATCAATACTAATCAAGCAGCTATATCTCGATTCGATTCCACATTAAAACTAGGAAAAAAAGCGGAATAGAACACCGTACCGAGTAGAATTCCGGAATCTTTCACATAAAAACTGACAATCTAATCTCCGAGTTAGGTACTTGTAACATAAATTTATATTACCGCATAATCAAGCAATTATAGTCTTTGTAGTCATTATTTTAAAGGTCATATGTACCGTAAATGTTATTTGTCAAACCTCATACACTTTTTGTCATAGACATAATAAATCATAGCATTAGTCTATGGCGCTATTTATGGTCTATTGTTGCTTTACGCTTACATATAGCGGGCAAAGTTATTTATGCCGGTGAATAATTTGTCCGACTGTACATTTGTAGAAGAGAACGTCGCCACGCGGACCGCATCGTTAACTTTATAGCATTTGTTCTCGACGTTTCTCGATTGTTTTTTTTTTTTCGTTCTTTCGCAAGGGGATTATGTTTATAAGGTCAACGTTGTAAAAACTTGATAAGAAATTACAGAAGATGAAGGAAAATACATTGCTGTATATATATATATTGTATCAATACAAATAATTAATTATTAGGTTAATGTTATTAAAGTTAAATACTATTAAAGATTATCAATACAAATAAATAAAATCGAAGTGTCTGGTTATGATGTCAATTTTTTACAGCGTTTTTATTAAATGGGTACGGAAATAATAAAAAAAACACGTGCTACATATATTTATTTGATACCAGTTAATACCTGCGACTTTGTCTTTGTTATGTACAATATTTCTTATCTACAGAGGAAATCACTACATAGTATTAAACAAAGTCGCTTTCTCTGTCCCTATATCCTTTTGTATGCTTAAATCTTTAAAACTTCGCAACGGATTTGAACTATAAAATATATAGCCTATGTCATTCACTGAAAAAATGATTAAAATCGATCCAGTAGTTTTGATTTATTCATTACTGCCCGTGGCCCGCACGCGTTAAATTTGGAGTAACCTCATAAATAACAGTATTTCTCCACTATTTAATTTATATTATCATACATATAAACCTTCCTCTTCAATCACTCTATCTATTCAAAAAAAACTGCATCAAAATCCGTTGCGTAATTTAAAGATTTAAGCATACATAGAGATCTAGGGACAGAGAAAGCGACTTTGTTTTATACTATGTAGTGATATGCTATAGGATTTATGTATAAGCATATACAACTTTATTTAAGGTTCAGTTATATGCATATACTATATTCAGTAATATATATGTATACATATGTAGGAGATAAGCTTAAAAACCATAGATAGACAAGTTTGTTTTTTCTTAAGTTCACCAAAGCGACGACATCATTCGTTACGTCCAAACATGGTACCGATAATGACCGTAACATTGATTCCCACGATATTTCTCAACAATCGGACACGCCTCTTTCGTTTTGGTGATAACAATACAAGAAAAGCTAATCAGAATTGAAAAAGTTTGGTAACAATGATCTTTAAGAGTTGAAGATTCTTTTGAATATTAAAAAGTTTTTAATGGCGGGAATTTAACGAGTCTAATAAAATTGTGGCGCCTACGTAACGAATGCTTTGTTGTTGATTATCATCATGGTTTGTCTCTTGGTGTGTAGGTGCAGTTAGTCAGTCAAAAAGTATATACCAAGTGGGGTAATAAATTCTGCCAAAATCTTTTAATGTATTTATTGAGACACTCTTTAATAATTAAAAAAAAATTATATATGCAAGGAAGGGTAAATAAATGTACAATACAGAATATCTTCTCCAACTTTTAATAAATACCCTTAATAGACGCGACCAGTCAACGAACATACCACGTATCACGTTTATATCAATTTCTGCAACTCCTTTGGCCAGAGATGCTCGGAGAGACTACAAATTTTGATAAGATTTAACACTAACTTTCTTCTACAAATATTGCTATATCTTAAAAACCAGAGGGCTTAAACCTGGACTAGAAGAAGGCCAGTCTTCATGTCCGGTGTAGTCAATTCCACGGGAGGTCAGCTAGTTTTGCGTGCTTCGTGCTAATGAGCTAGCGCATAATCCTACTGGAATATCTGATGTCGGTTTTTGAATATTGTATTGAAAAGAGGTTCCGCTATATTTGTTAGAACGGTATTTTGGTACACAGCAGCACTGGTTTGAAACTTTGTTCATAGAAAAATATCTCAGTTTGGCCTGAATATGAGACTCCGAGTCAAAACTATAAATGATGAAAGATAATAAGAAAACCGTAAGGTTCTCTAGAAGCTTCATTATGCGAACGCTAACGTTGTGGAATGGGTTACCAAGTTCGGTGTTTCCCCAGGATTATGACATGGGGCTCTTCAAAAAAGTATTGAGACACGCTCTTCAAGGTCGCCAACGCAACAATGATGCCCCTGGTGTTGCAGTTGTCCATAGGCGACGGTAACCATTTAACATCCGGTGGACCGTCTGCCTGTTTGCTATATGTCCTAGATGAACCCTCAGAATACGCGCACTCGCTTCTTCACTATCTTGAGCATACACGCGTTATCATTTTGTTTGTTATAACTTTCTTTAATGTTAAAAATGTTTTTGTCCGGAAACAAAATTTCGCGGTATATTTACTCGTAGGTACCGCTGTAACAAAGACCAGGATCTTTCCACCTTAATTTTTTTCAAACGCTTGTTCAAACAATATCCATTTTTTTTACATGAAACTCTTAGTCCCCTGTCTTTATTGAACACTCTTTTAATCGTGGTTCTGCTTAGCTCCATCTAATGAGCTAAGATTTTATACTTGCGCACAGGATTTCGTTGGATTTGCACCTTTATTGCTTTAATGACCACTGGTATCCTAACTGTGCGAGGTCGGTCGCTCCTCTTACGATCTTCGAAGCTTGAATTTTCAGCGCCCCGTTTGATATTGCGATAAGCAAACCGTAGTATTATTTTTAGTTTTTGCAGAATGTTCAAAATCTCTGCTAGCGCGTAACTGCAACGGTGCAACGCGATAAGCGCGACTACATCTTCTTTTTGCGGTCAATCTATTTTTAAAAATTAATAAAAATGCACAACTTTATTATTTACGGAAATCGCGTAGGTTCTATTTTCAAAATTGATCGAAGTATATCTGGCCAGTATTCAAAACATAACAATAATAAGCTTGTGGTAGAACTTAAGGCCCGACTAGACACATATAGATTTAGTACCGGTGCATGTTTACTTTTTTTTATTTTCCATAGTTTTTTTACGTATAATTATTTTTAGATATATACAAAACTACCGGTGAGGTTCGTGTGCACCTTCAAATAGCGGTACAAACAACAGAATAATCTTATAATACTGACATTAGTCACAGTTCTGTGAGCATCACGAATTAAACAAGTCTCTGAGGCCATCCATCATCATCCGACTGACAGATCATCAGAAATTATATACATACTAGCTTAACCAGCGATTCCTTTCGCGTTCGTTATTACTTATTACCGTTATTATATATTTTGCTTCATATACCTTACACATACGAACTTTGATGGCGTTCAGAGTTTTAAAATGTCGTCATAATCGATTTAGCCGTTTAGAAGATTAACACTGTCAAATAAAAAAACACTTCTATTTTATTTATACGTATGTATTTCTTAGAATATACATCTATAACAATTACAGTCATAGTGGTAGAGTGGTTTGACCGGTAGAATCGATATCCGCCGATCCGAACCTTGGCATGTAAAAAGGATTTGTTCGGAATTCGCGTACATTTACTAATTTAAATTGGCAACGCTATCGACTGATGGTGATGGAAAATATAGCAAGGAAATCTGAACTTGAGAAATGTTCTTGCAGTACCTACAACTGTTTATAACCGGACACATAAAACCGTGTAGTTCTAAGAGTTTGTAATCACCCTTACGTCGAGGGCTGACGTAGTGATCATACCCATACCTTCCGTCAGGAAGAGGATTATGGCCCTGAAGTGAGTCTTTTACAGGCTGATGATGACATCTATATCCATGACTAAATAAATACACTCTTCATGTCTGTCTGTGCGTTCCCTTATCATCACTACATATTATAAAACAAAGTCGTCCGCCGCGTTTGTCCGTCTGTTTGGATGTTCGCGCTAAACTCGAAAACTACTGAACGGATTGTATTCCGATCTTCGCCAATAAATAGAGCAGTTCACGGGGAAGGTTTTTTCTGTTGTTATATATTGGCAAAAATGCTCATTTGTTTTTTTGCTTTTAATTTTTTTTTCTCATTTCTCTTATCTTTGTCATTAATGTCACTAAATTAAGAAACTATTTTTATTCCAAAACCATAAATTACAAATTAATTTTTCAGCTTGTTACCAAAACTGGCTTCTTCATACCCACTCTCCTATACATCAAAATAATGCATTACAGAATGGTACACCTTAAACATACCTATAGAAAAGACTTTGTTGGTATATATATCTATCTGTCAAAGAATAATTCACAGTAATCATTTTTATGTTTCAGATATTCTAAAAATAATTGGTTATTTGCGACACTACTTTAACCATTACAGTGTTAATACTTATTCAATAAAATACTTTAGTTATTTTGAACATTCAATATAGATTGGAAGCGATGATGGCTCAGTTGATAGAGTGTACGGACATAGCACGGAAGAACGTAGATTTGAATCCTAGCGACAGAAAACATCGTGATGAAACCGTAGCATGGTGGTAGGGCTTTTTCTAAGTCCATCTGGCTAGCTACAACCCTCAAGTTGAAAATCTGTCGCCAAGCACCTGTCGGTGTGTTCCGGCAGCTGCACTTGAGAGCCAGTCTCACTCTAGGTTTAGCGTGACTACCATATTAGAGCACATCATCATTTAACACCAGATGAGATTGTGGTCAAACGCTGACCTATAAAGTATTAAAAAAAAAATAGATGAAAATTACCTTTTACAGTACATCATTTCAATGCATATTTTAGAACATATCAAAGAGTCAAAATTACGCGCAACAAAAAATTTATGTTTGTATGAAGATTCTTGCGTAGCTTCTCTGATTTTATCAAAGCGTCAGCAAATGGATCTAAATCGCTTAGGCTCTTACGTCACATTAGTGCATTCCATTTGTGTGCAACCGGGTCGGAGCTCTAGTTAATAATCTTTACAACTACTTGTCTTAATTACAAATATGTTATCACGGTCGATACAAAACGTTATACCAGCGTTTTCTTTCTATATACAATTGGAAAACTAGTAAACGACACGACCGATGTCCGCGGCCGTTCCGATGAGTCCCAAACCGCAAGTCACTATCTAAGGAACATGACTTTCTTATTTCGAAATCACCACTCTGATTGGCTGTCAAACGCGGCCCGTCAACCAATAGCCGCTCGTCAAATATCATGACAAAGCGGTTCATAAACAATTGTCTTAAAAGTTGGAGATGAAAAAAAAGCCACATACAATATCTTTATATAGTGATATCGGCTTCCGTTAAAATAATGCAGCTTCTGTCTGCCTTTTTGTTCTTTATTGAAGCGTTCGGCCTCTCTATTGTGAGTCATTGACGCCTGTCAAGATACACGACCGTTATCAGAGTTTTTGAATTTCAAAATGGACACTTTTATTGTGTCATTTTGTTTTATTATCACAACCTATAGGAAACTCTCGCGACTTTCCTCCTATAAAAATGAATATTTTATTTAATAGGGCTCACGCGTTATACTTGTGCTTAAATTTTATAGCTTGTTTTTACCTATTTTAAGTTACCTCTAATCATACAACATTGATTGCTGCCTAGTCCCTTATAAAAAGCGTAATTATATGTAGCGTATATTATACTTAAAAAAGTCCTCTTTCTACTAGTGAAAGTGTTGTTAAAATTATTCAGCGATATCAGAGATATATCTATATAGACAACAGTTACTACAATTCTATTTAAGTCTGTTTATACAACTCAATTATTAAGCTAGTGGGAAACTTAATATGGCTTGTCATTTATTTTATATATTGTTCACAATTGCATTGATGTGCAAAGAGGGGTGTCATTTCAAGACATCACTATAGTTCACATAATAACCCACTCTATAACAACTTTTTGCAACTAAAACTTGCTTTACAAGGTGCGTGAAGTTTCTATCCGGCAAATCAGTAATGCGCTTAAAGACCTCATTATACCTCATTGTATATCTGAAAGACTTTAATTGTTTTTTTTTTGGTTGCAACAATCACACCCACGCAGGCGCGGTATCTTACTTTGGCAGTGAAATTTTTACAGTTTCACTCGAAGTAGATACCCTACAAAAGGAATGCCAAATGTATTCCTCTATAAATGAAATAAAGGCTCAGTAACCATTAGTCTTCCCCGCCGCCAATGCAGGTGTCCACGAAGCATTAACTTGCAAATAATGGACACCACAAAATAACATATCCGAGTTTCCGAAAGAACACTATCTAATTGACATGCTGTGCTGGTACCCACACATTGCGAAAGTGACTGGTCATCCCCGATTTGTAACTTATTGCATAAGTTAAAATTATTTTGTAGACTTTCCTACGAACTCATGCCTCGAACACTTTTTACTGAGCCTAAAACACAGGTGATTAATTTTTTATTATTTCTGGTATTAAAATAATGTCTAACTCTATCTATGTCTGTAAGGGGGGTTTTTCAATATAACAGAGAACAGGGACATAAGAGTCGGCTACGCGCATGCGATATTTCTGGTATTACAAGCATCCATAGACACAGTGTTCTCTTCTTATCCGGCTGATCACACGTTTATTTGAAACCATTGTGACAAATAAAAAAAAAAAACGTCCTCTCAAATGAGAGAATTCAATAAAACGACAATAGATTGGTAAATTGTCTCCACCAATTGTTTACAATTGCTGTTTGATCGTGCGATAGAGGAACATTTAATTGTTTCAAATAAGACCCACTTGTTATCGACCCCTGACATATGGTAGAAGGAAATGAAATGTGTTAATAGAATGAGTAACCTTGTAGGGAGATTCAACTCCACTGAATTTTGAGAGGAGTTTCCCTATATACTAGATACAATACAAAAGTCTCGGGCAGGATAGTATTGGATAGTATTGTATCTGTACTCGACTAGATCTATACCACCATGCACACGAAGTGTTAAAGCAGTTACAGTGACTAGTTTTTGTCAATTCCTAGATCAACCAATGTATATTCAGCTGCCAAGGGACTTCCTGGCCTGCATACAATTAAGACTGCGAATGTTTGGAGATCTCTCAGGAGTTACCGTTTTTTTTAGATTACTTGTCATCAAATACAATGACATTACTTTGTACTGCTCGTGTAAAATGAAACATAGATCGCTTAATGACAAACGGACGTGCAGTTAATGTCAAACCAGTTAAGTCTAGTGAGTAAAGTTATTGACAAATTAGTATGCAGTTAATGTAAGTCCAGTTAAATCAGTTAAGTTCAGTGACTCGAGTTATATGGGCACTGCAAATCGTAGGTGTTTACAACTAACCAGAATCAGAACGGTATTCGTTTTGGAGTTTGGAAAATGGATTGGAACTCTCGATGAGCTATGAATCAAAGCAGTCTTAGCAAAAACACAATAGTACGAGTTCTAGGGTTTGACTGAGAAAAGCTGAACCAATTTAAGAGTCGCACAGAACACGAAATAACATATAGTGATGAATAGAATCTATAAATGCAGTTATAATTGAAGTGTCTGTTGTTTGTTCGGGTCTGGTCAGCCAGTGGGTAGTAAGTCGTAATCCTTGCAAACGAGTCGGAGTTTTCAGTGAAGGAGTAATCGTGATAAAACCATAGCATGATAGTAGGACTTCTTTTAGGCTCATTTGGCTAGCTACCACACTCAAGATGAAGTTCTGCCACCAAGCGCCTATGTGTGTATTCCAGTACCACTAGATAAAGCGTGTTTACCATCTTGGCTCACATCGCCATTTAACATAAGTTGAGGTTGTGGTCAAAGGCCAAAAATTTGTACAGTATTTTTTTGAAATCTCCGAAACGACTGAACCGATTCTGACACTACTTTTTTTTTGTTTGTTTTTTTTTCGAACTGGCTTGGCTGGCTTTTGTTGGCTCTTTTGGCCTCTACAGTTTCACCGGACTACTTCTGAGGATACTTTCAAAGACAGATAGACCACTTTTCAGAGTATTACCGAGACTTCCATATCATTAGGCTTTTCCATATGTGGGAGGCAGTAATAATGATAAATGAAAAATAATAAACAGAACATAATTATATAATAATAAAAGAAGATTAATATTTAAAATGTATCAAGGAAAAGTATTGTTTGATCTAAAAGTATGTTAAGCAGAGAATTGTAATATCTAAGTGGAGACTTAAACCACACGTTCAATGCGTAAATAAGCAAAATCATAAAGTAATAATAACTTTCAATCTCTAAGCTATTATTTCAGTTTCATTATACGAGAGCGATTTTATTATGATTACGCTTCGCAATCGGGTGATCGGCAGCGGTATATAATCGACGTTAGATAGCGGGTGTGATGCTTGACTACCTCTTGTTTTATTAAAATAAACGAGTAACGTGGGTATAGACGAGCATACAAGTTTATAAATATTTTTTATTAAGGGGAAATGCGGTCGGCGTTTGGCCGATATAAATATATTCCTCTATTCAATAACAGAATACTGAAATAAGAATATATTTCAATTATTTTAGAAAAGTTTTTATAAAGACTAAAAGCTTTCAAAGAGGATGAGAAATAACCAATTATATTTAAATTTATATATAAGTTTAACGAATATAAAGACCAAAAATAAACATACAGATATAGTCAAATTCCTTCTTATATTACTTTAAAAAAAAAAAAACCAACTTGGTGGTGCAAATTGGAGATTACAAAATATTCAGTTCATTTGTTTAGTGTGGGCATAATCAGCCCGAGTTGTAGTTATCTCTCTCACTCCCAATTTGATATTTGAGACAGGTTGCGATAGCAATAGATTTATTTTAAAACCTATTATCTTGCTAACCACGTCCCCTTAAAAGACCTTTATACACAATAAAGATAAAAATGGTCAAAACAAATTTTAATGCTACATGTTCGTAACGTATCGTTTCTGAAGATGGTGAGACGATTAATTGGTATTTGGCCTGAGAGAGAAAAAGAAAGTACTATACTATAAACCGAGAGAGACAGGTTAGAGCGATAGAATGGAATGAGTGTACAATCCACGACAAACTTTTTGACCTCTCTGGATACAGTTGCGCGGAACTCAATTTTTTTTTCGATCTGACTGAACTGTTGGCTTGTTAAGGCCGCTACAGTTTCACCGGACTACTAAACACAAAGTTAGATATAAAGGTTTGATAAATTATATTTATGACACATAGAGATATCTTAAGGACAAAGAAATGTCAATTTTAAATGCCCATAATATTATTTTAACTTTTTTTTGTATGACTATATAAAAATATTAGCGAGGATTGTAAATACTTAACTGTAGAGTAATAGATATTAGTTTTAATTTATGTCACCGAATCACTTTTCTCGCCGACATTACATGATCCAGTTTGCCTTAGTTATAAAACATCTAACAAGCTACCGGCAGGTGGCGCCACAGTCGATGTGCGTACGCGCCGCATCGGCCACTTCTGATGTTTCACTCGGTACGTCAATAATTATGACATAACCATCGCATGCCGTTACGACATCAAGCGATAATGAATTTTAATTTTTTTTTCCCCTTAATTACCCTAATGATATCTGGTAGTGTAGATTGTGAATTATGTACGGCCACTGGTTTCGGTCGTAAACTGTCATGTATGTCAGATTTTATGACTTAACGCTTATAGGCGCTTATTTCTGAAAGAAGTTATGTTTATGTCAATAGCAATATCTCGCGGTTCCGTACTCGTTTCCTTTGTATAAATTTCTACGTATATGAAAAAATAAGTGACTGTCTGAAAAATGAAGAATTTTCATACAAAAATTTCATTCCCATTGCCACCATCTCAGGAGTTGAATTTCTAAACACCGTTCCTTAGGGCTCCTCGCTGACAGTGTAAGTGAAGCGATAATAGCTTATTTGTTTGCGTGTTCGGACACAACGTCATAGAACGTACTTCGAATCCTAGCAATTGAGTCGGAGCTCTCTCGTTAAAGGAAAACATCGTGATGAAACCATAGCATGGTGGTAGGGATTTTTCTAAATCCGCCTGGTTAGCTCTCAACTGCTCTCAAGTTGAAAATCTATCAGCAAACACCTATTGGTGTGTTCCGGCAGCTGCATTTGAGAGCCTGTCTCCACCTAGGTGTAACGTGACTACCGTATTGGACCACATCATCATTTAACATCAGATGAGATTGTAGTCAAACGCTAAGTATAAAAACCAAGTATTCTCCATGTAAATTTTCACGGCCCTAGGTAGTTTGGGCTTTGCGTTGACGTATCAGACGATTAGTTACTTTTTATGTATATAAAAATACAGTTTCTTCGAAGTTCAATCATGCCAAAATTAGTAAAGGTATCTGCATAGGACTATGACCTTTCGATGTGGAATTTTCCATAGATGTTTCTAGTCTATTTACTTTCTGCATTTGATTGACGCTTTATAATTTTTTTTTAATGCCCACGAAGCGACCGGGTGTCAGCTAGTATCAGATAAGCTAGTGGTAAAAATCTGAAACCTGATATAAAGTTACATAAAGTGAACACTTGCTCGGAGATTTTTAAAAATATATAGCACAAGCCGAGATCCGTAATCGGTCACTCACCGATAGTTCTAACAACAATAATCTTTTATTTCATAGCTATATAAAATCTAGGTGATAAAGTCATTGCTCCTCTGTCGTTAAAAACTGACATAAAATCTGTGCCAAATCCGCTGAGACGCAAAAAAAAAACGTTAATTAAAAAACTGACATTACTATCCGATACTTAACACGTCAATTTCTATACTGTAGAATATGTGTATTTTTTTTTTGTTATAATAAATTGGGTTGGTCAAGCCGTTTGACCGGTGGAGTATTAATCTCATGTCCACAAGAGGACGAATTCCGGCATGTACTAATTAATGTAGGGATCCTTGTACATCTACTAATTAAATTTAGTACCATTAAATATGAGAAATGTGCTTCAACTATCACTGGGTGTGGGAAAACATAGAACTGTGGATTTCACGGAGCTTGAGTCGTGGGCTGGCGTGGTGAATATGCCCATAACTTTCTTCGCTATGACCCCGTAAGACCCTGTAGTAGGTCTATTGCAGGCTGTTGATGATGTATAGCACAACTAAATGACAGGGCAATACTTGATGGTAAACAGCAGCGACCATAGACATGTGTTTTGTAACATGTGAAAGATTTAATTGATTATTATGAGTTATTCTTTGGAGGTAGATAGACATAGATTAACGCACCTTTCTTTGACCATTTGTAAAATATATTTTATTTTGATGTGTCTCATAAGTCCAGCATTATCAATGTAAGCGCCCGATCGTTCCTTCCTAAAACCTCATTAAAGTATATCGACTTTTAACATGGCAAAGTGACCGCTCTATATTAAACACAGTACAGTCCTAAAACTAAGGCGATCACCGAGAGACAAATAATATATCGCCAGGCGCCGCTGTCACGCCGGTCTACGTAAATGTCTCTTCAGGTTACGTTTGAAGGACTCCATGTCTCACGAAGAAGGCAACACACGGCCGGGTGATTGTTTTATTGCATCACGGTACGGCAAAGATAAGACAAAGTTTCTATGATATATATATATATATATATATATTTTTAATTGGAAAAATTATTTTACTGTTAACGGAAGGATTATTTATAAAATATAGTTTAAATTGTTACTAACTCTTTGATTTAGCTTCCGACTTTCACCATTAAAGTTCTTCGGTGTGTAATTAAAAATTCTTACGAAGTTTCGTTTAAACCAAGTTGTTTTAACTAGCTCTAATTAATTTCCAATCATTGAAGTCAACAAGTTTGTTGTTGAAGTCCATAATTAAATAGGGCATGTGTTTTTGTATACAAACGGCTATGTATATACAACGTTATTGAGGCTGTAGGATAATAATGAAAATCTATATGTGTTATTGCGTTACCAATTATTATATTACTTTATATGAATTGAGATATTAATAGATTTCTATAAAATTATTTTTTTAAGAATATGAACGTAAAAGTTCGTAGTAAAATGTAAAATATCAGGAACCCAATTGACATTTTATTTGCATAAAAAGGAATAAAGACATATCAACTTGCGCGTGTCAGAAAGAAACAACATTAAATTACGATTCACAATAATACAGCATGTTTTTAAAGTAAAAACTTCTTTAGACTTATTTATCTGGACGCGCCTCTTTTCATTACATCGGTCAGAGCGAAACAGTGACACTGAATATCTCAATCACAAGTCTAATAACACATCACAGATCACCCCCACATACGTGCACATACACACATAGTGGAAGGATTTTATTTTTTTCCTTATTCCAACTGAGTTAGTTGAGCTGATCTGAAATGCATGTTTGAGTTCGTGAGGTACACATGTGTATCTCACTAATTCATCTATGTATGAATAGTTAGCTTAGTTAGTTTCGGGATACTAGGCAACCGTCCAAACCGAGACACACCGTGCGCCGTTGTGCTGGTTGTCAATACAAAATTGGGTGAATTATGAACCTAGTATTACCTAGATTTGTAAGCGGTTTTTTATAAATAATTCTACTTACTTTCACAACCTCTTTCACACCCCATTAACGGGATTCACAAGATACTATACTAAGATATTATGTTCAACGATTAATCCTAAGATATTTCAATATAATCGTATGTATAAATAAGAATATTAATCAAATGTCGGTCAGTTCATGAATCACGAGAACGAGTATTGCAGGATGTCGACTGGATATGATGTATTCCGCTTACGCTGTTCTAATTAAGCCCTGTTTGATTTAATCCGTTATGATATATAAATAGAACGAGGGGAAACAGTTAAGAACAGCCTCCTTCTCTGTTTGTCGACTGATTTTCCAATACCGTTATCAAAAATTTTTTTTGATAAAAGTTCGCTTTTTTTCTTTAACATTGAAATAATTTCGTCCACTAGTAATAATTATTTTAACGTAGACTTGTAGGTATCTCTACCTTTTGAGAAATAAATTAAAAGGGGTCACGTGTTGATACGTGTTACCAACTACACCATGCAAGATAGAACATAGCTAGACTGTAATATACAGTCATAATGTGGGCTGTTGTAGTTTCAAATAGGACTCTTTCTAAGCCTTCCAGGCTAGCTACTACTCTCAAGTTGAAAATTTCTCGCAAGACACATATAAATCTGTTCCGGCAGCTTCACTTGAGAGTTATTCCCTCAAGGTTTAGCGTGTTGACCATCTTAGAAGTATAAAAAACAATGGGGGTTTTGTGTAGACCCTAAATTGTTTTTTTTTTTTACAAAAAACTAACTGTTCCTTTTGATTCAAGCTCAGTAGATTGTTTCTTTGAATGTGTTAATTTCAGGTATTACCAGTCAAATGTAAATAAATATGTTTCCTTTTTATAGCCTACTTAGTAAAGAAAGATTATGAGGTACTTAATATCACACTACGATCATTAGGAGTTGAGCAATTACCTTACAAAGTGTAGCGCAGAAAGTTGTACTACGAGATTTCGGAGGGCCGTTGACGGAAAAATTAAACGCGAGCGGAGCTACGGTACACACCTAGTAACTTATACTTAAGAATGTGTTAGTTTTTTTTTTACACATATAGAGAAACAAGGAAACATAATATTCAATTTTAAATCAGATTAGCTTAAAAATTTATAATAAATATCACTAGAATTTAATAAATTAAGCATGCGGTCGTGTTCAACGATTCGATAAGCTATGTTAATTTACTTGTTCGCTTATTTTTATGTGAATATATATAAAAATACAACTTTGATTTAAGAATATTATATTCACCGGGTCGGTGTAATTTGATACTATAAGACTTTTTAATATTTATGTAATTAGTTGATTTTTAATTAAACGAATAATTATGAAAGTATAAATAAATATTGAAAAGGGAGCGAACTCGATGGTCGTACATCGAGTACAACAGCTGATTATAACTATCGATTAAACGTAATATCCTGTATTTAATTAGCGGTGGCATAATCAGTTCAAGAGTGTGGATCTCTGTGCATACTAATTTGTAATTAAAGAAAAAAATTAAAGACGTTTAACCTATGTTGAACTGTGAAAGTTCCAGAACTATTCTGTTTATTATTAAATATATAAGATTTTTTAAGATATAACCTTACATTTATTTTTAATTTCTGAATATGTGAGGTGCGCTATTCGAGGGGCTATGCCCGGTTTATGAACGAAATAAAAAAGTTATTTGAAACCAACTTCCCGCCCCGGTTTCATATGGGTGTAGTAACAACGAAACTTAGGGCAAATATTCCATTAAGCATATAATACAATCAAATGACAACCGAACATAAATTATCTCATATCTGATAATCTGTCTATTTTATCATGTGTTTAAAAATCGCGACTTCTGTTTCACTCATTTACTCACTCTTTTGTATGGATTTTTTTAACCCAAAACTGTCACTTTCCATAACATTTATTTAAGATTGTATACGGAGGATCTACGTTCTCTAGCCAAGGATCTCTCCAGACAATATAAATGGGAAACTTATGGCACTTTACAAAACGAGGTTCAACAGAAAAACCATGGATTTTAAAATTTCCATATCTCAGTAAGGCTGCTACTTCCATCATCTGTCGTCTACCTTTTGGTTATACTTGTACACCAGTGACTTTATCTAAATTAAGGAATAGGAATCATTCTATCTGTGAATGCGGCCTACAGGACAGTTCTCCTGATCAGACATTCTTTATGATGTCCTCCCTGCTTATATTCCCCGTCCTACTAACCTTACTTGTCTCTTAGCTTTAGTGAATAATGACCCTTTAATTTTACACGCCTTGTCCTTATTTATTAAAATTAACAAAATCAAACTTTAGTCAGATTTTCTATTTTATTTATTTTTTTGTGAAAGATAGAGTTGGATTTATCTGAATACAAATTATATGTAATAATTATTCTCCTTTCGCGAATTACACTTTTTTTATCGCTCTCCTTCGTTTATAACACTATCTGCCACAGACAGCGCACACTCTGTATTTACATGACATCGGTGGATTTGTGTATTACATACTTTACCCACGGCGCCATAAATTAAAGAGAAAGAAGAAGTAGAACATTCCCACTCATACAAACCTTGTCGTGACAATTACAAGTATAATAATTCGCCAAATAAAAGCAGCTGCGTTCTGAAATGATGCGCTTGCGTAGTTGTACATTTAGCAATTTATTTTTAATTAACTGAATTATGATAATATATTTTTGACATACATAAATACCAATACGCATGTCCGCCATGTGCTGTTCAATCGTTTACAATATTTGTACTAAAATTAATTATTATTATTTAGTATAGAATTTTTATATTAACAATTTCAAAACTATTAACCCTTGATATATTGTCTTAGGATCAGCTTTCTAATATTTTCACATGAATGCTATTCACTCCTGGAAAACAGCTCCGTGACTTCTCGGCTCAATAAGAAGCCTTGTAGATGTAGTAACGTGTAGGTGGTTGAGCTACGTTGAAGCTATTACTAGTTTCAGCATGAATGGGTCGGCTCGCCCGGGGTAGTACCACCCTCTCACAGAAAGCCGACGTGAAGTAACAGTGCTTGCACTGTTGCGTTTCGTTCGGTCAGTGAGAGCGCCGGAAGCCCACATATTTAAAAGGCCGGCAACGCACTTGCGACTCCCTTGGTGTTGCTAGTGTCTATGGACGGTGGTAATCACTTACCATCAGGTGACCCACCTGTTCGTTTGCCGCCTATAATATAAAAAAGAAGAAAAAAAAAAAGAAGCTTTAATACCACTACTCCACGAGGCCTTTCGATGTGGTCCGTGTTTAAATACATTACACTGGAAAATGGAATCTATTTCCAAATGGAGCTATCTATTTATAAGTCTCATATGTATTCTATATGTATGTCTTGGAGTATATTCGATCATACAAAGGTCGATTCGAAGGTCGTAACTATGTCATTGACCGACTGACCAAAAACGATTAATAATAAAAAAAAGCGTTTAAATTTATCTTTAAAACACGAAAACAAGATGATTATAAAAATGTAAATTAAGATTAGTAAAGATTTTATTAAGTAAAGTTGTATAAAGATTAAGAAATAGGAAGGTAGTAACGTAAATAGATAAGCGGGCAAGGACGTGTGAGACACTATTGTATGTTAATACAGGTAGAATAGTGAGGTGACCATACGTTTGTATTCTTTTGGGAATGAAACCATTTTGACGTTTTATACCACATTATAAATGTTTGTTTTATCAACATGTATAGTGAAGAACCAACCTTATTGAGCTTCTTCATCATCATCATCATCATCATCAAACTGTAAGTAATCCCCACTGCAATGCCATAGGCTTTTTTTTTAAACGAAGGCATCGGCGTAATCACCGCACCAGTACACAAGATATTGGAGTTTTCAAACTCCGAGAAATACACGGTCCTATATTTGCCCACATACGGTAGTAGGTACTACAAGAACATGGTTCAGCTTCGGGTTTCCTCAAGATATGTTTTTTTCAACGTCAGCCGATAGTGTTGCCAATTTAAAGTAGTAAATGTACGCAAATTCCGAAACATTCATTGGTATATGTCGGGGTTCGAACTTGTGGACATCCGATTGATATACCACCAGTAGAATCATTCGAACACCCCTATTTACCTCGATGTTAAGCTTAGGAGACGATAAACATATACTATCAAAAACTTTTCCTACTGATATATACGAAAATATTTTTTAAGCTTGTGGTTACAATACATGAACTTTTCTATCTATTTATATATATATAATATCCCTACGAGCCTTCTAGAAGAAATTGTCCATATGTTAGTGACAATCATATCACAATTCGTGGCGTAGTTTAAAAGATCTAAGGAAACATACAGAGAGATGCAAAAGGTGACTACGTTTTATAATTTTTGATAGCTTCTATCCGCGGATTCGCTCGCGTTAATGTAGATTTGTTCTATCCTTCGGGGACTCTTTTCTGTACCCCTGATAACGTATAGAGATTCATGATGATCGATATAGTATTTCAGGCAAGAAAGCGATAAACAAACATACCTTATATTTACATTTATAACAATCGTAAGGATAGGGATTTATTGATGGATAATGTGTGGACTCCCTAACCGTTTCGCTGCGTGATTTTGTAGGCAGTCGTAGAGAAGGTAATAAAAACGGACGGCAGCATAGCGATGCCGAGGGAATATCCGAGACAAACACTTAACACTGACTACTTCGTAGCTTCATTCGCTCATCCATGTCACAGCTATGTGTCATGTCGAGTGCAATACATGTCTGATTATACGATACGTATTAACGGAATACGTCTGGAAGAAGTCAGATAGCGAGAGTTTTGTTAGGCGCTCTGTTCTTAATATCGGCTTAAAATAGTAAATTATATTCTAGTTACCTATGGAGTAAGCTAAAATGTGTACTCCTCTACGCTTTGTAGTCCGTTGGAACTGTAGAGGTCTAACGAAGCCAACAGTGTAGGTGAGTTCGCAAAAATAAAGAAGTGTATGCTTCTGTATTGAATTTCTCGTAGTAAAATTTTAATTTTATGTACACAAAGACAGAATTCTCATATCATATAACGAGATATAGGAAATGAGACCATATCATCCTATTATAGTAGGTACGACTAAGTAATGAAAAAAAAATCGCAACGGAACATAAATCTGGAAATGTGTTTGATGGTCTTCCTATTATCCTTTGTATCATTCAGTCGCTTAATTTTGATATGAGGATAATTTACAATATTTTTCCACTTTTCAGTATGATTTTGCATACATTCTATTTCATCCAAACCTTGTCTATGTTGCCGTTCTGAAATAATGCGATTACATTCATACGACAATCGATTTTTCATCATACAAATTTCAAAAATGATGCTTAGCAATTTCCATCATCGCTTTTTTCCTTATTTAGTACATGATTCGGAGACTAGGTTATTTAATATCAAACGACTCACACATAGTAAGTACTAAGAGAATTTGATAAGTCACTACGTATCAAGAACAAAACGGAACGTTTTATCTATGGCACTAAAGAACCCTGTTCAATTACAGAAGTAATAACAAAACCGTATACAGAACCCTTCAAACTGTAACGACTTTCTACACCGAGCGGAATGAATTTAATAATTTTATGCGATCCCTAATAAAAAATATTAGAAACGACAATGGACTTTATTAATTCATTTATAGAGTATAAAATAATTTAACGTTTATTAATAAAATAGCCTGACGTAAATGAATTTAGGCAATTGCAAAGTGCTGCATAAAATTATTTCTTTCTTGCGTTCGCGTTCGCGTTCGGTATTTGAAATTTGAATGAACGTTCGTCATATTTTCACTTTTTTGACACGTCCAATGAATAAAAGATGACAGACACGACAGTTGATGAATAAATATATTACGCGTAATATCGCATTGACATTAATACAAAGTGTTTAATATTCAATTTATATAATTTAATGACAACCACATAGACTAGTTTCTGTTCGTGGGTGTTCGACTGGAGAGAGATTGACATACACCTGTGCACTGTTTATCAAAAGTTACAAGTCTTGTATTACATGTGTTTTCTTTCGTAAGATAGTGTTTTTTTTTTTAAAAAGAAATGCGTTTACCAAAAGTAAGAACATGTGTAAATTACAAGCTACAAGTGATATCAATACGAGTGCTTTTTCGCACTTGTATTTTGTTTGTCATAGACGCCTTTTTTGCTTCTAACTTGTTATGAAAAAGATAGAGAGCTTCCATTTATTTTAGATTAAATTATTAACACACAAAATCAAATTATTTGAAAAAAGTTTTATTTTTAAGATTAACTCGAAAAATGAAAGCATCTGTTATTTATCTGCGCTTAACTCCGAATCGATAAAAACAGATTTCTACAAGACTTTTGCCATTAGATAGAGGCACTTTTTTGGGTATATGTATAACGTGCTTTATTTTTACATTCGTATATCACTGAGTCGTAATTATCATATAAAATTCCTTATATAAATTTCGGTGTGTGCACAGATTAAACATTTGTTCACAGAGATAAGGCACCATTTTTATTTTTTTTCCAATCGCCAAGATATAGAGAAGGTTGTAGTTGATTAATGATTTTTTTCTGTGTTAACACTGCACAGGAAAGTCGGTGAATGATAATCATGTAACAAGTGAAGTGGGAATGTTTTGACTTGTGCGCAGCGAAGTGTTACTGTCGTTTTTTTTTTTTTTTTGTACTCAACCGCTGACATTTCCGCCCTCCGTAATGATATGACTTGCTGGTTTGCGACTCATGTATTATACGAGGTTACAATTCTATGACAAATCTAAAGATAATTATATATAATGTAACGTTTTTAATCATACACTCAGTTGTCTCTGAATCATTTAAGTCGATAGGTTTTTTTTATGTACACTAGTTGGTACTCGCAGCTTCGTATTCTTTTTGTTTCTATAATAAGTATAACGTGCTTTAACGGGATTTATTTGCAAATGTTATAATTTATGCTTAGACCCTATGTAAAAGCGTAATGATGTTCACATGGACGTTATTAAGGTTCAGGTTAAGTACCTAATACACTGAAAAGTCCTCTATCAGCCACTAAAGTCTGGTCAAAGTGACTTTGATCATTTCGAAGATTACACCGGACGAACGAAAGACGCGACAATTTTTTATTTATTCATGTACATATAAATAGTCAGAGGTAAAACAGTTCAGTAACTTTTTCTCTTGTGCTTATCAAAGGGTTTTCTTTGATAGCTGTCTTTGTGCTTTGGTCAATAAAATCAATTAGAAATCGTTTTTTTTTTCTCGAGCCATTTACGCGCCGAAGCCTTTGTATATAAACCTCTATTCGTCAAACTTCACACGCCTTAGGTGTACAATCTACAATATTTGTATCACACTCATTATTTTTTTTTCATTATATAGAAAAAAACACACATATACATATAGGCTATTTTATCAAAGTGTTGCCAGATAATGGGCTTAAAAAACACATAAACATGACTCTAGGATTTTAAAACTATTACCTGGCAACACTTTGATAAAATAGCCTGTGATGTACATGAATAAATAATAGAAATTTGTCTCAAGAGATATACTTTTTAAAGCCCTTTAACATTTCAATTAAATACATATTAATAATGTCATCTCCTGACAACTCAAAGAAACATAGCATTGGTTTTTAAACGCCTTAAGAATTGTTCTTTTATTAGCCTTCGAAATGCTATGTTCGTACGCATTAAATTATAATATAAAACTTAAAAACAATGATATATATATATACACATGGATAAGACAAAAGCCTTCACCATAAGAAAACCACTTTATCTCCAAACACCTACGGGTAAAGAGTATAATTCTCTCCCTGCGTCTGTCTTCCCATCATCAAATAACAAGAGAGTGTTCAAGAGAAGAGTGTACGGGCATGTAGCGAGTAACCGCGATCAATCGTCGGCCTAACATTCACTTATCATCAGATGAGATCGAGGCCAAGCGAGTGCCTGTAGGAGATTAAAGAAAAAAACCTATAAGTCTTTATTAGATATATTTCATAGGTTTTAGCGTTTTGACCACAGTCTCACCTGATGTATAAATTATGATGTGGTATAAGATAGTAAACACGCCACATCTAGCATAGCAACTGACAGTCAAGTGAAGCTGTCAGAACACACCTATAGGTATTTGAAGAGATATTTTCTACTTGAGAATGGTACCTAGCTAGACGAGCTGAGAAAAAATCCATATCATGATGTTTCCCTTCAATGAAACCTTAGGCTCATTAGTCAGGATTGGAAACTAACACAATCGACGCGACGTTCGAATACGCTTCATCGTCTCAGATGTGTTTGTGTTCTGGAATCTGCAAGAATGCCCAATCAATTCTTATATTGTTACACACATCAAAAAATCTTCAAAATACACCCTTCCATATAAAAACGATCGAAGTATAATAAATTTTATAATTTTTGTACCAAAACCAACGGTTGTGTAACATATAACAACTACCTGCTAAGTATATATCTTATGTTTTATCTGATCTCAAAGTAACTGAGTCAGTTTGCATCTTATAACTTGTCTAGATGCATTTCATTAGAGGAAAATACAGTGTACGGATAGCAGAGAAAACATAAACAAATATGTATATTTTAATTGCACGCACTACAATCTTTTGGTGCACACTTTTGTGAACGAATATTAGCAACGTTATATAGAACTAATAATCGACTGCGACTTCTTTCATGATAAATTATAATACTGAACTTTTTAAAACATAATGCCACTTACCGCCGATTATATTAATATGGACGATGTAAAAGTCTTTTAGATGAAAAATGTAGTGACTTCCATATTGACTAGTCAAGATACTCCTGGTGCTGCAGTTGTCTAAAGGCGACAGTAACCATTTAACATCAGTTGGACCGTCAGCCTGTTTGTTGACCTTTGGCATAAAAGAACGGATTCAACGTTTTTTGGATTTCACACATACCAAAATCCATTTCTATGTTTATAGATATACTAACTGTCCGCCCCGGTTTTACATGAGTGTACTAAGAAAATAAGACCAAATCTTCTCTTTGAGCCACAAGCATATAATTAAATAAAATGGTATTTAAACAATTAAAAGTCAATTTATCAATTCTGTCAATATTCTTGAAGATGTCGTTATTGTCTCCTGTCTCACTCACTTTTCTTGTATTGAGATGTTTTAACCCAATTTTTTTACTTTTGTTTACGCCTTTTCAAATGTTTCCTTTTATACTAACCTTGTCCTGAAAATTATACACACAACAAAAAAAGAATTAGACATTTCGGTATAGTAATCGTTCTGAAGTGATGCGTATATATTCAGTATATTTTGTAAGGATTGTTGACTGACAAAATACAGCTTAGAACGGTCTAGTCAGTAACGGTTGATACCAAAAAATCGGGCTTGGAAATTCATTCCGTCAAAGGGTTTAAAAGTAGGATGATTCTTGAGATATTGCCAAAGGGAGATCGAAAAGGGCTTAATATTAGATTTATTATAAGAAAATATGCAACAGCGATTAATATTTACTGTTGTTGTTCATATTGGACGGGTTTTTACCGGTTACTTCATGGGCGTTTACGTTTATAAGAAAATACAAATTGGCTATTATTTTTTTACTATCGTCATAGTCGAAATATGATATTCGATTTCTGCCAAACGCTCTCATACTTTATGCTATTTACAGAATCCTTTTTAAGACATTAACGGGCCGCTCGGCTTCGCACAGGTGTGGTAACGAAGGAAATGTTACCGATTTTTCCCTTTACAATACACCATGTAATGAAATGAAATGACAACTAGACAAAACATTGTCATCCGCTTAATTCCACACATCTAGATGCATTACTAAAATTGCATTATAAGTAAATACCATGAAATGTCACCGATTTAAAAGCAATGATTTTCTTCACAGCAAACTTTGATTTTTTATTTAAGTTGAACCCACTTCATCCCACTTTCGACTCTACTGGTAATTTGATATATTCAATAAAATCATTTATTTAACTTTAGTATGCTGTTATCAATGATTTTGAAGAATATCTATCCTGAAATAAAATTAGTATAATTACCTAATTTAGTGTACTCAGGCACCTACTGCAACTGCTCCTACTGGCAAAGGCTAGAATGATATCTGGCTCTTAAACTTTTAATAATAAATAACAGCGTTATAAAGCTAACGCTTGGTGTTCATCATACTTGCTCTTGAAAGCCATTCATTTATCTAGTCTTACTGTTTTGCTATTTACAGCTCCACTGTCACTTAAGGTTATGTGAAATTGGCTGATTCCCGCAGAATTTTTTAGGTATTAAAAATGGAAATAGATCATTCGAACCCAAAAACTAAGTAGCCTAGAGCCAAGGAACTGTATTATCAGTGTATACATAGAAGGTTATAAGGCCAGTATGAGGAATGTTTGACTTATTATCAGATAGTTTTGGTATGGCTAAATTTAATGTTAGTGGTACAGTTGGCTATTCGAGTTGCCTCATTTCGTCTTTGAATTGTAGTACCGTTCAAAGTTGTAGCAGTGCGTTATGAAGCCCTCAGCGTCTTATTGTTGCCATTTGGACAAGACAAGTAGTTGACAATAGAATAAATTATACTTCAGTGAAGACTATTTCGAATGGGTTTGCAGCTATTTTGTATCGGTTTTCATCTCCAATAATGACTGAATTATGCTAATCACGAACTTCAGTCAAATTGTTTTTTTTTTTATTTTTTTTTTTTGCTGTCTGTATTACAGTAATTCTAGTCTGTGTGCGTGCGACGTATATGTATACAGGTATATCGCGGTGTTTGTTTATTTCCTGCAATTAAAATCGTATCTTATAAAGTACGAGTTTTCTCAGTCATATTTAAATGTCGATGCAGTTGCTCTGTCGTTTCAAGGTCTAAGGTTTGTAACTCGAGTCGGATTTTTTTTTACGTTTATATATAAGAACGGCTATTTGTTTCTCTGCTGTGTGTTATTGATCGTGTTGTTTGATTTGAAATTTTATATCGTAATTTAAAGCAGACGAAGTCACAGGTGGTTGCTTGTGTATAACATACTAATATGGATACGAATGCGTGTTTGTTTGTTCCGCTTTCACGCCTTAAATACTGAACCCATTACTATTAAATTTTGCATACATGTTGTCAGGAGTACGGAAAAGGACATAGGGGTACCTTTACCCCGAAAAAGTGTATTATTCCCTCTACCTAGTTATAAATAAAATTACAGCGGTCTGTCCTTGTCCCCGCGTCATTCAAAAATCACTGGATATATTTTGATATCTTTGCTTTAGTTTTACTTCTTAGATACGTGTTTGGTCCCTATCAAATAATAATAATAATTGAGTGGTTTTATGAAAACACGGTACAAGTGAAACTTTTTTTCGGATCGTAGGTATTTAACTGAAAATTTTCGGAAAATTATTCGATTCAGGGTAATAAAATCGCATTTTTTGGCATTTTAAACATTTACCACGATAATTATTCAAATCATTGAATCATTTTGAATTGAGTGATGGATGCGGTCATTTTGGCCTTGGCCATTCACTTTACCCCTACTCCGCTGCCGGCTGTAATGCGACATGCGATAGCGAAAAAGGTTTACTTTAAAAAATTATCACGATGGCTTCATTTAATATAAGGTTATTAAAGTTTAAAAAATTACTATATATACTCGTATATATGTAAGCGCTACACGTTCGGCAATGTGTGTTTTCTTACAGCGAAGAAGTGGTGTAAACGGTGTCATGCTTATATTTTCTCCTCGGCACATACAATATATTGTTAAGATATATATAAACAGTGCAGACGAAGTCACGTGTAGGTATACGCTAGTAATGAATAAATAGTTTATTAAAACTATGGAACTATTAATCCATCACTCCTTCATAAATATTTTTTGCGTACAAACGGATTCATATAATATAGTTGTTTTTTTTTTCTTGTATTCAACACTTCTCGAGTGAACAGAGTGCCATTTCGGTGACGTCATATCCTTTGGATTTCCCCGACTACACACCTGTGCGGTTTGTACAGTTTTTTATAGTAGACACTACATTACAGGCTTCGTCGCTCCGTGGTATAAACCTTACTATAGAGCCAGGAGGTAGCGAATTCGATTTTCACACATTACTAAATATTACGGTATATCGATTGCTTAGTTAATATAAGTTGTGCTTAATTTGGAATTTAATGACCATGAAATTAAATTAAATAAAAAAAAAGATTTTTAGAATACGTCTAAAATTCAATATAAATCTGAATACCAGTGACGCCATCTAGCGGCGAGATACAAAGATTGAATAGGATCAAATACCTAGATGAAAAAGCACTTAAGTGTCAACTTTCATGGTAGTCGGTCAAAGGGTATTGTAGTGGTTCGATTTCGAATATACTTCAAATACATTTCGTCCACGTGAAATTTAGTAAAAGACATTTCTCAGTGTAAACGTGCGTGCAGTACCTCCTACTAAGCACTACTTTTTAGTGCTTTTTAGTTATTAGTGTCTGTTTGTGTTGTAATATTACTCCTTTTTATTTATATAACTGATTTTGATACGATTATCACTATCATATAAAGAATGTATTCATGATGATTTACATGTATTATAATATACTAGCGGCCCGCTCCGGCTTCGCACGGGTATAAAATATATAGCATATGTCGTTCACTGAAAAAATGATTAAAATCGACCCAGTAGTTTTGATTTATTCATTACTGCCCGTGGCCCGCACGCGTTAAATTTGGAGTAACCTCAAAAATAACGGTATTTCTCCACTATTTAATTTATGTTATTATACATATAAACCTCCCTCTTCAATCACTCTATCTATTAAAATAAACCGCATCAAAATCCGTTGCGTAGTTTTAAAGATTTAAGCATACATAGCGATATAGGGACAGAGAAAGCACCTTTGTTTTTTATATACCTAAATATTAGAATTAGGTACGTAAAAATAATGTACTAAAGAACTGTACGTCTAAAATATGCCTACAAAAAAGTCCTTGACGTTATATTCATATCTCCGAAGAATAACTCACAGTAAACATTTTTATCTTGTACATATTATTAAAAAAAAAGATTGGTTATCTGCGATCCTATTCTTCCAAATATAGTTTAATCTTTATTCAATTAAATAATTTAGTTACAATGAACATTCAATGTAGGTCAACATTGTCCTTTACAGCGTACCATTTCAATGAATACATCGGAAGATATCACAGATTTAGAATTAATTACTCGTTGTAAAAAACAAGTTGTTTGTGTGAATATTCCTAAATAGCTTCTATGACTTTGATGAACGATAGATATCAAAGCGGCAAAAATATATCTAATTCTTTTCAGCACATCCTGAACCCATGCGAAGACGGGGTGAGTCACTAGTTTTATAGAATAATAAAAAATGTCAACGACTATTTTTTTTTTGTTGTTTGTTGTCTCTAACAATAATAAAGTCGAAACCATTGAAATAAATAATTACAAGGAAATGTGTTCGACAGAAATACAAAAGAAATTCAACAAATTGGCCACTTATAATCATTTTCATGTGTATTTATAAACTCTTATGTATTAATACATTTGTGCCATTGCGTCGTCATAAAAAAAAAAAGAAAAAATACATAGGTATTTTTTATTACCTAACGGAACATAAAAACAATAGTCTACACAAGGCCAATTAAACAAAAATTCGTGAATATTAGAAAACCATTTTATGTACACCTTCAAGCGTTCTTTAAACCTTGTCTTTTGCGTAACTGAGTGACAGAGATGTGTATAACAGTTTATTACGTGTCGGAGCGAGACCGAGCGCGCTTGTGCCAACTCAAGGCAATCAACGTTTACTTGCGATCCGTTTTCCAACAAGTGCACTGTGTGACTGTTACCTTTAAATCTTCAAAGAGGATATACACCGTGTTTGATGCACAACGCACTGTGTTGAATACGGTATCGCTCGCTGTTTTCTTGATTTCCAAGTATTTGTTGTAACTTCTTTTCTTTATATACTCCTAGTACATTGTATTTCAAGATATCCTTTTGTTATTAAAATTATATTGTCCTCTTATTAATCATTATTTCTTGATTATTTTGAATTGAACTATATTATTTGTATCTACCGAAAACGACTACATTAGAATATTCTGGAACAAATTTTCTAAATAGTCGTGAAAAACGCATCACAATTGGTTGCATATGGTATATATTTCAAAGCTTAGAAGTGTGCTGCTAGTTGGGATTTTCCTTCAGGAATATCAATAAAATCATTCTACGTTTAACACTATTTTCCACCCTCTCAGAGAGATATATTCGCAAAAATAATTTTAAAGGGTTCACCTATGTTATATCTGAAAACGGTCTCCAGTATTTATTGCTTCTAGTGACATCGGTTTGAACAGTACGTTGCCAGTAATTTAGACAATTTATTAAGTAGTAAGTACTATCTTTAACTCGTGGCTTCGCTGCAGTCCGGTGAAACTGTAGAGGCCTTGCCAGGTCAATAATGGAGTCAGTTCGAAAAAAAAAGAAAAAAAACTCGTGTCTCCGCCGGCGTTTATATTGATTTTTAAAATAAACAATTAACCGTGGATAATATAGCTTTTCATAGGTGAAATAATTTTTAAAATCGGTTAAGTGTTTTTTGAGTTTATCCATTCCAAAGAAAAATCACATGTTTACTCTTTGTAAGATTACTTGTGTACTATAGACTAGTGACCTGTTCCGGCTTTGCACAAACGCGTTGTATTAATATTGTATCATAAATGTTCAAAGGATTTAGGAAACGTCTGTTCCCTCAATCTTTTACCTATTATTGACATGTCATCCAAATAGAATAAGTTTCGTGTCGTAACCCAAATAATGATATTTTTTTATATCAGGATATTTTAAATTTACGATAATCTAAGATGCAGTTTTAATGTATGTTACATGCTTAATGTACTGTATAATAATTTATATCGTGTCTTTCAGTAATATTTCGAAAATAGCACATTAATTGTTAAAATAATGGGATATATAAAAATGTTTATTATTTGTAATTTTTAACAGATAGACTAAGTAGGAGATGCCGTCATGGTATATATCAACGGTTCTCAACCGTGTATCGTAGGCACCTGTCGAGTGTTTCGCGAGATTTACAAACTCTCACTTTCGTACGATTCGTACTATAAAAACAGAAACATGTATGTAAGGGTGTCGCGAACTTGTAAAGAGTATGTTAGTGTGCCGCTGAGTACAAAAGGTTGAGAACCGCTGGTATATACCATCATGGACTTTTCCATAGATCTTATGTACCTCATAAATAGTAATATATATGCGCCCCAAAATTGTTTTCTTAAGATTTGACATCGACTTTTCTCTATTTTTCATAAATAGAGAACGCATGTGTTATACGTATAAACATCCTGGAAGATATAATGCCATGAAGCGATAATAGTTTAGTTGATAGCGTATCCGTACACCGCGTTGGTCAATGTAAGTTCGAATCCTTGCTACAGAGTCGGTGTATTCGATAAAGAAAAACATCGTGATGAAACCATAGCATGCTGGTAAAAGTTAATGCAAGCCCGTCAAACTGCCAAGCTACCACCGTTAATTAAAAAATTTGTTGCCAAGCATGGTGTTTTACGGCAGCCGTACTGGAAAGAATTACGAAGGGTTAGCGTGTTCATCTTAGAACCATAACGTCATTTAACATCAGATGAGATTGTGGTCAAGCGGTAAAGTTTTATAAAGTGTTAAAAAAATCAAATGGTAGTGACATTTGGTATTAAAATTAATTGCGCAGTCGGAAGAAATTATAGACACATATAGACGTGGATAGCGATTTTATTCGATGATTTTTGTAGGGATTTACTGAAGATTTTCTTGAGATGTTTTGTGTCTAATGCGCGCGTGAGAGGTTATTATTACTCAAAGTATACAGTATTCGCTATGATAATTATCAATAGAAAATGATAGATTTAATTTAATTGAATGTAAAATTAATACTAAATTGATATTAAAATATTCATACGACCTATTTGTTCTGCATAAATATTCACATAGGAAGTGTACTAGCTAAAGACAAACAAGTTCTAAATTACGCTCCGTTTGACACTTAGGCTTATAACATATAACGTAAACGTAGGTATAAGATATAGACACGTTTATTTTTTACTAGCTGACCTCCCCGGCTTTGCATCGTTGCACAATTTTTTCAAATTGACTAAGCTATTGGCCTGACGGATCTCTACAGCTTCTCCGGGCTACTAAAAGGAACGCTTAAGGCACTCATCCGATTTTATTTTGGCAACTAGCTTAAGGACGCACGATGCGCCTCGGCTTCGACTGTTGTGGCTGGCTGTGTACCTAGTCTAACTCCTTATAAAGACAGAGCCCGGCGGCCACATTCCGCCGGGTTGACCGCTGGAGTGACATGGTGATAGCCACAGCACGGTCCCATGCCGCTCCGACTTAAAACGGTGGCTGGTATACCGTGGGGTTTTAGTCCGTGTGAATCGGACATAACCCATTCTCTCCCTCGGGCGACTGGGTGTCCATAAGCCACGTTAATAAAAAAAAATGGACTGTTGCCTAGTATCCTGAATCTAACTAAACTAAGCTAACTATTCATAAATGTAGAAATTTGTGAGATACACATATGTACCGCACGAACTCGAACATGTAATTCAGGTCTGGCAATTGAGCTGAACTATATCGACTACAGTTCGATTAAGGGAAAAAAAATAAAACCCTTCCACTATGTGTATCTACTTGTGAGTGCATGTACGTATGTGGGGGTGATCTGTGTTATGTTGTTAGACTAGTGGTTGAAAGATTTAGTGTCACTGTTTCGCGCTGGCAACGTTTTCGAGGGCTCCACTTCGGGGTATCGGACCTAGTAAGCAGTACGAGTACGCAATGAAATGAAATTGCAACGAAACAATTGAACGTCTCCTTACTGTCTTCTGTCTCACTCACTCGCTCGCCTTTTTATATGGAGATTTAACAACCTAAATTTTTCATTTTGCCAAACGATTTTTCAAACATTTTCTGCCATATAAACTTTGTGCTTACAATTACAAACGCAGAAAATAAAGACTTTGCCAACTAAGCGCAATACATACAGCGCATACATTCAGCAATAGATTTTTATTTATACATATATTATGCCACTGTTTACATACATTAATTCGTTTGTATACGTATCATGCAAAAGGGAATAAAAACATGCGAACCTAATACAGTGGTTATTTTCTTTGAAAATATTATTTCGGAAACAAACCTTGGATAAAAATTAATAAAAGTGTAAAAAAAAATTTTATTCATGTATATTATAGTAATGACTTAAAGTTAGAGTTTTTTTATACGTGTTTTAGCGTATAGCGTATACAATTTCAACTTATATTGAATGATGATATGGCCCAACATGGTGGGGCACGATAAGCCTAGCGGGAACTGGCTTTCAAGTGCTACTGCCGAAACAGACTTTTAAGTATTTGGTGACAGACTTTCAACTCGAAGGTGGTAAATATCCAGGTGGACTTATAAAAAGACCTACCACCATAATATGGTTCCTTTTCGGTCTCACGAATGAAATATTAAAAATTCGAGTAATTCGAAAGTTCTACCATAACTATTCAATCTTTCAACAATAGGGAAAAAATGACTTGTCTTCCAAATTCTTTTATAAGAAAGAGAGACAGAGGAATCTATATATAAGATGAAGAAGTTATTCAGCTTAAAAGGAACTTAAACGTGTTTAAATTGCTATCATGAAAGATAATTAATTGGGGCTTAATAAAAAAAATTATAACTTAATACAAATGTTATGTATTATAAAATAAATTCAGGTTATTTTACTGCGAATTTTAAAAACAATGCTCAATTTATAGAGAAAATTTTAAACTTTATAAATTCCGAACTTGACTTTTATTTAAAAAAATCCCATTAGTTGCTCACATGTCCAAAACACACACACACACACGTACATGAAGTATATACATATAGGTACAACTCGAGACCAATTATTTCAGAAACAAATGGATTTAATTGTTCAGATATAGGAATTCCATTATAAAAGTACTGCGGTTTGCGGCTTGCTATTACAATTATTATAATATTTTATAGCCACAGACTGTTCATAACTAGACGCGAATATCATCGTACACTTCTCATTAAAGCTTTATTTTTATTACAGACTTAGTCTCCTGCGCGACTATATCGCCTAATACAAAGTCAATATAATGTTATACAACTCTCTAGCACATTTAGAAGTAGGGTCAGACAATATGGAGTTTAACGAACCAATATGGAATGTTCCAGAAACACTGAGTCCCGATCTTATACTTTCACTCCGAACACATTCTGTCAAGATGTCGTAAACATCTTCGATGAGCCCGCAACTTTGGGTAAACGGTGATGGCACTTTACGCATCATAAGGTGCAATTTTTGCATGGGATGTGTCCTGAGCGTAATCTCATTCCTATGATTGCTACCCGGGAGCTGACAGTAATCAGTAATGTCATCAATCCAGGTTGACTTTAGGGGATGTGGCTGAATCGTTTTGTACCTATGGAGTAGGTATACTCTCAAACAATATACTACTATTGGAATAGTTAAGGTTGATGTGGTCTCTTTGTTTTTCGTTATAACACTCGCGCGAAGCCGCGGCGGGTAGCTAGTCAAACTAATAAAACTGTATCATAAGTGTGAGTGATTGTTTTCAAAAGTATAGGATTTTTTTAGCTGATAAACGCCGCTCACATAAACTTTTTTATATCAATATTATTTAAAAAAAAAACATTAAAATAATGTTCTTAAATTGTAAATCGTAAAATCAATGAAGCCGTTTTTAATTAGGTAACGCGATATAAATCGAAAATAGAGTAATTAATATTTCGCTGAACGAGACGTAAGCAAAAAGAACACGCGCCACGGTCCGCGGGCGCGGTCTGTTACGTTGCTTGTTTCGATACAAAAAAGGACGGCAAGTGTGCCCTGTCCTACCATGATACATGGTTCTGTATCACACTTCGTATAGACCGAGGGTTTAAGATTGAAACGGTTTTAGGAGGGATCGAAAAGTATCGCGGAACTCTTGTTGGCTGCAGTCTCTGGGATTCGTTCTTCGTCAGCCTGCGGAGTAGATAAGTATGTCATCTGCGTAACAATCTATCTTTGAGCTCCGGGTATTGAGATAGGTCACTGATGAATTGATGATATAATCAGGGCACGAGACCACTAGAACAATCCTCAGCGGATCGGGTGGGGTGGGAAGTGAGATTGTGGTCAATCGGTAAAACTTACAAAGGACTTATTTAAAAAAATCGGCCTCAGTGACTCATAGCTAGTAGCATTTCGGAGTTTGTGTATATCTAGTTGTGAAGACTTGCAAGCAAGCAACACGGCGATGACTGAAGATGGCTCACGGGTAGAATTCGACACGTTACGAAAAAGCGTTACGCTTCGTCCATGTAACTGTGTAGGCTGTTAGATCTCTTGTAAGTTGCTAGATTATCGTTGTTGTTATTTATATTGTTGTAATTTATACATTATGCTTAGCATGTGATACCTTGAAAACACTTGGTCGCGATATTTATAACAAAAGAAATTTACAAGATTCTAAAAAAAACATTTATAAAAAAATATGAAACCACGATGCAAGTGACACTTTTAGGTTAAGCTATGGGCATATTGGCCTTGGCTGCTCTGCCGAACGCCTTTCACTTGCACCTACTCCGCGACCGGCTGTAATGCGACATGCGAAAGATGGACAAATCCGAGTCGATGTAAAAAGTTTCACTTTAAAAACTCAACCCCAATAATGAGATTTTTATACGGAACCCAAAAAACTCACATTTCAACTCATACGGACGCGTTAAAAAGCCAGCAACGGTACTTGTGTTATTATCCAACGTAATACACGAAATATTAAATGTTGGAATAATAAGGTTACATATACAAACGGATAAAAACCACGGATTACTTATAAGGATATAACAAGTAATAGGTAGAGGTGATTCCCACATAATAAATAGATTATGTAATACAAAAAAATATGTGAATCCCAAATAATAAATTAAAATCTTATCTTTTATGTAGCCAGTATTTATCCATACACATTACTAAAGTTGTAATGTCTGTTTGTGACATCAAAGTAACAGCTTTTTACTAAATGGATATGAAAATTATATACGGTACTTAGAACAGAAAATCAATTCAAAAAATTTTGTTTGTCTGTTCCGGCTAATCTTCAAAACGGTTCGACCGATTTCGTCAGGACTTTCGCTGGGAGATAGGCGATATTTTTAGTGGTAGCCTATACCTACCTTCCTTTGGGAAGAGATCTATAACCTTTCGGAATTTGATATCGACAATACGTCGTAGACTGTTGCGGTGATTATGCCCATACCTTCCTTCGAGAAGAGGCCTGTAACCCTGCAGTGGGTCTCTTTGTGGTCTTTTACATTATAACCGGCCACTTGATGACGCTAGGCTGTACTTTAATCTTGTTAGGTTTTGTATTGAACTTTAACACAGACGAAGCCATAGACTGTTGCTAGTTATGTTAACTGTATTATATTTGATCCTCAGTGGAATTTGATTCATTTGAAGCGCGAAATATAGGTCATTTTAATTCCATCATACGTAGTTCTATTAACGATCCTTCATACACGCCATATTCGAGTTACATACATTGTTATATATTTAACTAGAAAAGACTACCCGTTTAAGTGGATTAACAAATTTTGGACTGTGTTTGATGTTTTAAATTATTAAACTATGTCGTCAATCTATATAAATTAAATGGCAGAAGATTGCCGTTGTACGCACATTACTCAAAAACTACTGGATAGTTTGCCATTCGAATGTGACCATTCGCTTAAGTTTTACTTTTTAGACACTTAGTCCTTTATCTAAAAAAGATTATCACAAATATTTATATTTAGTATAAAGCTATTAAAGTTTTTAGAAACTTCGATTTTTTTCAAGAGACATTCGCGTTCAATGATGTGCGTTTTCTTGGTGTTGAGAAGTGGATAAGTGGTATGGTGCGCCTACGCAAGAGAGAGGAAGTAAACGGATAATATGTTCTTATCTCTGTAAATCAAATATATTGTTAAGATAATGAACAACGCAGATGAAGCCGATGGTATCAGATAGTATATAATAATTTAAGTAATAACGTATATATATAAATAAATAGTATATCGTGGTGACTTAATTTAATTTACACCTTATAACTTATTCCATATAGCACCTAAAGTAAGAAAATATATACCAAAACCGGGTCAAACAATATATCTATGATTTATTGAGAGAATCATGTAATTCGGTTCGATAGTTTTCGAGTTATAAACAAACAAACGCACGAAAAAACAAAAAGACAGAGACACGTTGCCTTTTACAGTATTCGTCAATATTTTTGTCCGCTCTGAATATACCCATAGGTTTGGGCTTGCGCATAATATAGTGAAGAGTTTAATACAAAACAAAGTTAAAATATCCCATATAGAAATAAAAAATTGGCATTTAATAAACTTTAACTTGTCTCTATGTTTTAACATATAATGTAATACGTATTTATAACTATATTTGTGTCCTACGCAACTATATTCAGACTCAGGTTAAAAATGTTGACGAGGGATGTATAGTATGTATACACATATATACACGTAAACACATTGGTCGAGTGAAAGTTATCGCGGTATGTTAAATCGGACACTTGACTTTTATAATTGGTATTGATAAATAACATAAATGTTAAGGGTTAATGTAGATTTATTTACCGGATTGATTTTAAACTGAATCTCTTTAGAGAGAATAAACTTTTAAAGTAAAATTATAGTGCAACGTTTTACACGCAACAATCCTAAGGTAAAAAGGACGGAAGATAGGTATTTAATTACAGTGGGAAAAAGATAGGACTATAGGACCAGACTGACGAGAGATAGATGACGCTATAGAATGGGATAAGAGTACAGGTGCGCGAAATCGGACAACAAAGACGAATGGTACCTACGCGCGCTCTTTTTAGAACGTTCTAGATATTCTGTGAAATAGTTCCATGACATTAGAGTATCTCAATGCAAGTTTATGTCAGTTGTCTAACACGAATCTATTGTTATTGTTAAATTTGTCCGAGTAGTAGCTATATAAGATGTATAGTTATCGTAAAATATGCTTATTTTGAAATTAAATGCCAGTGTGTGAAGTTTGGCCCTCGTATTTATATATCTAAGTACTAATAACATATTGTAATTAATATAAAGTGTAATTAACACTTTTAAATAAATGACATTTATTATAAATGTGTTTTTATAATTGCTTGTTACGCCGTCACATCTTAATTATTCAACCAATCATCAGAAAATTTTGCATGCTCGTTGTCAAGGGTAAAAAGAGGACATAGAGTAAGTACCTCTCATGGAGAAAGATATATACTGTTGCTGAGGCATAGGTAACATTTACAATCCAGATCACCCCACACACGTACACACCTAGATACACATAGGTGGTGGGCTGTTTTATTGCCCTTTTCGGACTGAAATAGGTCACACAACATAGTAGTCAGATACAAAATACACATATACGTTCGTGAAACCTGCATGGTCACACATGCACTTTTCACGTACTGATATGTGTATGAAATGGATAGATAGCTTAGCTTAGCTTAGTCAGATCGGAAAATTCGGCGACAGTTCAAGCCGAGGCGCACCGAGTGCCCTTGCGCTGTTCGCCTAAACAAATCGGGTGAGTGCCTTAAGCGCTCCCCCCTTAGTAGTCCGGTGGAACTGTATAGGCCTTGCCAGGCTAGCAGTGTACGTCAGTTCGAAAAGCAAGAAAAAAAAAAAAAGGGTAACATTTACTTTAAACCGAGCGAAACCGCGAACAAAAGCTTGTATTGATATAAAAGTTGACATGACATACGTATGTTTTTATATAAGTTTTTATATTATAATAACTCACCACTAGGAGACGCTGTATTTTAAAGTTATCGAGTTTTGTATAACAATTTAATGCGGTCCAAGTCGCAGGCGGTCTGTTGTCTTACAAAATTTAGTAATTAGATTTAATTATGAAAACAATTCTGCGCCTTCTATGCCTTTAAGGACGAATAAGTAAGTTAATTTAGTAAGGTTAATTTGGAAGTTTCATAATATATACGAATGGCTCTGTCGACTCTCAAATATATCGTCGTAAATATAGCCAGCTTGTTTTATCAACAGTACGGCGTTATATCGAGGCCACGGCGCCCGCCTTCTTCATTCAAAGCCGCCTCGCGTATCTGTACCACTGCCTTTCGATAGACTTACTGACTTTGGGCACAACCAATGCACGGATTTAGGTCATTTCTTGTTAATTGGAAATTATATGATATATCTTTAAATCTTTGTCAATAGAAAATCATCTCGATTGAATATTCTCATACTATTACAAAAAAATCATTTTGCACTTAGAACAAGCAAATATGTAACAGAAAACTATCGATTCAACTTTAAACCTTACTTACTTTGAAATAAGTCACGTTATCGTAAATTGATAAAAGAGCTTTTCGGGAGAGTATTAAATTTCCTACAAAAATACATATTTAATAATAATATTATGTATTCACTCGATCAAGAGAAATAAAATACGTCTACTAAATTCTCCTAGAAATTTTACAAATCCTGTTACTCTCTCACAGGAAAACTACTTATCGGATTTTAATGAACGTTTACTGTAATATAGCGTACTTACTAGCTTTGATCGAGGATTTGTTCATATTAATATAGATATGAACAAAACAGCACTTATTTTTAACAACAAGTATCCTATATCCTTTTCTGTATCTCTGACAATGTGTATGCAAAGTTTTATGACGGTCGGTTTAGAAGTTAAGCCGTGAAAGCGTAAGAAACAAAGACACTCATATTGACAATTAGGTATCATATTAGTAAGGATACATCAGAATAACGTATAGACTATAGTCGGTAAAGGTATTCTGGAAATTGGTCAGAATATCTGATAGCGATATTGGAGTGCACAGGATAAATTAGAGTTACACGAAGATAACCTATACTGTCTTTATTTAATATGCTATAAAAGCAGTCGAAGTCACGGGTGACCGTTAGTATAGAATAATTGAGTATGGTAAATAATATCGAACACCATAATATTAAACGAAGATCGAAAAAAAAAATGACATTAATCTTCGACTGGGAAACATATGTAGACGTACAATGTCAGTAGTTTTGAATAATTACCGCAAAAACTTGACTTAATTTAAGTTACTTTACAACTGTAATTTAAGTTATTCTGACCGTTGGAATTTAATTTAACATCGTTGCATCATCCCAAGAACCTGTAAGAGACCCAGTGCAGTGTCATATGTCACTATCCGAAGCGAAGGTACGGACGTAATCACCACGTAAGCGGACGACGCATTCGTATCGAACTTCAAGGAACCCAAAGTTTTCATTCACTGTCGCCCGTTCGTTAGTTTATAAATTTAAATGAGAAAATGTATGCGAATTCCGAATGCCTGAAAAAATGCCTGGGTTTTTTTCTATATTATAGGGGGCAAACGAACAGGTGGGTGGTGGGTTACCTAATGGTAAGTGATCACCGACGTCCATAGACACTAGCAACACCAGGGGAGTCGCAAGTGTGTTGCCGGCCTTTTAATATATGTGGGCCTCCGGCGCTCTCACTGACCGAACGAAACGCAACAATGCAAGCACTGCTACTTCACGTCGGTTTTCTGTGAGAGGGTGGTACTACCTCGGGCGAGCCGACCCATTCATTCTGAAACCAGTAATAGTTTCAGCGTAGCTCTACCACCTAAGGGTTCCTACACGTCTAAGATTAAAACGACCACATACTTCTAACCGGAATACGTGGAATAACTATTGGCTTGGGAAATAAATGTTTCTGCTTATTCGTACTTTGTATAGGCTCTATCACTCTTTGTTATAGTTTTGTGAAACGATTTCTTATGTAAAAAGCGCCATACACTAGTGACATTTCAAATATTTTAGATGTGTGAAATGTATGCATGTTTTCATACAGTCTTTACGAGATCTAGGATCACATATAAAAGTTTGTAAGTCTTTATGAAGTTTAATTTGCATATAAGTTTTTATAAGTTTTCACTTCTACCGTGATCTCATAAGCACACATCCACTTTTTTAAATTATATCTTTTCTATACTGCTTAAGCCCTAATTTAAAGATTTTAAATTACCTCTGCTTAATAATACCATTAATGCCTAACCCCTGTGGAATTCCACAATGATATGTAGCGTAAATAATACTCTGAAATGTCTTCTATCTACTGGTAAAAGTTTCATTATAATAAGTTTAGTGCTTTTGAAGATTAAACCGAAAATATAACAGATATTTGATTTTTTTTTTGTATGTATAGAATAGTTGAATTGCCTGCCTACTCTTTACATGGAGATAGGAAAGTGTTAAATATATATAAAAGATCTGCCAAACACTTAGAGACATCTGTTCTTGACAATTATGCTAAGGCCAGCTAATCTCAACTGTTCTCCAGAGGATCAAAAGATAGTTTGTAACGAAAAAAAAAAAGACGATAATTCATAAGTTTGCACTCTCTACCACCCCACAACTGTACCACGATTGAACATAAAACTATATATACCCGACCCGAAACGACATTTGAAATGCCAAGTAAAATAATTATATAGAATTATTTTTAAAAACAATGGCTCACTCCTGCACAGTCGATATGCTACGCGACCACTTTTTGCACGCATATGCGCATAAATATGTTGTGTATGCTGTTTGTAATAGGTAAAAAATGTCTCTAATACCAGGAAACCCGCATTTTGTATTGCACGTGTCGCGGTGTGTGCCGTCCGTTTCCATTATCCGACGGGGCACGTGTATTTCCACTAATAATGATTTAACGATTATCTTGTTATTCGTGACGAATAAGTTCGTTGTTTTTTATATGTGCTTTATAGGTTAGCGCTTGACCAAAATCACATCTGATGTTAAATGATGACGTGGTCTAAGAAGGTGGTCACGTTAAACCTAAAGGGAGACTGGCTCTCAAGTACAGCTGCCGGAACACACCAACAGGTGCTTGGTGACAGATATTCAACTTGAGGGTGGTAGCTAGCCAGGCGGACTTAAAAGAAAGCCCTACCACCATGCTATGGTTTCATTAGAGTATTTGCTTCACCGAAAGCTCCGACTTAATTACTAGGATTCGAACCTTCGTCCAGGCGTCGTTTCACGTTGAGAGTATAATAAAGAGCGAAGATTTGATTGATTACAATATTATATTTATCTACCTTGTAAAAATAGACAGATTACTTCAAAGTCGTATCAGCTGCATCAATGATACGGATCCCCCGAGCTACATGGATACAGGATTCTTCTATTTTTTCTTAACCTTATCCCACCTATGTAGGGTCGGTACAACATGTTTCTCATGTTGTGGTGTATGATTTGGCTTAATTTTTACAATCGGCCGCGTGTGTCTCACGTCAACCCTCCTTGGGATTATGTTCTTAGTACCGCTACATATAGGGGAAATAGGTGACTATTGATTTCTCTTCATTTACTACAATGATGTGGGCCGAAGAGACGATTATGTTAGTTGACTCCTCCAAGCAGAAAGTTTTGTTCAGCAATGGTACATACACAAGCTGACATTGTGCAACATTTCTACTTACAGTTAAGAAGAGATTTCATGTGATATAGATGAGTTAGGCCGACAAAATTATTATTTTTGCCTGGAGCAAATAGTATCAAAAGGTTGGAAGTACTTAGTACTTTTCGGGTTATTACTCACTATTTTTTGTCGAAGGATAAAGTAGTTGGTACCTTTCTGTGTATTCATTATCGAATAAATTTAACTTACATGCAATAAACCATTACAAAATATAACATATTAAAATTATAATAGACAAATAAATCCAATTAATACGATACGTCATGTCAACCGGTAGGTTGTTGAACCCATTCAGGGGATATAGGAGTATAAAAATTATTAAATGTTCCTTAAGTATTTTTATGCTCTTATATTAATATTCTTGTAGAAAGTCATGACATGTTTTTATATTTATTTATCTATTTCATTTTCAATCTCCGGGATACATGCTGTAGTTAAACTCTAAATATTATCCGACAATTAATATTAATAATTATCTAAGTAATAAGGAAAAAGTCATAACCTAAAACCAGTAGGTGTGTTGTTGTTAATCCCGAGTGTCACGTCTACATTCATAGACACTCACTGAACTACGCGAAGTTGTGAAAACTGGCACAATGACGTCACAAATTGCCAACTAAACGAATGGAAACGCTCTCTTGACGACTTGTTCAAAGCTCGAATAATGTGACATCTCATTAAAATTAAATTAATTACTAACTTTAACTTGCTGCTTTGCTTACTTTAGTTATTGGGTTGGGCTTGTAAAGGATACTTTGCTTATTATATTATAGGCGGAGGTAACTTTAACGTGAGGAGTGATGGTCACCGGTTTGATTTCGTAAAATGGAGCAATGGGAAATGGTATACCTTTCTTTAATGTGCCATAGGAATTTAAAGTTTTTCGAGTGTATGTATGTATGTATGTATGTTATTTGCATGCTTAATAGCGTAAATCTTTTGACGAAGTTTTACGTATGAGATGTCGTTAAATCTATCTTAATTACCGAAGTGACATACGCTGTATTAATAAATACTTTTGAATCAAACAGAAAAAAGGAATAATAATAAGGTTTCTACTCACCAGTACTAAATTAAATTGAATATAATAATTCTTTTATTAATCTAATTAAAAAAATCATAAGTTCAGCATTAGGTTTTTTTTTTGTTAAAAATTGCTTTGCTTGCAGCTTCACTTGCGCTAACGTAGTCTTTGAAAATCAAATATAGCCTAGCCCACCGTACTCGTTGATAATATAGCTTAGTATAGGTAATATATATTTTTTAAAGTGGTTAATTTTATTTTAAACTTTTCATTATAAATAAAAAATTAATAGTTTCTCTTCATAATTGTAGTATAGAAAAAAAATACCCACACATAATCGTCTTTTTCGGTCTTTTTCGAAGATGAATCCTTTTGGAGATGTCGCATAAGATGTTTACAATTGACACTCCGTAAGTAATCGAATCAAGTGTCAACACTACGTTGCAACAGTAATACGGAAATTGGCTTTATTTGCGTAATTTCTTATGCAATAACTTCTTATACGGGGCAACGGAGGCGCCCTCTGTAATGAGGTTTTTATTGCGCTTACGCATAATAACATTATTGCTTTTTAATCAGCACAGTGTGAGGGCTGACTGGTCCCGCGCCCGGGGTCGTATTCAGCAGAACTAAAATATACAATTAAACTAAAGTATAAAATATAAACGCAAAACAATTTTATATCATAATATAATAAAATTGTCTCATTTATGCATATATCTTGATTTTATGATCAGCTTTTGCTCGTGGATTAACTCGCATTAACGTAGACTTTATCTATCCATCGGTAGCATTACATTTTGTAGATGAAAAGTACCCACTATCCTCATATTATACATATATCCTTTTCAAACAATTACCCAGTATATGTATGCACATCACTTTACAACATCTGAACTTATTCCGCTAATACTGTTGTGTTTGGAATTGGATTACAAAATCTCTAAAACGGGGGCTGGCTCTTAAATACAGCTGTAGAACACACCTTTATGTGTTTGACGATATTTTCAACTTGAAGGTGGTAGCTAGCCAAAAAGACCTTGAGAAAGCCCCTACCAACATGGTTTTATTCCGATGTTTTCCTTCCTCGGAAGCTCCGGGTTATTCACTAGGGTTAGAACTTATATCGATCGACGCGATCTCTGAATCCGTTAACCATTGAACCATCATCAGCATCAGTTCTGGAAACTAAATTCAAAATACTCAAAGTTAATATAAATAGATCTTTTCAATTGACTCCTGGTATTCGATAGTTTTAATGCCGTGTAAAACATATCGATTGATAAATTTATTTCTAAATGCATCTCTGTACGATCCACTCTATCAAACTACTGGTTTACACATCGCAGGCTTAATCTATGCGTGAAATAATAAAGATAAAACTGCAAGGTGGCCAATGTGCCGGGAGCCAGGATGTTGTAAAAATATAAAGACTTTATATAATTCTTATTACAAAATTTAAAAATGTTTTTTTCTGTTACATACTTGTTTTTTTTTTTTTGGTTACGTTATAGTTTTGTTAATTAGTTGATTATCAAAAGCAATATATTTTTATGTTTTCCTGGTAGTGTGGTTTTACATACTTGTATTCCAATAAAGGTATTGCTTTAGAACTTTTTTTGAAATTCATGCAAAATTGTTTCTCTGTTACACTACTAGATCGATGTTACTATATACCTATCATTATGACATTTCAAAAGGATGTCTCTGGCAATAATATCGAAAGATATAAATGGTTATCTTTACGAGCTATGTTACCAATTTAAATATCTTAGTGCTGGACACAAGTGTGGGCTACAAATTACCAACACTAAACCACCAAATACGAATTCAGATTATATGTTGATTATTTTCTTTCGCCAATTTTGCTTATTTCCTGGGAAATTAATATTTAAAAACTAAAAAAAAAAACGTCTCTTCGAATATCGTATCAAGGTTCTAATTGTCTAAAGATTCGACCACCATGACTTTCTAAGAAATGACTGCTAATAAAAGTCGAACCAATTAAATGTAGTAGATGTTTACAGAATTATGACGTCATAAAACGTTAGCCGCACCGCGGACGTAGTAGAGGACGTTCGAAAATCAAAAGTTCAAATTTGAAATTGGAACAAATCTCAGCGGCCGCGCACTCACGGGCCCGTAAGTAGGAAGTCCCGATTAACCCGTAATATGCTCAAGTGACGTTTGCTCGTTGTTAAACGCCGGTCAGGTTAGTTTGATCTACCCGCCCTCTCTGTTTTACAATGAAACGCTTGTCCGGAGGGGAATTCCGGTGGTCGATCGGAGCTCAGGTTAGACCGGTGAGTATATTGGCTCGATTGGCCCACCGGATGCTTGCTCAAGACAGTTGCCGTGTCGCTAGTTGTACTATATTATAGTAACCTACTGTTTATGATTACTTGGTACACAAACATTTTATTGGTGTCGTCGTAAAACATTACATTCCCAGGTTCAATTCCCGACTGGATATTATATGAATAATTGGTAAATTTAATACATTTTTTTTATGTGATCATTCCTTTCGATTGCTAGATATTTTTTACGAGAGTGAATTCGGAAAAGGGACGGTAATGTGTAACAGGAAACCGGGAAAGCGCGCGCTATTTGATTTGACCAATAAGCGCGCGCGGTGGCGCAGAGATGGTGCTAACCCATTTTGCGTTAGGTTGGTACCGCTACGTATTGTTGACCAACGTTAGGTATACATGTGTGTGATGAGAAAGAGAAAGAGAAGTGAAAAAAGAAAATGGATCAGGTATGCACTCATCTACATTCATACAGAGTAGTGTATAAAATCTGAAATTATCTGTTATATTTGACAAAGTTCATAACTCTTTAAAAAAGTTATATGGAATTATTCGAATTTATACTAGAATAATTATTTTTGATAAAAAGTTCTATTACTCATATGTTAATTCAATTAAAAATTTATGACGGAAATAATAATTCAATAAAAAATATTTCCAACGATACCCGATTCATTTTTTTTTCAGGACAGAAGTTACTAATACGTTTTTACCACGACTAGAATTAAACTTGCGCGAGCAAGCATACGCCTTAATATATAATTGCATATATTTACATGTTTAGACCATGCATATTCGATCAATCATATGAGGAATAAATTGACTTCACATATATTTCATCTCAATTTCATAGTAGGATAACATGTTAGATGTTACATATTATATGCGACTACCATAAGACTCGCTTGTTATACTTTTAGAGCCACTGTAGTCACTTAGCCTATAATGAACCAAAAGTCACGCTATGATCTATAGGAGTAACTAAGAAACATAATGTGTGTCACGATGCAGGGTATATGGGTACGAGGGAGAGTTTGAGAAACGAGCATTGCCGAGAAGAATCGAACTGTGAATACCAATGTCGACAAGATATTATAATTCGTGGTCAGCTCCCTATGCAGTACATGCTTTTTATAGCCCTTATCTAATTAGATAAGGAAGAAATAGCAAAATTAAAAAAAAATAAACTCCTAAGAAACCGCACAAAATACCTAGTTTATTTTGTATGTCATATAAAAAAGGTAAAAACTTATATAATAAACTGTAAGGCATAATGAGGTCAAAAAGAAACGTGCCCTTGCATTGTGCAAAGTTCAATTCGTTTTGACATTTACGATATTTCGGGTTTTTGAATAAAGAACGAAAAATAAAAACACAAAAAAGACATTGCTTATACAGCGTGTCCAAATTAAAAACAGACGTAATTACCCTGAATTCTGACATTTATACATTTATTCGAATTTTTCTTAATGTCAAATAAGTCGTATTGATATGTTTTATAACTTCTCGTTTACAGAGTTGCCAAATCTTTTTTTGTAACCGATGGTTACGCGTGCGCGTTGGTATTATTTGTTCTTATTATTATTTATTATATATGAGTTATAGTAAAATGGATGACGCGGAAATATTACCTTTCATTTGTCACATTTAATAAAGGTTTTCATACAAGCAAAAGGGAATTAAAGTGTTTTCCATCGCTTATAAAGCTCAAGAACCCTTGATAAAAAGGTTTGTTTATTTTTTACCTATTATGATGCTTAATAAAATTATAATCTATAACTATTCGAATAATTAATTTCCATAGATAACTAATCATCGTCGTCATTAACCTGTACAGACCCACTGCAGGGTCATAGGCGTTTTCTCGATAAAAGGTATGGACATAATCACCACGCTAACCCACGACGTATTGGCAATTTCAAGCTCCGAGAAACCCCCAGTTCTATATCGTTCCGATATAGATACGGTAATACTACAAGAACATTTCTCTGATTCAGGTTTCCTCACGATGTTATCATTCACCGTCAACTGACAGTATTACCAATTTAGATTTGAAAATGTACGCGAATTCCAAAAAATTCCTTGTTACATGCCGGGGTTCGTCCACTCGACTCCACCAATAAATTTAATTACATATATAAAACTTTATATGAGATAAGCAATAACTCGTATAAAAACGTTAAATTAATTTACAAAAAAAAATCACTCGACTTAGACAGCATTGTTGCTGGTTTAACTTAACAATTGTACATAAATATTTATTAGTCTGTTTTCAGACGTATTCAGTAATCATTTTACATAAGCTGTATAACTATTCCAAGTAGGTTTTTTGGCGGGATCTTGGTCTGTCATGTAGTGGCTTTTATATTTTATTCATAATCTTGTGTTATTAGACTCTATATTTTGTAATATTGGTGGTGTTTTACGTAATATAGTTGGGTTATTATGCACAAGTGAAGTGGATGGGAAATAATTACCACGGAGCATGCATTCTGAGATGCCACCTAAACTCCATGGAAAGTTCTAACAAGGAAACCACCATCTTGTTAGAACATTATAGTTATCACAAGACACTTGAAACAAAACATTGACACTGGCAAATGCTTCTGCGGTGTCAAAAGAAGAAGAAGAAGAAACTATTCCAAGTATACAAATGATGATAAAAACCGTCACAGCAACGCGATATTAATTTATCGCGTTTCGAGATCATTCAGTGTATATTCTGTGGGACATGCAGGCGGTGACTGACGATGATGATAGTGGTAACTGGTGATGCATTGTATATCTCTAAACGATCACCTTTATTTTTGAATTGCACTGTGCCTAAAATCAAATACAGTGACGTCACTTGTTCGTACTATAATAAAATAAAATAAAAAGAATTCCATACCTACCGCAATATTAGATAATGCGTATCGAATGATATCGATGTTAGATAATTCTAATTATGGTTGTATCGATTTGTTTTGGTGTTGCCATAAATCATACGAGCAATAAACAACTGTATGATTGAGTGAGCTCACTTAGAGTTATTTTATTTATGTAGATACCTACGTGATAATTTGTTTTTGGATGTGGCAATATTTTCGGTTCTTGTGTAAAATCTGGAGTTTATGACGAGACATGTGACAGGTGAGACTCATTAAATCAGTTTTTTTTTTGTAATAGTTCGGGTAAAGAATTGAACCACTTGTTAGGTTCTTGTTTGAAAATCAGAACGAAAGCACAAAATCAGGCCTTAACGATTTGAATACATTGTCTGTAATAAGTTATAAAAAATGTTTCTTTTTTTTTATTCTCCAACAAAATGTACCTTTATGTGTGCAGTTATTATCCTCATCTCCTAATAATAGTAATTTAAGATTAGTATGGAAATTTTTAACACAAATTTTCCTTACGATATTTAAACTTTTTTTTTGCATACAAACTTTGCCCTGATGATTGGTTGGATAGTAAAGACGTTAAAATATACAGACAAACTAACGTTCACATTTGGATGTAAAATAATACATTAATACATTTGAAATCACAGAGTAACCATTAGAATAATTTGTAAAGTAAAACGAATGCAATATACGTTTTTCACTTACATTAATGAACGAGTTGTTCAGTTGAGTATCGATAAGTAAAAAATATCCCTCCCCTTTTTTGTCTCACACAAACTTCACATTCACACAATAATTTCCATAATTATGACTAATGTAACAACAGCCTGTATGTTGAAATCCATCAAGCTGTTTTATACTGCAGGATGATGTACCAATAAATAGACATACATATTCTACATGTGAAAAACATTACTCTCGTTTTTGCAAGCAATTGATTAAAAATAGAATGTACATTTTTAAAGACCTAATGATAAATATAATAGTGTTAAAACTTTCTAATCTCAACCAATGTATAAAAGATTTATGCAATAGTAATACACTTAGGCGTGTACATATCCGATAACTGGTGCGGTGGCAGGGTATTTATACCCGACCGGGTTGCAACTACCTCACAGATAGTCACATTAAAGGTTAATGTGGCTTTCTTTTATGTGTATAATGGTGACTGTAAGGGATTGTAAATTGTTCAGTGAACGCCTTTGTTTTTAAACTACATCGTGCTTACTATTAGGTGCGTTGTAGTTACTTTCTTGTAGATTATTAAAAAACCATAAATCAATAAAAATGTATACATAGATTATTTATTTTAGTATGTATGTAAAATTATTCAAAAATATAATTAACATGCGTATTCTATTTAATGGTGTAACAGTTAAAATGCAATAAAAAAAGTATTATTATTAGCCCTGGCTGTATGGTGTATTTGTCGATGCATAATTATTCGGTAGAAAAAAAGTTGCCACCTCCACCCCAGTTCAACGTTTCCCGCCTCAAACGGACCAAGGTTACAAATGATCGACTTCACAACTAATTAACTACTAATGACGTAACTAACAAAAAAAGACATCAACGTTTCTATCAATCATTCGAATATTTAAAAAAAGAATAGTACGGAAAGAACGAATCGAAAAAATTATATGTCAAACATGTACCCGATCGTGTATGGAATGGTTCAGTAGGACTATTCATTCTAAAATTGGACATGGGTTTATACATTTTTTTAACTTTTTTTTTTTTAATTGTGTATACAGTAGAACCTCTGTAAGTCTAATTTCAAGGGCACGAAAGAAATCTGACTTATAGATTTGTCGGCTTTTCGACTTTTTTTATTATTTATATGTTTGACCACAGTCTCGTCTAATTTTATATGACGATATGGTCTAAGGTGGTAAGCCTGCTAAATCTAGAGGAAGATTGGCTCTTAAGTGCAACTGCTGGAACACAACCATAGCTGCTTGAAGAAAAATTTTCAACTTAAAGATGTTAATTAGACAGGCGGATTAAGACCACCACCATGCTATGGTTTCATTAAGATACTTTTCTTCACCTAAGGTTCCCACTCAGTTGCTAGGATTCGAACCTACGTAGGTCAATGCAATTTCTGAACATGCTATTAACTAAGTTATCATCGTTTGTTTGCCTATGAAGGATTCCGGCTTATGGAATTTTGTCACAAAATATTCGACTTTTGTAGTTATTCTTCGCAAATTCTTTATGTCGGTAATAAAGAATAAAGAAGATAGAGTTAGTAGGTTGTATAACCAAATATTGCAATATTAAAAATACAGATGTCTAATAAATTTTTTCGCGTTATACACTAAAATTTCAGTACAAATGGGTTACAGAGGGTTGAAATTTTGAGCAATGGAAAACATGGGACATGAAGAGAAAGTAATAAAACATTTTTTAGTGTTGTCGAAATATCCAGGTTCAACTTGAAAATGTTCTACTGTAATTTCATTATAAAATTTCTATTGTCACATTTATGTTTAACCGAGCCTTGATGATTGTTTATTAAAGTGGAACTCTAAAATACAATTAATAAATAAACTGTATATATAATATGTTGTGAACGCAGTCTGTACTAACCTTAACGGGGCGGACAAAGGTCGCTAATTCAATTCTCGATGATTTAATCGTAAACATTTGTGCAAACTGGCTTTGTGTTCTTTATTAGTCTTATTTGATTTTAAGCTGGAATGAGATTGAGAAGCAACTAATCGATGCTATGTCACATTGTCATAAACCCAATAAATAACAAATAATATTCCATAATATTTTTTTTTTGCTTTTACCACATTTACGGAACCCCAATGGAACGAACAACTCGCCAGAAAACGACTGGCCATTCATATTTCCAAATTTGAATACCGTAGGGTCATGGGCTTTTGTATTTCATTTTTAAATCAACTTTTTTAATTTCGTCAAGCGAAAGTGTCATTTCGCGCTCTGTCAGTCTTTTTAATTGCTTATAATAAATTTTATTATCAGTATACTTCGCAAAAGGTCTCATACTTGAAGGTTTCTCGGAATAAAGCCGGCGATTTTTGTTTACATTTTGCAACTACGTGAATTTCCTTTTTATTTTATAACACATGATGTCCGCGGGTTCGAACCCCTGCATGTATCAAAGAATTTTTAAGATGTAATTTACAAATTTCAATACTTTCTTTCTGGAAAAGATCTATGACTCTTCACTAGGTCTCTTAAAGGTTGATAATGGTAATGATGCATCCGAACGATGAATCTTTCTATTAAAAAAAATGTATCGATATTTACAACAATTTCATGTAAATTTGGCTAACTCTTTTTGATGTAATCATTAATAATTAGTCAAATTAAAATTATCTTTATTAAAATTCATTGTTACATTATTATTTTAGTTCACATTATAACTTTATTGAAATCATAATTTTTTATCTTATTATTTGCCGCCGAACAAGTTTTCGCCAATGTCAATATTTCCACAGGAGTAATAATTCGAATTCAATTTGTCATAACCCGTCGCGCACAGATCTTAATTAGTATATAAGTCAATTAGGTGGAGAGTATTTTGATTAAATTGACTTTAAATATACATAAATTAAACCCAAATAAATTACAAAATATGCTACCATGTTCAGCTGATATAGATAAAAAACATGGGGTTTTGAGTTTTACAAATAGAAGCCGGTTTATATATCAATCCGGTTGCCGTCAAAAGATAAAAAAAAACATATGATAGACTAGTAATATATTATTTGATAGTTTTATTTCGCCGTCTAAATGATATGATTTCTACTCAATAAGGAAATAAAACGATTTAAATATCGAAACGAAAACTAGTTAACATCATTTCGAATCAAACAGCTGTTACGGGTAATATGAAAGATTTTTTTTTTTTATTATATATAAAATAACTAAAGTTCGAATCAAAATATGTCGGCGTCTTTGCGTTGGAACCGGACGGGTTGCAAACTTTTTAACGCGAACTCAATATAACAACTCGTTCGATTATAAACTCAAACGTTATAAAAATAAATACCTCGGTTTACGTTGTCGATGGTATCGTTCGGTTTGTTAATATGTCAGCCTTGTTTTTTAAGGAACCGGAAACGTCAAAACGTTAGTTTTCGAATGTTCGCGTGATGCGCCAGACACTGTAACTGTTATTTTAAAGTTTCTGTATGTATTGTTTTTTTCTATACAATTGGTACTTTAATTTGCCTTTGCTTAGAATTAAAAGTGTATATGTGAGAAAAAACCATCGCAAATAAGTTATTGCTTTTTAAAGAATATGTAAAAAATAAAATGGTTTTTGTAGCTGACTTTCATGCAGGCGTTTTCAAGGTGTATTATACAATCCTGTAGAATACATTATTTTGATCTATCACATATTTTTTTGCCAGTATTACCAACGTAAGCGCTCGATAACTACTTTTACGACTTCATTATACTTTCTCTACTTTATATAAATATAATATACTTGTATTGTACGTATAAATATAACGTCCAGAAGAATTCCTTAAATGTTAGTGAAAACCAAAAAAATGTAGTTTCGAAGAACTATAAGAAGACACAAAAAGACAAGAAAATAGACTTTATTTTTAAGTAGGTATATATAAATTTGATAAAAAAAATTATCTCTGTTATTGCACGTCAAGAAACTTGTCACCTTTCGTAGAAAATTTGTATTTTTTTTAAATTATATTTCCTTTCTCCTTTACGCAGAAACATCAAGAGTTTAACCTGTTTATACTTTGTGCGCTCCGTCTTTTATTCATAGCATTTCAAACTGTCGCATTTCATTGCTCTAAGTAGATATCGTTTAAGTAAAATATTGTTACTTACTCTGTTGCACATACGTTTTTAAGTTACCGTCAAACATGTTACAAGTTGGTAACTTGTACAATGTCGATGGAAAAGTTTTTTTATTCGCAAATATAACAGTAACGCCGATAATCTTACGATAGTGAAGTTACAACGCTTGTGCACCGAGCGTGCTTACCGAACGATGACGTCACGGTCCCGTGCCTTCATTGCGCGCGTCACAAACGTAAAACGACCCCCATTTCTCCCTTCAATCAAAGGAAACCCCGAACGCTGCGTTCCCGTCGACGGGTCATGATAAAGTGGACACTGATCAACGATTTCGAGTTCTCTTTTCAAATTTGAATGTTTTTTAAATTGCTTTTTTATTGGACTAGAATTTATGATAGCCACTACGGCCGATGCCAAATGGTTTGGTAAAAAAAAATATGGTATTCCCGGCAAAATGGAATCTTGCGAAGGTTTTATAGAAACATATAATTTTTTTATTCGCGCTAAACAAAAAGTTATTTATACAATTAAATTTACAGTACATTATTTAATTTGTAATCATTTTTGTTACAGGTATGTTCGTGATGTTTATTACTACAGCCAGATTAACTTTTTAATATTCATGATGGAGAATTTTATAGGTGAGTGTCAGTCAGGCAAAGACAATATATACATAAATACAGTCTCACATAAATTAATTTGTAATGAATAAACGTAATAAAATATTGACAGTAGATTCGTAATTATTATTCTTACGGAAATAACAGGCAAAGGAAATTAATTTAAACAGCCACAGTCAAACAAAATTTGACATCAGTATTCGAGTTTAAACGATTGATGCGTCAGTAAAAACATATTGTTTTGCGATATTTTTCCCATTATTATTCTATCCACTATATTTAATAGGCAAGATGGCGTCGTCACGGACGACACACTCAGTAATAGTAGTATTATCTTAACCATGGCATCGGCCTTAGGTGCATCCGTATAGAAAACTTGACTTTATAAAGGGAAATTGTTGTTTTTAAAAATACTTTATTCAATTTAGGCCCTAAGAAGGCGCTTATGAACGTCAAAACTACCACTAGTTCGGAAAACAACCCAGTCATCGAGAAGAACCGGCAAGAGACTCGATCGGGTTTATCTTTCTAATATATATAGATATTTCAAATACATTACACGTTGCAATCATTTTTAGTGAACGCACAGAGAGGAGTCAATTTCAGACATCACCATTATACACGTATTGATCGACTCTACAATAATATAGCCTTTGAACACCAAATCCGTTTCACATGGCGCTTAAACTTACAGTCCAGCAAACTGATAATATGCTTTGGGACTACGTTATAAACATTTTTTGTTATAAAATTATATCTCAACCAGTATGATTGATAAAGCAAAGATTGAATTTTTAATATTCCTTAAGAAAGAGCCTTGGATGCGAAACCGGTGGTAACCTTTCTATAGTGAATTCCCGCCCGCTTCGTTTGATGAACGGGTCCATTGAATCCAAAGATAACTACTATTAGGCTGCTCCCATACCTGCGTGTATCGGCACGAAGTTTTGTCTATAGTCAGACTAAATGCAGATGTGGGAAAATATTATCGTTGTGCGTTACGAACTATCGGATTGCGTGACGATACACGCAGCACGGTAACTGAGGCCGCGGCTTCTACACACATCAAAGGATCTTGGAGACGCTAATTCTGAGTTACTATTGAAATTAAAATGGTGTGCAAACGTTATTCTACGCCTTTATCGGAATTAAGTTTTAGGTTACTTTTTAGTGGCACAAGTGACCGAAGCTTCGTCGCGCAGGTATGGGACTAGCATAACATTATCTATGCCAAATTACGCGTCTAATGGTCATAGTCGTATGCCGGTATGTTCAGTAGTTTGAACGTGATTGAGTCTCAAAGAAGCTATATATTCATTATAAATAAATACATACATGAAAGATTAAGCAGTAATTCTCATTATGCAAACAATTTTGCTTATACCAAATCATTATTACCATATAAAAATATCAAATACTACTTACCTATTCAACTCAGTTATAAAACAAGAGAATGTTAATCGTTGCCAATTAGACCCACTAAAAAGGACACGTCTAGCTAAACGGGACATCTTAATATTTCAAGTTTTTGCGTTTTTGATTTTTGTTTTATTTATACGACAAAAAAAATGGAAGGAAATAATACATGAAGTGTTCTGACTCCGGGTAACCGGTGTTTCACACCTTGCGGCTTGCACAAATAACAGTTCCAATTAAAACGGTAGGAATGGGTTAGGAATTTTTTAGACTCGATATAGATGTTAGTAGGTACTATTAATAGCGAGGTAATTTTTTATCCGTCTTAATTGAAAGAACGACGCATGAAGTTATGTACTGTTTTATATTACAAGAAAAAAAATGTTATCAATATTATTATGGTAGTTTTTGGATTAACTTTATATCAATACAAGATAATATTTTTTTTAAGTTATAATTTTTTCAGCGCGTTAAGGAAAAATGATGAGAGTAAATTTTTACGATGCGCGCGCACATCGTCACGAAAAACCGACACCCTGAAGTTAGCTATAGTCAACATTTTATTCAAAAAAAGTATGTATATATTAAATACCTTTTTTCTATTCTTAGTGTCGTTTTTTCTACAAACGAAGAATAAGGCGAAACATAAAATTTTTGAAAAGATTTTTATCGTGTTAAGCCAAGGAAGTATAACTTCTAACGCGTGTACATAAGTACACACTACCTTTTTTTTGTTTTATATATAAACGCAGCCATCTTATGCGGCAATTACTATTGTTATCTATTTTCGAAAATATCAGTACTAATAGTTATTGTCTAGTATTTTTTAAATGACATAATCTCCTTGGATATAAATAACAATGACTAAAAAAGTATGTGTCTGCTTATTGTTGTGTGTTGCGTGTGTGCGTGTGTTATGACCACACGAAAGAAGTGAAAACTTCTTTACTTAACTCTGGTGATCGGACGAGAACTGATGTTTTCAACACTCTACTCGACCACCGTGCTTACCCCATCATATTGCGTCACACATTATGGTTACCGATCACAGTTTTAAAGCCCTCTCATAATAAGATTCACTTCAATATTTTTAAACAATTGCATACTTTTATATATTTGAGGTATTATTTTATAACAATGAATCTTAGAATGTCGATTGCCATATAATCTGTGTATACAGAATTTCATTAAAATCGCTTCGGAATGAAATAAAAGTTCAATATAATATTATACAGGGCTGTTGCAATTATTATTGACAATTTGTATACCGTATCAATCGAGGATTAACTTTGACTTCTCGTGTAAAAGATTGCACAAAAACCTATCAAGCGCTTTTTGAGATAGTCGTATGGTGGTAGGGCTATTTGTAACATTGTTTATCTAGCTATCTATCACCTTCAAGTTGAAAATCTGCCGTCATCAAGCGCTTATAGGTGTGTTTCAGAAGTTATATTTGACCATCTTAAACCACATTGTCATTTAACATTAGCTGAGATTGTGGTCAAACGTTAGAAAGCTGTAGTACAGCTAGAAAATTATAAAAAAAATCATTATTGAAATTGTGAGCGTGTCTAAAAATTCTTAACTCTGATAATAATCGAGTATTTATTTTTACAAGGACCGCCTGTCGGTCGCGGTCGGTGGAACAGATGTCGTACGGAACTCGAACTGGTAACTCTAAAGTTTATTTATGGGTTTTTAATGACACACAAATTCGACGGTAGCCAGCGACCGCTCTTTTTCACTTTACGGAAGTTGTTTAACAAATTTTTATCATACCGTTACAATTACTTTGGGATTTCTGTTATAGATCATCTTGTATAGAAACCCGTTTCCTCATTACTTATAACATCGGTCATAAAATGGTTAATTCACTTTATGTACCAGTCTCTAAATGGTCCGCCCGCTTCGTTGGGCATTACAGAATGGTAAAGGGTCAATCGAATGAAAAAATAGATGGCCTAGAACCATCTATGAAAAGCTCTGCACCGAATGATAATAATAGTTTTATTCCAATACGTCCAATAGCTTTGACATGATTGCACCTCAAATGAACTGTAGATTCAATCATCATCATCATCATCAGCCTGTAAGAGATCTACTGCGTTGTTTTTTTTTTCGAACTCTCTACACTTCCTTGACCTGGCAAGGCCTCTGCAGTTTCACCGGACCACGATGTATTGACGATTACAAACTCCGTGAAATCCACTGTTCTATATTTTCCCAGAAACGACGGTAGGTACTATAAGAACATTTCTTAGGTTCAAGTTTGCCTCACGATGTTTTCTTTCACCGTCAGCCGATAGTACTACCAATTTAAATTAGTAAATGTACGTGAATTCCGAAAAAAATTCTCTTGTACATGCCGGTGTTCGAATCTGCGGATATAGGTTAGGAATATTCTACCGGTTAAACCACTATACCACCACGATTTTCATTTGTTTTCAATTTATTTCATTTAATTTTAAAAGCAATGACAATGTTCATTATATGTAGTCTGTATATAATACCAGTATGTTTTACAAAGCTATAAAAAGTTCACATGTTATTTTACACTGGGTAGGATATTACATAACTTGATCTACTATTTTAACTTATATTTAGTAATTTAAACTGTCTCTTTGCCATTGAGAAATACGTAACTAAAAGGCCAATTACTCGTCAATCTCAAATATCTCGTTAGCTGGTGCCAGTGAGCTATATTTCATTTTTATTAAATATTACTTTTTAACGGTTGCTAGTAAAATATCGTAGAATAACAAGTGGTAAATAGTTGAATATCGATTGCCAGTAATCAGATAGACAGAAAATTTCATACATTTTAAATGGATATTTTTTTTATAATGATAATTTAAATTAATTAATAAAATCAATTTCACAGGTAAAATATAGTATTTTAATGTGGCCAAATTTTTTTTTTTTTTAGTTCTCCAACTATTTCTTTATCGGCGAGTAAATAAATATCGAACATTGTTTCTCTGTACCTATTATTGTAGAGAGTATACAAATTCGTTGCAGATGAACACACGGTATCGCATGCTCAGCCTTATGGTGATGGTGAATAGGCAGTGATCATCATCACCTTCTTAACCTTATCCCACCTAAGCAGGGTCGGCACAACATATTTATCATGTTGTTATGTATGCTTTGGCTTAATTGTAACGATGGGCCGCGTGCGCCTTACGTCAATCCTCCTCGGGATTATTTTGTAGTTTTGTTTATTTCTCTTCATTTACTACAATGATGTAGGCTGAAGATCTGCCTTTGCATCAGATTATGTTAGTTTTTTCATCCAGGCATCAATGTCGACCCGCCCCTCCTGGGGGGTCTACCATCTCGACCCCTCAGTCCGCAGATGGGGCCCCTGACGAGGGGATGCAGAAGTAGTGCCATTGGCAGTTCCTGCTCCCCGGCCAAATAAGTGTGAGAAGGCACCATGGGGCTTTTAGTGCGTGGGAATCGGACATAACCCACCCCCCGCTGCCCGACGGGGTGGGTATCCGTTACGGATTTTCCCCATGTTAATAAAAAAAAAAAGTCATCAATGTCGACATCAATTTTAAGACAAAGTTAAACATTATAACTCTCCTGATGGTTGGAATATCTCTCTTGGTGATTTACATGTTAATAAGTCTACGTAATAACTTATGTGTCGTATGTCCTCACACATGCTCATTTCTTAATGCAGAAAATAATAAAACTTCATATATATTAATCTCAATTCAATAAACTGTTTCTTGCAGCACCGTTTTACTATCGGATATAGCAAATACAGTGTATCCTATTAAAAAAATATTGCAACAACATTCTGCACATTAATTTTACATTATTCTATGAGGAATACAATAGCATATAAAAATAAACCCTCTCACAGAAAACCGACGTGAAGTAACAGTGCTTGCACTGTTGCGTTTCGTTCGGTCAGTGAGAGCGCCGGAGGCCCACATATTTAAAAGGCCGGCAACGCACTTGCGACTGCCCTGGTGTTGCTAGTGTCTATGGACGGCGGTGATCACTTACCATCAGGTGACCCACCTGTTCGTTTGCCCCCTATGATATAAAAAAAAAAAAAAAAAAATTAACTATTACAAAATTTACATAAAGCTATCCGAACACCTCGCGCCGTCAAAACTGCATACTCGCGTGCGATCGACATACGCGAATGTACAGAAAAAAACCTATTATAATAAACGTATTAATAACAATAAATATTCTTTGACGACGGAGGAGTTGTTTAAATATTATTGTTTTATAATTTTGTCGTTTTAAAAACAATATAATTTTAGCTTACATGGTTCTCTCACTCGCGCTCTATTCTTACTTAGTTTAAAATCCTAATCAAATGAGCCGTGACTGTCTATAAAAGGAAATATCGTGACGGAACCATAGTGCCATGGTATGGATTTTTCTAAGCTCGTCTGGTTAGCTTCCACCCTCAAGTGGAAAATCTGTCGCCAAGGACTTATATGGATGACAATGTGTTCCGGCAGTTACAGTTGAAAGCCAGTCTCCCAACAGTCTGTAGACCTGTTCCTCATGAAGTCTACGTTCGTTTATAGGGAACTTAAATCTTTATGGTTTTGGACAAAAATATTGTGAAGGAAAAAAGTTTGTAATGAATGTTTTTCACGCAAATATATAGATAAAACTATGCAGTAATGTGAAATAACATTTAGTGTAAAATTTATACAGATATTGTAAAAAATCCTGTTAAATAAATCGATGATGATAAATCGTACAAGTAGAGTTACACAAAGGTAATAATAATATATGGTGTCATCTTTTTTAAAGATACAAATTCAAACGAAGTCGCAGTTCGTTGCTAGTAAATTTAAAAAATTATATATATGTATATACAAGTAGATATACAAATAAATTAATTACAAAGTAATTCGACAACTTTTTATCAGGATGTTCATGTGAAAGTCTATAAGAATTTAGCACCTGTCGCGTAATAAGAATCATAATTGTTTCCGAATCGTTATTATACCGGATTCTTGTCAGTAATAATATCCTTTTACATTGTTATCAAAACTTTTTGGTTAATTGTTTGGTAATATAATAATTTTTGGTTTTAAAGTCATTGCTTCTCATTTTTATGATAAAGAAAAAACAATTTATTTTTAAATCCGACGTGTAGGTTAATCATTTAAGGGTTATACGTCTGACTTGGCTGTATGGTCTAGATACCTTTGCCGTATCCTTAGAATGGAAAGAACAGAATCATTCTCAGGTTATTTTTGGAGCGAATTTTATCATGCAGTGGCTTTATGTTTTCATTCATATTTTATTGTTATTTGTATATTATACATATAAATATCTAGTAATATTGATGTCATCTTGTATAATATAGTTTGTTAGTTGTCTACAAGTGAAATAAATGGAAAACATGTTGACAAAAACGTCTTGAAAATTTTGTAGCAAAGATATGGCCATCCTTTTGTATTATTGATGTTATCACAAGACACTTTGTAATAAATAACGTGTTGAAAGAACGGCAGAAAAGCATATAGAGTCGCCGTGAAGTTGCAGACAATACTTAGTCATTAATAAAGAGTATTGATTATCGGAGTAATAAGAAGAATATATGATATATTTAGGTAGATAGTTTTAAATTTTTCAATTTGTACACATAAATAAAATATGTCAGTTTGTTTGTCAGAGTTAATCTCCGAAACGTTTAAACGAATTTTGATAGAACTCTTACGAACCGATAGAGGATTTTTCATGCTATTACTTAAGTTACTACCGTTACGACTTCCATAAGGGTTAAATAGTAATGATAAATTTTAGTTTACTTCGTTTAAAAACGATATAAGTGTTATAGAGATTTAATGTACGAATGACATAATTATAAATACAAAACACAGCTCCACGAGGACAAAGCTAGATCATTGTTTTTAGCTCATTTTTTTTAAACTTGAAGCATACAATATTCTGAATTACTTAAAAATCAAAGTATGCCTATGCCTACCATTATCAAAGGATTATTACTGAATAGAATTACAACAGTCTTAACCAAACTACTTTCCGGAAGGTCACGTCAGTAATTACTCATATAAAAAATGCCCCCCACATCAATTCGAATAGATCTAATGGCAGTCGACGACAAAACGTAAAAAAAAATGCAACCATCGACAATTACTAGATACAGATGGGAATAACATTGTGCCGGTCAATTTATTATTTTTAAAATAACAGTTTTGTTCGAACAAAATAAATTCACGCTCGGCCGCGCACGAATCTATGTGTGCTTGTATGTCAGTTTGTATGAGCGTGTGTGTGTGTGTGTGTTAGTATCGAGAGTGTATATAGGATGTTTCTGATTGAGTTGATGATTGATTAATTACAATATGTTTGCTTTCTAAAAATCTTATTTCTATATATAGAGTGTTTCGTTTTGGGATCAAGTCTGTTTATTTTTTTTTTTTTGTCTTGGAGAAAATAGCTGGTGTTTATTTATGTCTCTGTATCTAATTATATGTATTATTAATTTAAAGACAGTCCCGATAGAAATAAGGAATTAAAACATGGTACGTAGCCAAATCCTAACCGTGACAAAATTTTACTCCTCAAAAACAATTGTCTTAAAGTACATATGTTAGGCAAAGGAGGTAAATATAGCATATCTTATAATACTGAAGTTATATGTATATACTTATATTCATTTGAGGAAATGCATTGCATAAATTGATTTATTTGGAACTTTAGTATCTATCTATATAAATATAAACAAATTGCAGAATGTGTATAAGCGCATCACTTCAAAACGGCTGTACCTATTTGGCTAATTATTTTTTTTTATGTGTCTGATTATTAGGACAACGTTTGTATGGAAGGAAATCTTTGAAAAATCGTATGGAAAAGTGAAAAATTTTAGTTTTAAAAATTTCCATTTAGAAAAAAGAGTTAGTAAGTCAGACACTGGAGAATAAAGAGATCTTCTAAAATATTGACAGATTAACGTTCAATTGCCATTTTATTTCATTATATGGTCGTACTGTAAAGGGAATTTGTGGTCTTATTTTCTTCGACCCGTGTGAAGCCGGCGGGAGCAGCTAGTATGACATAAATAACCTGTTGAATATATTCATATACGTGCTTTCAGGATAAGCTGAGTGAGTGGATATTTTGCGCAATGGAGCAACATAAGACCAATCATTTTCTCAACACTCAATTTCGTTTCTCTTGTAATTTTCCTAAGGGATAAAATCTATTTTTAAGCAGTAAACTCCAAAAATACTACAAACTTTAATTACTTGGAATGGTGCGATGGAACATTATTCGCTCTACGTTGTGGCGTACCTTTTGAAATAAATCGCGCTTACATCGAGTACTCTTTTAGGCTCATGGCAAAAGAGATTTTATAATTTTATTATATAGTTTTTCAACCCTTTTAGTATCGCTAATAACTAAAACTTGCGCTAGAAACATTGAGACTCCCTCACTACAATATAATAATTTAACGCTTATGATTGTTTCCCATAAGTATGTTGGCCCAGTCTATTAGTAACAATCCACCCTTTTTTCAATATCAAACATGATTTACAAAGAATTATTTGTATTTATGGTTTATAAACTTTCTTTTAAGGACTGTTATGTCCAAGTGGATTCTCATCTCAGTATCATTTAGCTTAAAATAATAGTTTTATGAAAATCATGTCAGTTACATCGTATGCTAAGCTTAGCATACTCAATAAACTGTCTTAGAATTAATAATAAACTTCCATTGAATCTTTGCTTCTGTAATTGCAGATGCCATTATAGATATAAAGCTTTTACTGATTTATATATGATATATTCGTTCAGCACTATCTGTGTTAGTTGAGCCGGGATCTATCAACAAGTGTCACAAATCACCAATCAATCCACACGGTTCTCAATTACGTGATAAACCTTTAATTTTGTATTACACTATGATTGCTATCAGATACAATGCAGTTACTTTGTTGTAACTGCGATAATAAAAATAAAAGAACAGTGAACTAGTGATCGTGTAGTGACCCATATTCGACCATAGTAAAAGGGTTACAAGGTTTTTTCTTCGTCTGTTAATAATGCTATTACTAGACGGTTTCCAGCCCGCTTTGTTGTTCATTAAAAAATAGCAGAAGTCTCTACGAAAAATTCTATAGCATATAGCCATAGTCCTATGCCAATACGTTCATATACATAAATATATAAACATATAAAAGAATTACCTGTTTTTAATTTAGTTATTTTTATTTTTTTTCTAAATGGTAAAAAATGAATCTATTGTACAATTATTTTTTGTAGACTGTAGACTTAAAGATCGCGAAATATTACTACCAGAGACTTATAAATAAATGCCTTTCTTATTAATCACAAAAATCATAAATAGTTACTGAGAAAATAAAATTACAGAGAATGAGTTGAGAAACAGAAGAAAAAAAGGTGCTGAAGTGTTCTGTCATTGCGTCGCATAGTCATATATAGATTTAATAACGAAATCATGCTGTATATGTCGGTGTGTTTATGCACATCAATTATAGAGGCAGCGCGCGGAACGGCGTCCGTCCGAGGGCGATGCGCATGCGCCGAACATTCGGAGGTCATGCGTCTTGCGTACGCGCTCTGTACTGTTGCATATTAACATTAATAACTTCAATTATTTTGATATTACTTTAATCAAATATACTTTTCTATTTTATTATGCTGTATAGGTTTTAACGTCTGACGTCATATTTTCACTTGATTTTAAACTTCAATGTGGCCTATGATGATAGAACAACCACAAGGTCCAGAGGAGGAATAGCTCTCTAGTGTAGCTACCGTAATATATATATACGTGCTTAGAGATTTTGAGGGTGGTACCTACTTAACCCCTATAATAATTTTATCGATTTTAATATATCTCTCTTAAATTGTACCATTACTATTTAAAAGTTAAACTCTAAAAAGGCCTCTATCTACTTATATAAGCCTCTTTAAAGCAAACCACCTAATTTTATGTCATTTTAACGATTACTATAGATACAAAAAAAAAAAAAAACAAAAACAAAAAACGCACGAGGCGTCACGAGCAAGGCTCCAACCCGCCTCACCTTCACTTTTAAAAACATCCCCTTTCTGCTGGTTTTGATTGTAACAAACATTAAATTATACAACTGAATTCAAACCCCCTTCGCAACGAAGGACAACTTCGTGATGAAGCGATAACATAGTAGTGGTAGGGATTTTTCTACACCCGCCTTTATCATATACTTTAAAGGTTAGCGTACTGACCACAATCTCATCTGAAGTTAAATGATGATGTGGTCTAAGATGGTAAGTTACGCTTAACCTAGAAGGAGACTGGCTCTCAAGCGCAGTTGCCGGAACATAGAACGAACAGGTGCATGACGACAGATTTTCAACTTGAGGGTGCAACTAGCTAGCCAGACGGATTTAGTAAAAGCCCTACCACCATGCAACTAGCTAACCGTCTAACTAGCTACCACACTGAAGTCCAAAATCGATTACCGAAAACCTGTAGATTTATTCAGGCAGTTGCATTTGAGAAGAATTTCTCTCTGGGTTTAGAGTGTTTATCATCTTAGACCACATCATCATTTAACATCAGATTAGATTGTGGTGATCAAACGCTAAAATTGATATAAATATCTGATTAAAAAGTAGAGAAACGACGTTATGACAAATTGATGGACATTAAAAAGTTTAATTAGACAGTTATTTCATAAGGTTTTATTACCAAGAAGCTTTTCTTTACCAAAACCTCAGGATCATTCTAGAATCGATGCAATATTTGAATACGCAATCGCTGAGTCATCGTCTTCTTCTTCTTTATTTTTTGCCTACGGCACGGTTTTGTGTACTAGCCAGCGTCAAGTAACAAGATTTTTCCAAGTAAGTGTCTTGTGATAATTATAATATTCTAACAAGATGGTGGTTCCCTTGTTAGAAATTTCCATGGAGTTTTGGTGGCATCTCACAATGCACGCTCCGTGGTATTATTTCCCATCCACTTCACTTGTGCATAATAACTGAACTATATTACGTAAAACACCACCTATATTACCAAATATAGAGTCTATTAACACAAGGTTATGAATAAAATATAAAAACCACTACATGACAGACTAAGATCCCGCCAAAAACTCCAAGTGTCATCGTCATTTCATACTTAATTTAGTAATAGTCATGTAGGCACTAAATGATCAGGCGTCATGTACTAGATAATTAAGCAGGTAATCATTTACATTAATAAAAAGTATAAAAAAACTCCTGAGTTATGTTATACAATACTCAATTCCCGTCGGATTTATTGGACACTAAAAATAATGGCAAAGAATCAGTTGAATAAAAATAAATAAGTATTCTAGAACAATCTACGAAAAAATCCGCATCCAATGGTCATAAACCTATGCCGATATGTTCAGTAGTTTTGATTGAACCTTATAGATATAGACTACAAAGGTATAAAATTACACGCTTCGTAGGTTATGCGCATTTTTTTTTAACTATTATTAAAAAAAAATCTGACACTCGTAACACAATTAACAAATAACACCAGCTATAAATGCTTGATAAAAATCGCAAACAACGCTGATAATCATGGCGATTAGAATAATTATAAAAATTGTACAGATAAAAAAGTAAAAAGAAAAAAAATCATAGAAATTAAAATATGTTGCCAACAGATAAAAATTTAAATTTTTCTCCCAAACTCGTGTCAAATTGTTGCATTATTATTGTTGTTGTTGCTTTTAAATTGATAATCTCCGACTTTTACAACAACGTTCTATAGTGTTGAAAATTTAAATTTAATTGTAGACATTTAAAGTTATAAATAAATACGAATCGAGTTTCATTGGCGGATTTCAATTTGGGAGATTGTATTTTTTACATATTTGCAAAGAATTAATTTGTAAAACTCGACAATGCATTGTGTCTGGTTCTATAAAAAAAAATATCAAGACTTATATATATCTACTTAGTTTTAAGATTTGAAAGACCCTGTGTCATTTTTTAAAATGTCCAACGCAACGGACGAGTGGTAGCGCTAGTCAATGTCAAGTGAATATTGTGTAGATATGCGCATACCAATTTTCATGATAACAGGTAGCGCCACCTAGCCGCGAGTTATTGTACAAACGATAGTATAAAAACATTCCCCCATGAAAAAACTCTTCGGTGTAGGTACCAACTTTCATACGTCCCGTGAAATACTATAGGAGTTCTGCAATCTCATGAACGTACGTCTTCATCGTATTTTTATTATATGACTGGCTTTTGCTCGCTGCTTCGCTCGTATTAATATAGATTTTGAAACTAAAATACAGCTTATATTATTCGTCGATAATATAGCTTTTAGTGGGTGAACGAATTTCTAAAATCGGTTAAGTATTCTTTGAGTTTATGCATTACGAACAAAAAAAAACAAATATTTTCTCATTATAATAGTAGTCTAGGGTATATGAAAAAAAATTGAAAGGAAAAAATATTTCAATCATAAATAGCATGTAGACAGACTTGTTTTCCAAACAATATTTTCATTTCCAATGACAAATGTAAAAAAAAAGTAAGGGGATTTATTAAAAAGAAAAGTAATTATATCTGGGTATTGGATACTATTATTTGCTATTAATGTGTTTGTAAAGGTGCAGACAAAGTTAAAAAAATATATCTTAAGTAGGTACTTATAATAATGTATTGTTGTATTTATTTACGAACGAAAGGATTATATAATACTAGCGGCCCGCTTCGGCTTCGCACGCGTATAAAATATATAGCCTATGTCATTCACTGAAAAAATTATTAAAATCGATCCAGTAGTTTTGATTTATTCATTACTGCCCGTGGCCCGCACGCGTTAAATTCGGAGTAACCTCAAAAATAACAGTATTTCTCCACTATTTAATTTATGTTATTATACATATAAACCTTCCTCTTCAATCACTCTATCTATTAAAAAAAACCGCATCAAAATCCGTTGCGTAGTTTTTGCAAATTTAAGCAGACATAGAGATATAGGGACAGAGAAAGCGACTTTGTTTTATACTATGTAGTTAAGTTCTACACAAAATGCTTTCGATTTGCATTCAAAAATTTTTGTAGTTTATTCCTGTCCTTTGGCTCGGTAAGTTTATTTTTCTTTATCACGCGATATAGTCTCTCAACTATTCTTGATGGTAAGCGCAAAAGGATCCGAAAATAACAATCCCGTAACGTAGCAAATCAATTGAGGCACTGTGACTAGCTTATCACCATGTAATGAGGTGATCGCAATCACTTACTTACAAATACTACCCCTGCCTACACCAGCTCATCTAATCGGTATACACTTAACTTTCCATTATTCTGCGCGTTACACCAACGTCTGTTATCAGCGACCTAAAAAAAAATGGTTACATTTTTTTTTTTTTTTATATTTAGGAGCTTTTATTCTCTTGAATATATCAGCCCCATTGTTCCCCGTTCTTTAGAGCCTCAACAGGAGAGTCGTTGATGAGATATTATTACTAAGTCGTACAACATCTTCGCTTCTTCCGAACACGGTTTTGCCAAAATGCTGTGACAAATACCGATGTCTTGGCAATTAACAATCATAATACTCATCAACGACTCTCTTTCGATGCAATTCTTGGCACACTCTATCATCAAGTGATGCACATCATCAACTTTTCCGCATAAAATGCGCTTTGGTGACGCCGCTTTCTTCTTTACATATGCAAAGCTTCCCGATGGATAGTGCCCTGAACGAAGTCTTAACGCTATTTTGACATATTGTCGATTTAAATTGCATGTGTTAAACCAAGGTTTATGAAGAGACTGACACTGTATTGTTTTACACCAAATGCCTTTTTCTTTACTCCTTTCATCAGAGTACTCTCCCCAATCATTACAACAAATTTCTTTCAATTTTGACAACCTTTCCCGGTAATTTACATTAACCTCCTTCAATATACCGTACGTCGATCCTAATTTTGCACTACGGTCAGCCTCTTCATTCCCCTTAATACAAACATGAGATGGAATCCATTGCAATATCATAAACTGGTTGATAATCTTTTGACAACCATACGGCCTCTTTCGCGTAACATAAACATTGGCGCTTACGTCAATATAGAATGCAACGTAGCTTTTACAACTTTTTACAAACGTCATTTTTTGGCGGGCGCCTACCGGTTAAACTGTTAATTTTTTAATATCTCTAATGTACAAATAAAATTGTCGTATTCACAAACAGCGTTGAAGAATCAATACAACATTGATTTATATTCAATCAGACGTAATAATAAAGTAATAATTAATAGTAATATAATTATAAAGTTTCGCATTTGCGTTGTGTGGTCGGATTATTGGGAGTTCGGACCGATCACTCATGTTCTCGCATAACTAGTTCTTTAACGCACACATAAATATATTGTGTCTGTTATGTCCTACGTGGATAAAGCTATGATATGTTTTATAGCGTCTTGAAATCCTTTCTGTTTCGATGTTAGTATTTTAACATTCATAAATTCTTTATCTAGTGCTAAATTTCTAAATTGTTTTCGATTTTACCAATCTGTATTCTACTGATTTAAGATACATCGATTCTAATGTACAATGAAAAAGTACTTTTATACAAACGATGTACCTTATAATATCATAGCTTTGTTTTCGTACGACGTGAAGCACACACAACGTTATACTTTTATGCATACTTTATAGAGAGACACACAAGCAAAAGCTGATATGCATCGACCTACCAAGTAATTATATGTTTACAAACACACCCGCTATATGTATAGCTTGCACGACATTTATAGTTGTGTTGAGTAGTGATGTTACATATCGTCGTTTTAATATGTCGATTAATACCAGAAAATATTTTTAAATTTTTTAAAGTGGAACTTTCTTTACATCGCCTCAATTTTTTTTTGTACATCTATCGCATGTCGTATTACAGCCGGTCATAGAGTAGGGGTGAAATGAAAGACGCTCGGCAGAGCAGCCAAAGCCAATATGGCGACGCGTATGGCTCAGTTCTAAATGATGCAATGATTTACATAAATATGATATTCGATTTTTATAATGCAGTTAAATTATCCGAATCCGAATAAAAATTTCACTTGCATCGTAGGTTTTATAAAACCACACAATATTTTTATTTTCGGTTCCATTTTAGCGAGCGTAAATTATTTATCAATTTTTTTTTACGAAATATTATAAAACATAAGTTGTGCCTGGAAAAATTAAACATCTAAATTTATCCACGGTTTTAATCAACTCCTCTTGGTTATTTTTCCTCTGTTTATCAACCAATTTTATTTATTTCTCTTTTATTTATTAGTTGATGAGCTTTAGTGTTTTCTAAATCAATAAAGAAAATTGGAGAAGTTGGTTTATTACCTTAATATAAAAACTTGAAATGTTAATAAATAACGGTCGAATTTCCACTACTGGATGTCCACAATTATAAATAATAAACTTATCAACGGGGAAATGTATCAAATGGTATGGGGTTAATCACAATTGTTTATCTATATTTAATTCCGTGCTTGGTCATGTTAAGACCTCTTCTACATATATCCATGTGTCCTTCCTTATCTCATGTTACATTGCTCCATGGAGCACCGCTTGTTCTCCCGATTTCAACTACCCGGCGTGTTAAACGTCTACACTAATTTCTTCTTGACTCATTCCACAGTGTCGCTCTTTTATTTAGTCTGTACTGTCATGATATGACATGTGTGTCTCCATTTTTTTTGTAACTTAGAACATCAGTTCCTTTTATTACAATTCTAATTTTGATATAGGACATATCAAAAATATTTCTTTATTCTATTTATACCGAGCATGCTACGCTAAATTCTTGTAATAAATTCCTAAATTCCTTGTAGTATTTTATGGTGATAATGAATTTCCATGTTTGTGTACCATTTTATCATAATTTAGTCACTTTAAGCAAGAGGTGTGTAGTCTTTGTCAGAGAATTTAGGACCGTCTTTTCACGGAGGAAATAAATAACACAGACCATTTTATTCTAAAATGTAAATCTCGTTATTTATATTTAAGTACAATTATCTTAACATCATAATATTAAAATAGCTGTGCCCCTCCCAGTATCCTTTGATCACAAGCAGAGACAGAAAATGGGAATAACGGCTGGTCTCTTTAGGCTCCTCCATCAAGGACAGTGAAAGAATGAAAACTTTTAAGAAAACCACCTAAAAAGATACCCTTTGATAAAAAAATCACTGACGGGCAGACTTGTGCGGAGACGTACATGCTGATTCAGCGAATTTTTGGTATCGATATTTTTGACACACAAATCAAATATGACAAATTAAATGTAGTAATGTATTATCGACAAGTACAAAAAGTCGGCAGGTCCCAACACTAGCACAGCTGGACGTTTCTCCAGCACGTAGACAGTGTTATCACAATAATGACAGATCTCAAGCTCGAACGCTACGTGAGGCAAAAATACCGCAAGCTGATGATACTACTTCAACTTTTTTTTTAAATATTCATTGATACTAAACTTTATTTCCATACCGGTAAGGTCTAAAGTTATGTCGTGAATTACAAATATAAATTTGTACCGTTGGTTTATAAACGTGCTGTCCTCTAAATAGAAATACCGGCGGATTGAATCAATTTCGCATTCAGTTTTGTTTCTTGTGTAGTAGTACTAGTCGATTTTAATATTTCTGACTGTTCTGAAATTGTTACGGCCACTAACCCGAAATGTTACTTAGTGCTGGGCTCCGTCAAGCATTAAAAGCCAATAAACACCTTTTTTAAACAGACTAGAGGTCGTGTAATGGTCGAAAATCGAGTGTAATGCATTACTTTTTAAGTTTCAATATTATTGAAGATTTTTTTTAAAATATTAATGTACAAATATTCTAAATTAGTAGACTTTAAGGGTCATGAAGAAATTTACAAATATAGGATTTCGATTTGTCGAAGGCGATGAAAAGACTGTTCACAATTTTTTAAGTGAAAAGTTCTTTAGCCGAGTTGGGCGATTTTTGGTAGGGAAACTTATGCGATTTTTGGTAGGGAAACTTATGCGTTAGCGTCACCGATGACCTCGACATGCTCGTGACGTTCCGCGCTTGCGCCAGACTAGCGACGCGTAGTACAGCGGCCTGTGTACATGTAACATTGATGTTTTGTTTTGAGCTGGTACAGCCTATCATATGTTTGATTACTCGATAAACTGTATAAAAATGTATATAATTAAAGCCAGACTAATGTTAATATTTTCAATTTGCAAGTTATGGAATTTAAACAGTACAGAATATAATTTGAAAAGTTGAATGAAAAGTACAAAAAAGAATACAGTTATTCCATTGTTTTGAGTTTTCACTTCTATCGGCAGTCATTTAGATATCACTTCAGTAGTTAATACATTCCAAATTATTATTATTTTTTTTTTTTTTTCGATCTGTCTATAGGCTGTTGGCCTGATGGGTCTTCACATGTTTACCGATGTATAAATAAAACTGAAGTGTTTTTTGTTTATTCTAAAGAGTTTAACTAAATTTTCATTGAGAGATAGATCCTATGTCCTTGAAATAATGGTATTATCATTACGCTTTACCATAAAGGATAAATAGTAATATAAGAATTTTAATTTCTATGGACGGAATCCTTACTAATATTATATATAAATGCGCTTGTAATCCGCGTTGTCCCATTTCCAGAAGAACGAAGCTGCGGGCGTCGACTAATAATATATATATATCGATCTTGAACGGTAGCCACCATTATCGACTGACGGTCACCACCGTCACATAAATAACATGGTAATAATAACCGCCTTTCAAATAAATAACTAAGAGAGATACGAGAATTTTAAGTAAAATTTTATCTTATTTGTGAATCAATGTACCAGGAGATCATAACAACTGTAGAGGTAACGAAGGAATAATTTCCCGCGGCCTTGAGAATGAATCATCGTAACATGCGATCTATAATATAATTACCAGTCGGTTAGAACACTACATTACTGGTAGCTATTTTTATGTCTCTCGCTATAAATTGTATATGATTTATTTATTTCTATGTTTTATTGTAGTGTTCCTTTGGATTTTAATTAATAAATTGGTTTTATTATAACCTATTTATTTATTGATATTATACGTTATATATAGTACGTTCTAATTAATATTCCACCAACAACCTAACTAATATTTCAAATGTATACATCATTAAAATTTGGATGTATTGTTTCATAAGACACTATTAAAATAAGTACGACTTTCAGTTTAATTCAAGACGAAAATAAATTATTGACACTGGCAAATGTTCTTTCGACGTCAATTGAAGTATAAGTTTTTTTTTTTTGTAATACGGGTCTATAGATTTTAGTAGACGATATTTTATTTTCAAGCATGTATTAGATGCTCTTGATAATCTAATATCAGTAGAACAGATTTAGTCAGTTTGTTTAAGGAAAATAGTATTAAATAATCGGAATAACATAGTGTGATATATCAATCCTGTGGTTATATCAACCCGTCAATTTTTACTTGAGCTATCTTTCTTCCAATTGGATTTTTGTATAATATGTATAGTTTACGTCGGGCTCGGGGAGCTCTATGGAATTGATTTATAAAAACAGTTGAATTTAAGTTAGTCTTTGTGCCATCGAGTGAATTATAACAGACATTTATTGCTTAAAAATTGTTTTAAGCGTGAAAATATTATTACCTTATAATATTTTTGTAGCTGTTACTATAGCCACAGGCTATAGCGAAATATAACCAACCTAAGAGGACCGCTGCAGTTGTGAGGTTAACCAAAACGGGTAGGTACACATGAGAACCGCACGTGGGTCAGTATATGCTAGTATGTACGATAACACGGCGACGTAAGAACTGGTGCTTTTGCTGCAGAATTAGACGTGGTGATGGTATTTCTGCTGTTGAACCTTGATAACACTTTTATGGGGTTTGGTCAATTGCTATTCAATATTGTTAAGCACATTTTTATAAGTTTTAGTATTTGATCACTATCTCGTTTGATGTTAAATGGCGATGTGGTGGAAGATCATGTATATGCTAGGACTAAAGGGAGATTGGCTCTCGAGTCCATCTACCGGAGCACACCAATAGGTGCTTGATGACATATTTTCAACATGAGGGTGATAACTAGCCATGTGGGTTTAAAAAAGCCCTACCACCATGCATGGTATCGTTTGACCGCGATGTATTATTCCTTCATCGAATCGAACCGACATCCGCCCGATGACGCTATCAACTGAGCCATCATTTGCTATCTAATAAAATCTATTTTTCTATCTGCGGTAATGCAGAAGGTCGGAATTAAAAAAAAAAAAAAACAAAAGAAACATTATCAATAACAATGGATCAAAAAAAAATGATTGATATATAGAAGTTCCCACGATTACAAGATAATATTTTTAATACACTGCTGGGAGATACATAAAAACATAAACTGACGAAATTACATGTCTCTACTGAGCAGCAGTCCGGAGGGAAACAAAAAAATTGTCACCGGCGACTCTTCGGATACTGTCTCACTGTTTCTCACGGCCCGTCGCATTTCGACGGACGACCGAAAACTCAAAATAGTGAATGATTCGTATATAATTATGGTAGCGGCTTCCGCCTCCGGAGGAAAACCAAAATTGCTCTATTGCGTGCCGAAACAATGACATTCAACTTACAATAAAAAAAAAAAATAGAAATAAAACAGAATTTATATCTGACTACGTTTTGCTCGTTGCTTCGCTCACATTCGTTTTTGATAGTAGGTACGTATACATCCTTAGTGGATGACCATAAGTTTTAAGCGAATAAGAAATCAAGTAACTATTTGTCCTAAACTTTGGAGTCCATAAGTAGTAATTAAGTGCATACTATTAGAAGTCTTCTTGCTGAATGAAATTTAGCAGATGCTGAAATAGTTGTTTTCATTACAAAGGTATTGTGCTAAAGTTCAAAGTCAATAGCTGAATATTTTTTGTCCCTTATACAATCTTTGCCAAAAGTCGCTTCTTAGTGAATCTATCTCTACGCCTAAATTTAATGTTCATAGTTGCAGTAGTTTCACTTGTGAAAAAAACTGTTTCCAAATTTTGAAGTGAAACTTCTTATGTGAAGGCTTTCAAATTCTGATCTGTAAATTTTTTTGTGTGACAAAAATTGGTGGGCATAAACACTGTGTCGGGTAGAGTGTTGAAAACACCGGTTCCCGTCCGATCACCGAAGTTAAAGAATGTCAGCCGCGGTCAGTACTTGTACGGGGTGACCGCCTGGAAAAACCATGTGACGTTGGCATTTGTTATATTTTCTTAATTAAAATCTTTTCCCGTAATACAAAAGTTTCACTTCTATCGTGTGTTTTCACGACACATCCTGTTTTTTTTTTTGTTAATAACACTGAACTTTTTCAATAGTTAGAAAAAAAAAGACAAAGAAGATTGATTATGAAGATTATTATTTATGAAGATTACAAATCAGGTAAAATTTCACTGAATGTGCAAATTATTCTCTAAGCAAGATAATTATATATCATATACATTGTACAATATTGTAACAAATTAACTAGACCAGTTATTCAAAATGACATCCATTATCCTTGTAAGCACAGATTTCATATTTTCAATAATTTCTTACATTCTTTCATACCTTACCATACCTTCTGCGATATATTGCGAGAAATGTTTATGAAAAAGTTCCGAACTTCGATTCTTACTGTTTTCTACATCATCTGGCGAGCATTAGTTTTACCAATAAAAATATTGCAAATGATTGCTTTTTCTCATACCATCATCGAGTCAAAGAATTTGTTTGTAGTCTCTATACATCATACTTCACACTCTTTACGTCTACGATTTACGATATTTATGCCATACTGAATACAATTATTACCACTTATTAAATTTTTACAGTAATTTTACGTAGACGAAGTCACGAGTTGTTATTAGTGTAATTACCTAATTGGAAACGTTTGCTTTACAGATATAAGTGTGTTCTGTTTGAACTGTTACCCTTCTCTCGACCCTTTTGACTCTATGTCTCGAAGCTCTTATTGCAAAATAATGAACTTTGTAACCCGACTATCTTAGCGTTACCCCTCTCGGCCTAACAATATATTACATTTGAGATGATTTAGATTAATTGGTTCTTTGTGCCTAAGAATAATAGAGGAGAACTGATCTCATTAAAAAAATGTCCCTTCAGAAGTACAGTTTAACATATTTGTAATTTTTTATGCTACAAGTGTCGCGATCCGAACGGTTACGATTTTAACCCTGCAGTACCCAAGCGTAAATCATTAAGGCGTAATTGTACATGCGTGAAGAATCTGAGGAAAACCGGTATAACAAATGTTTACTACAATAATATTAATCTAGCAATCACCCGCGACTTCGTCCGCGGTAACTGTCAACATATTTTTATATATATGACATACTTTTTAGCTCTATATTTTTATAGATTACATGTGGCAGAAATGCGAATGTTAAGATGGATGTGTGGTGTAACGAGAATGGATAAGATTAAGAATGAGTATAGCAGAGGAAGTTTGAAAATAACACTAGTGACAGAGAAGTTGAGGAGTAATAGGTTAGTATATGGTACGGACATATTATGAAAAAAGATGAAAGTCATATAACAAGAAAAGTTTCGAGTTTGAAAGTGGACGGATATAGAAGTAGAGGAAGACCGAAAAAGGTGTAGGGATGGATTGTGTGGTAAATGATATGTGTATAAAAGGTGTGAATACTGAGATGACTTTTGACAGGGGAGAGTGGAAAAGGAAAACATGTTGTGCCGACCCTACTTAGGGGGGGTAAGGTAACTTTATAGCTCCACCCAAAACTCGAATATCTGTCACAGACAATCATAGGCGTGCTCCGGTATTTGTACTTGACTGTCAGCTCCTATTAGTATAGTATGTATCACCTTAGGTAACAAAGTATATTTCTATTATACAAAATTTTGGTCAAACGCTTTTAAAGAGAACAATTAAGTTTTCAATGTGCGCTTAAAACAACTCTTCTATTACTCTAAAATTAGAATATCCTTACAGTTTACAACCTTACAAATGATTCAACATCGAAATTGTACAGATTGCTCCATCTGTGGAAATTCTATTCCCGATTTGAGTATGCAAATAAAATACATCACATGAGATTAGATCAATTGGTTAATCAGATTTAAAACCACAATATGTTTAGATTACTCCGTTACCCGTGGCGACGCCCCAGCAGGGTTGCCGAAATCACGGCGAACTCGCCAATTACAATTAGCCTCCGCATTATGCCGGCGCCAGCCCTTGTCATTAACGAGGGTGGCGTGCATACATTGATTCTTCAATTTGACAGATTGAATACAATCTTTTCTATTATATAGATGTGCACCATTTTATCATTTGTATTTATTTATGTTTTACCTACTAGCAATCCGTCTGTGACTTCATCTGCATTAATATATTTAAAAATGACTAGCTTTTGCTCGCGTTAATATCGGTTTACACATCTGCGGTCATGTATTTACAAATGACTACCTTTTGCCCCGACTACCTTCCTTCCTACCTACCTTCTGCACGAATTCTGAGATGCTGCAGAAGCTCCCTGGAAAGTTCTAACAAGTGGGCCACCGTTTTGTTAGAACATTGAAATGACCCTTTTTAACATATTACCTACTCGACAATGGCTATAAAAATCTAGAAGATTTATGCCCAAAAAAAAAACGATAAAAATATATATATTTAAATGAAACATATTACCTTTGTAACACGAATTTGTTTCACCACGATAACGCAAAATAATATAAGATCGCATTGAAACCTCTGCCGAGTCGAACGGTTTTATTACCTACAAACAAACATCTTTCTAACTAGCAACTTCAATAACTTGATTCTGTTCCCGTCTAATTTAAAGTTCGACTACAGATGTTCAAATTGTATTTAAAAATTAACACCTGATACATAAATAAATACAATGGGATTCAAACACACATAGGAAAAAAAACGAAAACGGGCTTCTGCGTCCGTTGAGTGTCTAAAGAAAAACGCACGTCCGCGAGATAAAGACGTCCGCCAGAATCGAAACCACACTTTCGCAGGTACGGCAAAAACAACTTTTTTTTTTTTCGAACTGCCTGCGCTATTAGCCTGACAGGCTTCTACAGCTTCACCGGACTACTTAGGGCGCTCCCCTTAAGGTACTCACCCGATTTTATATTTGCAAGCAGTTCAAGGGCGCACGCTATATAATATGCTATTCTCAGAATCACCCAACTCCGTCAATAATGTATTTCAGCATCAATACCTATACATAAATTCTACATTAAAGGATTCTTATTGTACCGAACTAAATCCATAATTGACCTGGTCTGATTAACTCTTGACCGGATGCTGTCCATCATGAGCAATAAAAATAGATGGTCCCCGAATACTCTTTGGGGTCTCCGTTAGCTATCTATATAAATAAAAAATTGTGGTGTATGTATGTAAGCGTATCACTTCAGAACGACTGCATCTATTTGAATGATCTTCTTTTGTTGTGTTTGTTGTTATCAGGATAAGGTTTGTATGAATGTAATTTTTTAAAAAATCGTACGGATACTAATCGTAGCGCGATACAGTGACACTGAAAATTTTCAATCACTAGGTCAACAAAACAACACAGATCACCCTCACATACGTGCACATATACACAATGATTTATTATTTTCCCTTATTTTTCGAATTTGATTAGTTTAGCCGAGTGTGCCTCACTAAATTGTATATTTAACCTTAACTAATTTAGCTTAGTAAAATTCGCCTTGTTGCATCTAAGGCAACAGCCCAAGACGAAGTTCGGCCACTTTGGTCCTGTTGAGCTTGTTGCTAAGCGGCTGAGAGGCATAAGAGCTCGCCTCATTAGTCCCGTGAAGCTGTGAAAGCCCATCAGGCCAGGAGCATACAATCAATAAAAAAAACTAGTCGATCAATATAGCAATAATAATTAATAATAATTAGCCACTGAATACCAACATATTTAATTAAACAAAAATAAATTAATATTAAGAAAAAATGCATATTATTCGAACGCGGCCATTTTGAAATTCGCTATTTTGTTTTTATTTCATTTCATTTTCGTGTATCGTAATCAGGACGGAACATACATGCAAAATTGCAATATCGTAGCTCTAAAGGAACGGGTTCTAATTCATCTTGCAAGATGTGACCTAACACACACTGCAAGTTAAATTAAAATCTTAGAAAAAGGGGAAAACAATGAAATCACATCACAAATTCATAATTGTATACGACATTAGTGACGGCTGCGAGTCGATAAAAAAACGATTGACGACATCGATATATCGGAATCCATTTCTAATGAATAATAGTTCAACAATTTTGTACCAGTTTTATGACTTTATAATTCAATGACAGACAGCTCAGCGGATAACATATTAATTGTAAATTATCTTCTACACACCGCATAAATAATATCGCAGAATGGGAAAACTTATGTAAGGTTCGATTTCAAAAGCATCACTGTTATATATATTCCTGGCGCAAAGCAATAGTGATCGCGCTGCTGTATTTTCGTTTCAACTCTCAAGGTTAATTTTCCCCTAATTTTATTGAGAATTAACATTATATCGAGGGAGATAGGTGGTCGCAATTTGATACGAATCTCATCCTGATGTCGATGCAAGTAAGAGTCACAGTAATTTGAAATTCCGTTAAATGCCTTGAGCAAAATCATCGAATGATTTGATGGCAGACTCCTTTTCCTACAAGCCCAAAACATCAAAGGTACGAATCAAACATACACGAAAATTTTCACAAGATATTAAATGGCCTAATATCTTCGAATTACATTTGGAACGTTTTTGAAGTAGATGTTCAAAATTTTGCAAAGATATGTTATCGAAAGTTGCTTGGCAACAGACATACAAAGCATTCTAACATAGTCTTCAGAAATACCAACCTAGTACAACTGGCCTTAGAACCTTAATCGTATGGGGGCTGGCCATACACCATACTAGATTGCAAGAGACAGTAAACTAACTCCATGTGTTTCTGCACTACCTATCAAGATCGCAAACGCTGAATGATATTAAGAATTCTTTTCCGATTTTTTTTAATACTTCATACGTTTTAAATTGTAGAGGAGCATTAATTATTGACGAATAGAGACTTATAAATTTATCTCATAGTAGTCCGGTGGAACTGTAGAGGCCTGACGAAGCCAACAGTATAGGTCAGTTCGAAAAAAAATATAAATCTATATATACATATAAATAAAATTGGAGTGTCTGATTGTAATATCAAAATAACGACTTTTTACTGATTGGATATGAACGTATACACGATACTGATAAAATATTTGTCTGTCTGTCTGTCTGTCTGTATGTTCCGGGTAATCTCCGGAACGGCTTGACCGATTTTGACAGAAATTTCACTGACGGATAGTTAAAATCACAGCGGGTGACATAGGATACTTTATTTTAGACTAGCTTTTACCCATGGCTTTGTTTGCAGTACTATTTCCAAAACGTTTGAACCATTTTTCACGGCGCCTTTCACTAACAGGTAGCTGATTTTATGAGAAGTAATTTACACAGTTATAAAAAAAACGCATGCGGAGCTGCGGGCAACAGCTAGTAAAAACTATAACTCGTTGACGGTACGGAAAAGACTGCTTCCAAAATTTATTGATAACACTAAAGCTTATCATCAACATTTACCAAACAAAAAAGAAATAAGAAAATCGGTTGAGAAGCAGATAATGAAGTTGTTCTTAACTATTCTCTCTCTCTGTCCTTTTATATATAGATTAAAGTAATTTCTTTGTAAATTGATTTGCATATATTGTCTTTAATAAAATGTTATTTTCAATGTGACCTAAAATCATGTCGTCCCACCGATTGATGTAACGGCGAAAGTCACATGTTTTGTACCAATCATTTTTGTATGACATATTGATCTTTCTTCGACCGGACCAGTTTTGTCGAAATCTGACGGTTATTTTTTTTTCAAGAGCCGAATATTACTTTTTTCTCTTTCTTTCTTAATTATTTTTTTTGTTTCATGTTTTCGTTACTGGCAACCCAGTCCTCTTCAAAGACTATTATTGCAATGTTGACATTAGTTATTTTTGCTTATGAAAATACGTCCCAGGCCTCTAAGTAATAACTAATCGGGTTTTTATTTATTTAATCTTTATTCTAGACCATTATAAATAACACTATAAAACATTACAAATTATGTGATTAGTACAACAGACGGACTTATTGTTAATAGCAAACTCTTGCAGATAACTTTTGGATGGATATGTCCCATGTATTTAAGGCATGTAATTCTGAAGTAAGAGCCTTGTGATAATTTCATTGTTCGAACGAGATGATGGCTCCCTTGTTAGAACTTTCTATTGAGTTCCCTCTAGGCTTAGTGTGACTACCATCTTAGACCACATCATCAAATAAGACCGTGGTCAAATACTAACATATAAAGTATAAAAAACAAGAGTTTTAGAACATCTCAGAATTCATATTCCGTGGTATTATTTCCCATTCGCTTGTGCACAATAACCGAAGTATAAATATAGAGTCAAATAACACGAAGCTATGTATAAGATATTAAATCCACTATATGACAGACTAAGATCCCGCCAAAAACTCCGCCAAAAACACCTACTTGACATTGGCAGTAATAATCTAGAAGATTGGTTGGCAAAAATAAAATTAAAAAACTATAATCAAAATCTGTCCCGTAGTTTTTTCCTGAAGCGTGTAAAACAGCAAACATATATTGTTTGAATTATATAAAGACGATAATATTTAAAAAATCGAAATAAGTATTGGGGATTATTCTTGGAAAATAGACATACACCATCAGATCTTTTCAGAAGACCACTTCAAGACATTCGATACCGTAGTATGTTATGTTGATGTGTCTCATAAGATGTAACTTGTATAATAAATACTCTTTATGGTTTGCTTACAATACATACAACAAATTTGGAAGCGATGATGGCTCAGTTGGTAGTATGTGCGGAGACAGCGTCGAAGGACGTAGGTTTGAATCCTAGCAACTGAGTCGGAGCTTTCGGTGAAGGAAAACATCGTGATGAAACCATAGCATGGTGGTAGGGCGTTTTCTAAGTTCGTCTGTCTAGCTACCACCCTCAAATTGAAAACCTGTCGCCAAAGACCTGTTGGTGTGTTCCGGCAGCTGTACTTGAGTGCCAATCTCCCTATAGGTTCAGCGTGACTACCATCTTAGACCGCATCATCATTTAACATCAGATGAGATTATGGTCAAACGCTAACCTATAAAGTATAAAAAAAACATTGACGTCCCCCTTTTTTTATATAAATGTACTAAATATAAGAAATTATAGTGACAACCGTATCAAAATCCATCAGCTCACTTAAAAGAACTAAGGGGGTATTTCCTTTTTAACAGATAGACGCTAAAATTATTTCTCTTTTCTCAGAGATAAATTCCGTTTGTTAATTACATTTTGTTGTCAACACTAATTATTAGAATCTTTCAAAATGAATATCTGGATTTAAACTTTTTGGTAAAAAAAAAACAAACTCCTTGTACAAAGTTAGCGTAAAAGATATAGCGCGACCTTTTATTTGAATTAAAAAATAAGTAGAAACATTAAAAAAATACACTCCACATCATTCAGTGTCCGAGAGAGGCATGCAGTTTGTACCAGCTACTGTTTTTTTTTTAGCTCTCAAACTAAAGAATCGCGTCATGCGCTACTGATCGCCGCATAAATATTGAATTAGTTTTTTTTTTCTTTTCAATTATTAATTTATATATTATCGTAATCCGTTAATAATTATAATGAATTGTTTATTTCAAAAACGATTCTCGTGACAAATTAAATGGTTTTAATAAAATTTAAAATTTTTAGGTTATATTTTTTGACATTTTATTTTGATTATTTGAAATCAATTTTGTGATGATAATAATTAAGGTGATATATAATTATGATGATATAAACGTCATTTAAATTGTTTAAATCTTCGTATTAAGAATATCTATTTTTATGTTAATTAAACTTGGGAACAATATTTATATTCTTTTCCTTTATTAATATGGTGTATATACCATATCATCTCAGTTTTTTGTGAGTATTTCTGTACTAGTTGAAATGTGAGCTTTGGCAATAATTTTATAATTATATGTATTATTACCTATTGCTCGCGGCTTCACTCGCTTTAATATTGATTTTATCTATCTCTCGAAAACAATACATTTTTTCTAGATCAAATTACATGACGATTGATTGAATTGTTAATGTGTGAAAGCGAAACAAACAAACAAAATCACATTTACATTTATAATATTAGTTAGGATGTTAATAAACCTTTTTTGGAATAGTATTTATGTTACTTCTTCATATATATGATATAACAATCAACTCATCTATGCTTCTGTCAGTATTCCAATTTGATATTTAAGCTTTGGCAATAATTTTACAGTAATATATATATATAAATAATATATATATATATATATATATTATTTGAGAGAGACTTTTTTAATTGCAATATTAAATTAAAAAAAAAACATTACCGTTACGATTTCCGTTACGTTGTCACTATATGAATCGACAATAGTAATGATAGCTCAGTGGACTACCTATTCTAGTTACAGCACTCAGTAAAATACGGAAACCGAGTCAATCGACGTAGGTGTAGATCCCAACAGCAAGCTTGATTATTAAGTCAAGTAGACCATAGTAGAGAAACTGTCGTGACGGTAAGTGTTTCTAATGCTACCCTCATATTGGAAATCTGTCACCTATTACCAGTACCTGTAATTCAGTATCAATACTTCAGTGCCAGTAATTACTCTCTGAGCTTTGCTTGTGACCTATTTTTGACTGCATTGTCACTTAACATCTGGTGAAGTAGCGATAGAATTCTAAAATATATAAAGAATAAAAGAAAGTATGTACGTAGATAGATATACATGAAAAAAATAAGACCAAAAAAAAATTGATGTTCTATCCTTCGCTCGAAGTTTCAAATGGAAATTATGTCTCCTACTCATGTGGCTCGTATTACCGATAATAAATGAACAAGGACCGTAACACTGTGAAACTGTCCTTACGGATACAGAAGTAAAAGTAACCCAAAGGCAAATTGGGGAAAATGTAACACTTTGAAACTGTCCTTACGGATACAGAAGTAAAGGTAGCCCAAAGGCAAATTGGGGAAAATGTAACACTTTGAAACTGTCCTTACGGATACAGAAGTAAAGGTAACCCAAAGGCAAGTTGGGGAAAATGAATTGCAATATACAGCAGGCAAGGTCTGGATAAGCATTGCAAAAATTGGGATGTTTGCCTTTCTTTGGGAAGCCTTTTCCACAAAAACTTTCTTTACAACATTCTATGTTAATACCTACTAACAACACACTTACGGTTAATCGAATAAACATTACTTTTTTATTTATTTTATTTAAATAAGCGATAATCTACCATGAGTATGAATTATTTAGACGAACTGAATTAAATCTTGTCAAGTAAGTGTTTTCATAAGTCGTTTTTATTTATTTTATCATCAATATAATAATTACGAAAATACAATATATATTTTTAATTGAAACAACATAAAAATTTAAATACATACCTATATATAACCTGTAAATAGAATCTGACATGGCGGCCATATTTATTTCAACGTCAAAAATAATTATTTGTAATTTCATTGGATCTGAAGTGAACTATAGAAAATAACTGTCATTGAGACATGACAGTGGTCTTGTAGCGATCAGTGCAACTTTTATGTTAGCTATACGAAATTACTACACTTCACCTGACGGTAAATATAGTAAGCTCACAGTCATTATAGCAGCCTGTCCTAGTCTGTGTCTTTTTACATTGGGTGTGTAGAATCACGTATCTTATTATTGCAGTGCAGTGTTTAGTGTTATTCTGGAAAGAAAAGTGAAACATTCGAACTTAATAAGAAGAGTCAATCATGAGTCGCTAATAATATTAAGGAAATTTCTAGAAATGCTATGTTATATCACATATATTTTTATTGTTGATAATATTTAATAAGCGAAATATTAATATTTATTGTTGGAACGGTGATATTTTAAAATCAAACTCTTTGACAAAAATTCTGAATAAACTGTGAAGCTTATCATCGTTGTAAACTGACGCTTCTGTTTTATGCTTTTACAATTATTTCGTAATAATCCATACTGTGACTTTGAGTGTTCTTCGATTGTGCATCATTTATGTAAAGCTTGGGCAATTTATGGTTTATACAAATATGGTTTGATCAAGCTTTAACAAAGAGAAAACTAATACTTAATGTTCGTAAAAAGTATATATCACCTGTACATACTCTTAATATATGTTCTTTGATAAACGTTAATTACTTATAATTACTTAAAACTTGTATATTTAAATCAAGGTTTTGTCCCTTTCTAATGACATTTAAAATTGTAAAATAACAGTATTTTATATTTGAATAAATTCTTTATTTTTAAAATTTGAAGTCCAATCTTTTATTCCAAATAGATTACAACGATAGTTGTAACGTTTGGTATAATTAAAAAAAACGTATAGTTAAAGTTTGAAATGTAATAGAATTTTTACTTAATTCCAAGAGTCACAATTTGATGTACTTGATGGATTTGTTATTTTACGATTGTTTTTAATATTTATAAAATTATTAGTTGGCGTTTACGAATTCATTTTCTTGGAAACAGTTTTATTCTTTCGTGAGCACTGTGTTTTATCTACATTAATTGTGATTTGTCCTTTATTTTTTACTGTAGTTTTGTAATTGTTAGATAAATCTTTTAACTCTAATCAATTGTATTTTACCTTGTTAAAATGTTATCAGTACTACTTAGTCCTTAAGAGACATTGTAACCATAGTCGTATATAATCCAGATAATAACTGAACATTTTTTTTTTTAGTAAAAATATTATCAAAATCAAATTAAGCCATTTTGGAGATAAATCAATACAAATAAGTTCAGTTTTATTTACTTATGATTCGGAAAGCATTTGCTTTGAAAATAGTAGCACAAGACAATGTATAATTTACATTATTACAATGTTTCTTTCGTAACTCAGTAACTCAGCTACGTGTACCTCGTAAATTCATTAAAGACTGCCGTTCCATCTAGGATAACGTACGTGGAATTTTTACTCTGTGCAAATTACTTCCATTTGTCAAAGGCCAATTAATTTCAGCTACAATTTATCTACGTCCCTATTCTTGAATAGTTACATATAGCATAAACCGGTCCGTCCGAAGTGGCGGAATAGCTGTATACGCGAGGGCACCAAGTTTCTTAGTGCTATGCGGCCTATGTCCGATATTTCTTTGAACTCGCCGCCGCTGTGTATGTTGCATACCGCCGTCCTCGTATAGGTATGCTCGGATGTATTGCATACCGCCGTCCAGAGCGTTGACGAAATGATGGCCGGTGGGAAACGTAAGGATTTGATGCAAAAAGGTTTAGTTTTTTTTTTTGTTACGTTCATCGACATACTCGCTTAAGTAAGAAATATTGAAGTTTAGGCTCGCTTGTACTGGAAAATGGAATGCGTACACGTTTACTATGTTGTTATTAAGGGAAGTTATTACATTGTACTATAGACTTGTGGACTTGACTGTCCAATTGTGACGTAGCTTTTTGTTTCAATTAATAATATTTCGACTAAGAAACAAAATTGCAATCCGCATTTGCCTTTGTATGCTCTTAATTCTTCTACATTACCCATAACAGTTTGATACTTTATATGTATATTATATTTATAGAAGGCCGAAGTATATCGATTATAATGAAGCCACATTTTTTATCGAACGCTTTCATTGCTTTCAATGAAGGCTAAACACCTTATGAAATAAATACTTCAGAATAATGTACTACAGAATTGTACATAAAACCTTTATGTCGACAGCGAAATATAACCCACGGTAAATGCTTGCATTGTCACCTTCTTTGCATGTTATTAAAAAAGTAACAGGTTACTTGTGAAGTTATTTTGACCAATGTAATATGAATCCTTATACAATTAAATATTTTAGTTACACAGGGTTTTTATTTAGATTAAAACTCAATGAAAATCTTAGAGAATATCATATATTATTACAAATTACGCACAATAAAAGTGCTCAAAGATGTTTTAGATACTGCATTATGTCTAATTCACTTAAACATTTATTATGAATTGCGAAGCTCTGGACGCTAGTATCAAATAAAGTAAAAACCCGAGTAAACAGCCAATGTTATTTAATAGATATATAAAAATGTTTATTTCAAATACCTACTCGCTGCAACAAACGCCGCAAAAGGTATGCGTAACTGAAAAAATGTGAAAAACTCGATACATACCGCCATCGTTTCAATTACCTGCTATATTATGTCAGTCGGCCATTTTGTTATTTTGAGGTTATGATATTTGTTTCAATATATTGTTGCGGTGAAATCATTGCATCGAAATTGTCATTTAGGAAATTAATACTAAGCTGTCCTGATTGACTTTCCGACCGACTACTTTCTATGATGAAATGTATTAGGGTAGTGAGTATATAACAGATTTACGAACTGACGTTACGTCGCAAACTTTTCCTATGACAATTTATGTGGACAAATTAATGACATGCATGATGGACTATTTCAAGTATAATACCGAAAGAGAGTCAGTTAAATAGTATGAATTATCATAATTATTATAGAATTTTGGGAGAACTGTATTACGATGATGCCAAGTTTTTTTATGACCTAAAAAGTGCTATTTCATTAGCGACTCTCGCGGTGTAATTCTGCAAGACATTGGGACCGATTTAATATATTTGTTTCAATAAAAAATCACTAAATAAAACCATCTGGGATGCTATTTCCTTTGGAGTGAACTAAAGTAGATACTTGCCGTCAGATTTTAACTTTAATGGTAGTAGGTAGCTATGTAGACTGTTGAAAAGTTTATATTGTAATACTATAATTGCTTGATTATGTTCAGATTCAAATGATTCAATGATCGAACCCATATCGCTGCAAAATTATTAAATGTTACCTCATGTTAGTTAACTATAACCCGCCATATGTCAGTCGGCCATTTTGTTATTTTGAGGTTATGGTGGTCGAAAGTTAGGAAGTATATTGTCATAAACGGTATCCATTATGAGATTTATATCAACAAATAGTTACCATTAGCCGATTACTTGTAAATCTTTTTAGCCACTCTGAAGAGCGTAGTAGTAAGTGCGGGCTTTAACATAATATATCCAAGGTCTAGATAATATATGTAACACAAAATTAAAATATTATTATAGGGTTATTATAATTGGCATTTATTTATATTTAAGCTGTCTCGATGTTATAAATATAATAAATGTATTTTTTATACTTAAATTAGCGTTTTGTGGTTTACATTCAGAGCGGTCAAAAAGTTTAGCGAAGTCTGTACATAAGGACAAATGTACTAGGATAGCATAGTCTAGCAGGACATTTTATGGACTAGAGATTCAAAGGGAAATGTTATTGACAACAGATTCTCAACGTTAGTTAAATAGGAAGTAATGTTTTTAAATTAACCCTTAGCCTTTAATATTTAACCTCAAACCAATGTCGTCGGTTGGTTGTGTTAAATTATAGAAACATGCATTTAAATTTACAAAACGCACATGAAATCCATTGTGACACACGGACACAATATGTCACGGTCAGATGATTTAAATAATTCGACATTTTGAACCGACGTCAATAATAATCCATGTTTCATAATTCTTTTCAATTTGCTTGTTAAGCCGTGACCAGTACGAGGGTTCCTTATTTTCCTATATATCTATCTATATGCTATGGGATGTTTGCTACTGATATTATTGCTTTATTTTGACATAGAATATATAACATAAATAATACTAATAACAGAGAAATTGAGAAGTAATAGATTAACATTGTAGGGATATGTCAGAAGGGATGAATGTCCTTCAGCTAGAGTAGTGTAGCTTTTATATTTTTTATTCATAATCTTGTGTTATTCGATTCTCTATATTTTCTAATATTGGTGGCATTTTACGTAACATAGTTCGGTTATTGTGCACAAGTGAAGTGGTGGGGAAATAATACCGCGGAGTATGAATTCTGAGATGCCGCAAAAACTCCCTGGAAAGTTCTAACAAGGAGCCATCATCTTGTCAGAACATTGAGAAGATTGGTTGCCAAAAAACAAGCTAGTATTAAGTAGAAAGGATAGTTTATATATTAGTTGGTTTATGATTTAAGATAAAACTAAACATATTGTCTCTGATTTTGTCTCTGTGGCGGTGTTATTTTTTTTTCTGTCATAAACATAGTGGAGCGCCTACTAATTATCGTAATTTAGCTTATTCAACCAGAATATATTAGATTATTTAATAATGCTATTTATCATTACTTAATATAACTTCGTTTACGAGAACGCTGCGGTTGACTAGGGACACAATTAATTCCAACAACTATAATATCTGTCATGCATATTTAGTAAGAATATTTTCTTTCTTTTATATTACTGGCAACTCAGTTAATCTTCAATGACTATTACTGCCATTTTCATGTGTTAAATCAGTATCTTTTACTTTATGTGGTTCTTCTCCTTATGAAAGTATGTTCCAGACATTTGGCAGTGATTGATGTTGATGATGAATATACAATGAAGGAATTGGGTGGATAGAGGGGGAGGGCGGATAGTAAGAATATTTTATTATCGTTATTGAGCAATTTTGAATAAATTTAAAAAGTATTAAAATTGAAACATGAAGTACAAAAAAAGTTGAGTTTATGGTCAAAGGGTATAAAATAATTTAAAGAAATACACAAAATTATAGCTTTAACTTGAATACAGATTTTCAAATCAAACGCTAGCAGCAAGCTACGATATCTATGAAAACTATTTTGGAACATGAGTGAAAAGGTCAAATGTATGCAATAAAAAAAAAATAACATGTTACCAACACGTCAATGCATGTCGAAATCAATTTTGACATTTGCAAAATACTTATTTTCCCGATTTCGTGTCGACCGTAGATATAAAACGTCAGATATCAGCACGCGAATATTCAATAACAGAACACCAAAAACATGGCGTTCGTCACAGATAAATAATTCCGTGTGAAATAGCCTTGCAGCGGAGTGTGGCGCGGCGCGATGTGAATTGAAATGCCGATACAATAACTTTTGTACGTCGGGGTTAAGTTATGTCGTGCCTCTGTGACCCGGCTAATCGGGGTGGGGTGAAGTGGAGTGGGGATTAGTGAAGGGGCAAGTGACTTTTTTGTTTGTCGATACCGATATCGATTTGTATCAAAGAAAAATTTAATTTAAAATATTTCGTATTATCTATAATGTCGATATTGCTTAACAATTCAGCAATTTGAGTTTTTTTATTTATTTATATTATACTTTTTTTTTCATGAAAAATTTATTTAATTTAAATCTTTCAACTATAAAGCCATATTTTCAGGCTAAATGTATTTATAATACGACACATCTACTTATTTTTCTAACCGTAATTTAGAATCACTACTAAAATAAATTCTTAGTTTTTTATGTATGCAAATAAATATAAATATGTATAAAATATGTCGAATGTTATCAATCAATGTTTAAATTATAAAAAAATAGTAAAACTACTTTTTTGGGATAAAGTTAAATTCGATTGTGACGCCCTTAACAAGCAAGGTGCTTGCCCTAAGGCATACATACCATTAATTGTCCGTACAAAAATCGAACATAAATTAAAATTGAGCATGGCTTAATCCATCAAATCATGCTAGCATGTTGCTTGTAAAAAGAATATTATAAAGTGAAAAAAAATCTTTCTTTTATTGAAGTGTAACTTCTTATAGGAGGGCTTTGAAATTATGATTGGTAACCGTTTTGTATGATAAAAAATGGTGGAGGCAAATACTGTGTTGGGTAAAGTAGTAAAGTATTGAAAACATCGGTTCTCATCCGATCACGGAAGTTAAGCAACGTTGGGCACGATCTATACTTGGATGGACGAACACCGCGAGACGTTGGCTTTTTGTTGTATTTTTAAATTAGAATATTTACCTGTGATACATAAATTTCACTTCCATCGTGTGTCTTTATGACACAACTTGTTTTTATTCTTTTTCACGCTTTCCTCTTCAATTTGATGTCTAAAATGGACGTAAAAAAAATGATCATGTTCCTCCAAGCATATTACCTTTACAATAAGGCTCAAAACTATTATTACTTAACGTTTTACAAATTACCTGTATAATATAAGAACTATGTTGATCTTGATAAGAATCTTGATAAAATAAACAGCCAATGAAATAAATAAACATTATATAACATTTAATTGTTTTCGTTGTGAGGCAATGCAATTACAGTACAATAAGTTAATGCGAGTTGAAGGCACCGGACCTGTATGACAACTAGCATTATTGATAAGTGATCAACTTATATCGTTGAAATCATGTAATCAATGCAAAACCTGTTCCATTTCATACGTTATATCGAGCAAACAATTAAATACAACACTTCATTTTTTTTTTTTTTTTCGCATATATATATTATTTATAAATGTGTTTATTTCATTTAATTGAATCTCTTATATCATAGCTAATACTCACAACTTGGTTTACTTGTTTTTGATTATTTTTAGGAATAAAAGTGGCAATCTTCTCCTTCGAGGTACTGATTTCTTTGTATACTCGATTGCATTGCGATTACTTGAGAGGGTTAGTCACGGAAACTTACAAAAACAGACAGCCAGATATAGTTACTTTCATATTTATAATATTAGTGTCGATAGAGCTCTTTGTTCATAAGAGAATATTTATGTTATTACTGTGGTAATACATTATTTAATGCTAACGTATAACTACAAGCTACTTCTTTTTAAATTGAAAATCTGCCACCAAGAATTCGTCAGTGTGTTTTGACATCCGTATTTGTGAACAAGGCTAAGAATCTCTGCCCACTATACCCATACTATGACCGTAAAAAGTATTCGGTGTATAAATTAATATGAAATAACGCCCACTAGACTAACGACCAACATAGTAGAGCTCCATGATTTTACCGACACCGAATTAACGTTGATTTATACAGGAATAGTTTCAGTTTCAATGGGGATACAAATATCCATAGTATGTTTTGGTATCTGATACGTCTGTGGCACGCTCGTAGTAAGAACTGATATAATGACCGAGTCCGTTAGCGCCAAACCAATTACATACATTACCAATAGAACCATACAATATAACAATGTAATACCAATTATATACATACAATTACATCATCATATAATATCAGATAAAATTAGGGTCAAATGTTAAACTAAAACTAGTAAAAAATATAAAGCGAGTTTCTGATTAAAACCAAGAAAGTTAGAATTGTTTTTATATTTTAGTGTCCATTAATAATTTCTAGACCAATAAGTTAAGGTACTTTCAGACGATATTAGACACAGTATAATTAAAAATAACTCATAGAATCAAACTGAACTATATACACGTAAACATTTAGTGGCCTGTGATTTCACAACTATAAATAAACTACTCAATTCCCAACAATGAGGATTATAATTATTAGAAGAAAGAGACGTCAAAGGAAATGAAAAAATATCTTAATAGTTATAACTTATAAGCTTTATTCATTTATTAATAATAAACGGTGGTCATTATTAAGACAACCAAAGACACCAATATATGTTACATTAGGTATGATGAAAAGAAAAACTAGATCGAGTTTCTTACCTATCCTTCCCGATGACTGGGTTATTATCGGAACCGGTGGTAGCTTTAACTTTCATAAGCATTTTCTCATTGCCTAAACTGAATAAATTCGAGCGCGTTTAAAATCGAATCGAACCGAGTACACCCGATTAAGCGTCTCCGATCCGAGCGAGACGGTTCACTTTCGTTTACTGTTCGTTGCTCCTAAAAAAGTATACACTTTAATAAAATCATTACTTCTGTGCAACCTTGTAAAAAGTTAATGTTACGCCAAAATCATTCGGTATATTATCTATCGATGATGTTCTGGTCAATATCACAACACTAGAACCAGTAACGGTAGAGTAACGGTGGCTCGCAACCCTCCGATGGCCACGCCTACATTCATGCTACCCTTTATATATATATGTATGTATATATATATATATATCTCTCTATGCAATTTATATCCTTACTACTGCTTCGCCTTTACTACTCAATCGATTGTCAGGAAAATTTAGTATACACGGTGTCAGGGATACAGGAATTATGTATAGGGTATAGGATACCTTTAAAATTTAGTGAAAACAGTACCCTAAACCAATCTATAAAGCACAAGTATGTCCACATATGGAGTACTGCTCTCACATCTGGGCTCTTTCTCTTGCCTACCAGCTTTCTCCTTTTGACTCCATACAAAAGCGAGCTATTTGCATTGTTGACAATCTCGTATTAACATGCGGTTTAGAGTCATTAGACTTTCGCAGAGACATTGGGTCTCTTTATGTGCTTTACCGCATGTATAATGGAGAGTGTTCTGAAGAACTTTTTAACATGGTGCCCTTATCACCGTTCCAAACTCGCACCACCAGCCGCTGGTTGGTTGCTCTTCCGCATACCCTAAAACCAAGCAGAATGGCGACAACCGTAAGGTTATCTAAAAGCTTTGTCATACACACGTTTTACCCAGCACGGTGTTTCCCCAGGGTTATGAAATGGGACTCTTCAAAAAGGATTTGAAACACACTCTTCAAGGTCGGCAACTCAACAGTGATGGCCCTAGTGTTGCAGTTGTCCATAGACGACGGTAACTAATCAACATGAGATGGGCCGTCTCCCTGGTTACTGCCCTTTGGCATGAAAAAAAAAAAACAAAATCCGTTGCGTAGTTTAGAAGCACTAAGGGGACCCACAGATAGATGCGACAAACAACTCTGTTTTAAAATTATAAAATATAGCTATCCGGTCCGGCTTTGCACGGACGTCAATCCAATCAACGAATTACCTTATACCGCCATCTGTTGCAATCTTATGGAACTAACATATATAATTATGAACCTTTGTTAATAAACAAATAATTTGCAATAAAATAAAATTGCGTCTATAATTAAAGATTTAAGGTATCCTATCTCTCAAGTTGGGCCAGACTGCCCACGGTGTGCCAATTTAATTTAAAATCGGTTAAGTAGTTTAGGAATCCATCGCGGACAAACATCGTGATAGGAGATTTATATATATATTAAGATTTATAAGCTTTTCAAATTATTTTGTTGAGAGTCAAAATTAACTACTCAATGTGCACGGCTGGCTCTGTTAAGTCCACTGAAATAAATGATCTCAAGTTGGAATAAAAAAATAACACACTCCATTTCTCCGGCAGGTCAAAATCTGGTTCCAGAATCGTCGGAGCAAGTATAAGAAGATGATGAAGGCCGCTCAGGTCGGGGCACCTCCTCCGAGCCTCGGTCTACCTCCAGGCAGCCCGCCTAGCAATAATCAACTTTTACATGGTAAGTCATTGTATAGACAACTAGTAGTCCGCTCTGGCTTCGTCCAGCTTCAGTGGGTACGGAAACTGCCCCTATGTGAAGCTAAGGCAGATCTGTTAAACGGATCGCTTTTTTTATTCTTATACAAGCAAAAAAAGGTTATATTATTAGCGAGTATACATGGGCTCTCAAAATCTACATTAATCCATGTGAAACCGTGAACAAAAGCTAGTATTTATATAGTTTCTTATTAACAGGTGGAGGCGGCAGTTCTAGCGGGTCACAGCATTCGCCGTCAGCGTACCCGGGCGGCGGTACTGCGCAGGCGCACTCGCCGACTCCCAGTTCGACCCCCGTGTCGGAACTCTCGCCGGGATTGTCGCCGACGGGCACCCCCTGGGACGTGAAGCAGCCCCCGCAGCCCTCTTGGGATGTGAAGGTCGGATATGTAAGAGAAACGATTACGTTATTGTTTTTGATGTAACGTTGACCACAATTTTATTATATTAGCAACTTCCCGAGACTTTCCACACATTTTCTATGGAATAATTTCTCGACTTCTTGAGTAATTAATGGAAAAATTACGGATTTTCATACAAGTTTTCACCACAAGTTTCACCACAGTAAGGGTGAAATTACAAAAATCCCGTGCACGTAAATTTTCACGACCTAGAAGCTTGATAGCATTTGATATGCCAGTCAATCGGTCAGTCCAAAATACTGAGATATTATCCTTACAAATAGACCTATTTTTAACTAACAGCCTCCCGTGACTTTGGCTGAGTTGATATCTACACAAATAATGACACTGTGTGAAGTCTGCACTTCATTTAATTTACATTTTTCTTTTGACTCATTTAGTTTTGTTATCTAGGTTTTTTATAGGTTTATAGGTTTCAACGTTCGCCCAATAATCTCACCTGATGTTACAGGATAATGTGCTCTAAGATTGTAAGCACGTTAAATCCGAAAGGGGAACTGCTTTTCAAATGCAGCTGCCGGTACACACCAACAGGTGCTTGGCGATAGATTTTCAGCTTGAGAATAGCAGTTAGCGGGTGGCGGTCTTAGAAAAAGCCCTAACAATATGCCGTGGTCTATATACGCACATATATATATTGTTAAAATACAGTACAATATTATAGTGTGTTCGTTACTCCACGTCGGAACCATCAGGATTAGACCATAACATGTTGTTAGGGCTTTTTCTAAGACTACCGCCCGCTATCTACCACCTTATAGTTGAAAATACGTTGCCAAGCATCTGTTCGCGTGTTCCGGCTGTTACATTTGAAAGCTATATAACCCCTTTATAATTATAAACACGTGTTAATCACCGTAGACCACAACATCATTTAACATCAGATGAGATTCTGGTCTAACTGTAAAACATATAAAGTATAAAAATCCTTGACTATAAAAAAATAGTTAAAAGAAAAAGGTTGATTAAATAAAGAGCTGACTGACGCCTTACGGTATTATTATTTGTATAGATGCAAACGTAGGTAAAAGTCACGGGCTACTTTTAGTTATAAATAAGTCTATATAAAAATAATATCTTGATATATTAAAAAAAGAAAACCTACTTGTTCGAGGGTAAAAAATCATGTTTGTTGCAGCCCACAGCGGGAAGGTCACCAGACGGCAGCTCCTGTGACGTGAAACCCCCACACCAACAATCGTGGGACCCTAGAGTCGGATATGTGAGTTCATACTGCTTTATTATACATTAAATGGTTTTATTGAGGTCGATAAAAAGTTTATTTCATTTTCTACTAACTATAGGTCCCGGTTTCGTACGGCTAGTACATCAGGGAAAATAAGACCAAATCTTACCTGTATAGTACGACCATGCAATGAAATAAAAAAGTAAAGAAACAACTTAACGTTAACCCCTCGGCTGGTTTTATAAGACCTAGATTTCAAAATGGCGGAAAACATTTTTAATATATTTTTTAATATCCCAACATCGTACATCGTAAATTTAATGGCTTAGTAAAAAAAGTTAGTACAAATGAAAAAATAGTTTTTTAAATATATTTTATATAAAAAAATAATTTTACAGTACATACCTAATTTGTTATTTTTCAAAGTTTTGTAATAAATTAGGTATTTTTTTAACCTTATGCTGCCAACAGTCTATTGACCTGTGCCTCATGAGGTCTACATTCATCTGTATGGAACTTAAACCTCTATGGTTTTGGACAATCCAAGGGTTGATCTGTCAATTCTGCCGATATGTTGAAAGATCATTCTATTATTTCCGGTCTCATTCACTCACTCACTCATGTTTTAAATAGAGGTTTTTTTTAATCTACATTTTTCGATACGAAAGTGCCAGCCCCATCTTACACTACATTGCCATTTAACATGCCATTTATTTTTATGCTACAAATGTCAAACATTTTTATATGGAGCAAGCTTTAAAAAACTGAGCTACTTTTGTATTACGTTGATGTTGTCTTAAAAAGTTACTAAGTAATTTTTGTGTTAAAAACGCTTCTTACCCTTATTACATACTCGTACATAATTCCACAAGAAAGAATATGTTGTTTATATAATGCAATATATACTTACCTACCGCTGCCCTGATTCTATTTTTTCCATAATTCATTATCATAAAAGCCTTTTAAAAAGCTACTAAAACTACAGATTATACCTCTGTTATCAGACATTCATCAAACAAATTGGACCGATATAAGAAATAAAAGAGAAGCGAATCTCATAAACTGACGGAGTTTCCTCTCTAGGAGAATGAAAAGGATACGAAATTACGATTTCGTCTATATCATATTTTTCTCTTTCTTACGTTCTATCCAGTCGTTTGGAGAGAGCAAGACAACGTGTTATTAAAACGCGTTCTTCTAACACCTTTCCAACCGCTTTCCTCCTTAATGTCTATACAAATGCGATACAATTTGTCATTGTCTGTGTTATTGTCAAAAATTGTCATTTAGAAAGAGACGAAAAGTATTCATATTCTGTAATAAATAGTGCTTGTAATGTAATCTTCATATTAAGCAGTAAATTATTACAATAAAAATATTATAGCACGTTAAAGTTAAAGTTACGCTAAGATTAGATACTAGCTTTTGCCCGCGGTTTCGCTTCTGTTAATGTAAATTTAAATCTACCCCTCGAAAATAGTACATTTTATTGGATAAAAGGTAACCTCTGCCCTTTTCTGTAAACCTGACTATGTGTATGCAAAAAGATCACTTCGGTAATTAAGGCGTTAAAGGACAACTGACAAACAGAGTCACATTTGCATTCATAATATTAGTGGAAAATAACAAATGTATACCATTTAGCAACTAATGTCGATACGTATAAATAACATTGAATTGTCGTTTGTTTATCTGAGTAACGGTTAAACCAGTTTTAATGGCACTTCTCCCAAAAGTTAAAGAGGTCTTTAGAGTATGATCTAGGGTACATTACATTACGCTTTTATATAGTAGTAATGGTCAAATTTATCTTAACAATTTGTAGTCCGGTGAAACTGTAGAGGCCTTGCCAGGTCAACAGCCTAGTCAGTTCGAAAAACAAAAAAAACCTTAATAAGAGATAACAAGTATAGGTATAGCGAAAAAATATTAAAATATGTGTATTCGTATACATCTATATTTAAATATGTATATATATATATAACTTTCTGTATATCATATTTAAAAATCGAATGTACATTATATAAATAAGTAGTATATATTTTTTTATAAGCTAGCCCTTACCCCTGACTTTGACTGCGTGAAATTTTGCAAAACGATTGTTGTTCAGTGAAAACGTGCACGTGGGGCGCGCGTGTTTCTGGATACTGCTTCTTAAGTTTATTATATTTGCGCTGACTCCTATTTTTTTCTTTTTCTAATATAATAGTACTCTTACTTACTCCTTATAACGTCTATACTACCGTTTCGTAAATTAGCCGGATCAAACAGACAAACAGACAAAAATTGTATAAATGTTTTTTCTTTGTTATACATATCATAATATATACTCTCGTATCCATTTAGTACAAAACTGTTATTTTGATAATAAATCAAAATCAAAAAATCAAAAATATTTTATTCAGTTTAGGCCCTGAGAAGGCGCTTATGAACGTCAAAGTTACCACCGGTTCGGAAAACAACCCAGTCATCGAGAAGAACCGGCAAGAAACTCGATCTGGTTTATCTTTTCATTAACATATTATAACTCACATTTTTAAAACATAGTTATAAATAATTACATTGGGTTTTGGTGGATGCACAGAGAGGGCGTCATTTCCAGACGTCACCATCGTTCACATATTGATCCACCCTGTAATAGCCTTTAGATATTAAAACCTGCTTGACATGGTGCTTGAAATTAGTATCCGGCAGATCGGTAACGTGCTTTGGAATTTTATTATAAAACCTAACACTATTACCTAAAAAACTGTTACCGGTCCTAGTGAGCCTAAAACATGGAATGACCAATTTGTTCTTATTTCTTGTATTTAGATTATGTTGGTCCTTTACGAAATCTAGCTTATCTAAGTTTTTGCGGACGTACATTAGATTTTCAAGTATGTATTGGGAGGGCAGAGTTAGGATACCGAACTCCTGGAACTTATCTTTTAATGATTCGCGAGGTCCCATATCATAAATTGCTCGAACTGCCCGTTTTTGTAGTAAAAATATGGTGTCTACCTCAGCTGCTGTCCCCCACAGCAAAATACCATAAGACATTAAGCTATGAAAGTAAGCGAAGTAGACCAACCTAGCAGTGGCAATATCTGTTAGTTGGCGAATCTTTCGAACTGCAAATGCAGCAGAACTTAATCTTCCTGCCAATTTTTTACAAACCGACATTACAATTTTATTTATCTGTGTAAATTAATCGGCCCTATAAAAATCAATTAGGTTATTATTTCCAGCAATTAAATGGTTTATACAAAAGCAGAATACAAGAATTAACAGGCTGTTTAATTTATCTATTGTCATAGTAACATTGGATAAGTAAATTGAACATAACACGGTAAGCGAATGTAAAACAAATGGTTTAGAGGTTATAATTCAACTGTTACATAAAGAAGCCTCTTTTTATTTATTCTAAAGTAATAATAACATAGAAATAGATTTATTATAGAAATTCTTGAAGAAAATAACATTAATTCAACAGGTTTGCGTATAGTTTTTAAGCTTATTAAATCTTTGAAAGTTGAGAAAAAAGTTATAGATTTTTCTAGAACAAATTTGATATGTATTGTTTTAAAACTGGATATTGTGTATTGGATTGTGTTTATTATGAATGGATTCAGAATAAGTTTATTATTTGTTACCGTAGGAGAGCTATTTCGCTCATTCAGAGGACATTGACGGGTCACCTAACGCGGAGGGAGCGAGAGGCCGACCTATGCCTTGGATGCTCAAGGTAAGGTTTCGTTGTTGCCAATAAAATGCTTAATAATTTACCTTTAAAACATGTTTCTTACTAATGTTATGGTGGCTGAAGGTCAATATTATTAGATTTAGTGAGTTATATCATTAGTTATATATATATATTAGTTTCGTATATCAATAGGCGAAAATGAAACTGTTCGTGATTTCGTATTATTACCCTGTTACCCCCTCCAAGATTAAACTAATATTAATTCTTTTTTTAGAAATTAGAATAAAAATGAATTTGTGTATATTCGATATATTTCTTTGCTGAATGTCTGAAAACGGCAATACTATTGGGCAATTTTAGTTCTTTTAGAAGGCGCTTATGTCTTATAATATTTAATTTAGGGGAAAAAAATCAAAACATAGTAATAGATATAGATTGTATTGTAAACATTTTTTTTTTTTGCTTTAGTTCAATGTAACTAATAAACGGCAGAGTTTTCCCTCGAGACATCTGAAAAATATGAATTAAACCTTTGGTGAACAATGCCATAAAACACAAGACATTGATATTTATTTGACCACGTTAGTTTCTATCTAGAAGCTCCTAGAACTACCTAGACAGATTTATTATATTATTTTTGTATCCTATAATCTATTTTTTGCGGAAGATTCTAGATTGTATAACACTACGCTATGTACCTTAGGAAAGGAGTAATTACCATGCAAGGTTTTGATCAGAAAGTACGCTAATCGTGAATGAATTAATACAACGCGCGGGTAATGTAACGGATGCCGAGGGTGGGAAAAATAAAGCTCGAGTAAAACCACGGTTCACAGCTAGTTGTTACAATAAAAGTAATTTATACAACCAAAATAAAACTCGTGTTCACTTGTTGCGTGTCAATGAATTGTAAGTCGCAACACAATACACTCTACTTCATTAGTGCTGCGTGCGGGGGGTGTTGGGAGGTGCGCGGGGATAGTGAAAGTAAAGGGGGTGTTTCCGGGTGTGCCTGGCATTTATTTTGATTACTTTAGTAGTTTACACGTACGATTATTGCAGTGCCGGCTCAATGGTTAGCTTAACGTAGGTTCGCTATGCAATGGGCCGGAGCTCTTAGTGAAGCCTTGATAAAACTAAAGCATGATAGTAGAGAGCTGTTACTAAAACCCATATCGATAGCTACCACTTTTTTATATACTCTATAGGTTTTAGCATTTCAACACAGTCACACCTGATGTTAAATAATTATAGGGTCTAAGATGGTAAAAAGACTAAACCCAGAGGGGGACTGGCTCTCAAGTGCAGCTGCCAGAGCGTACCAATAGGTGCTTGACAGATTGCCAACTTGAGGATTGTGGAACTTAGAAAAAGCCCCACCAACCATGCTATGGTGTCACCACGATATTGCCCTTGACCGAAATCTCAGACACCTATCGCTTCAAACCCTTCAAGTCAAAAAATCAGACAACACGCGCTTATTGGTTCATTCCAAGATTGTACCCTTAAGAAGCATTCTCCTCTAGATTTTTTAAACGCAAACACTTCTAGTCATTCAACGAAAAAATGTCTCATACAAAAGTTGATTTCGTTACCGTGTTACCCTTAACGAAAGATGAGAGACTGATAATAGTCTCTCTAAATACGATTCCTTTGGCTAATCTGTTAGGTGCGTTCAGTACTGATCCATTCGAAATAGGCTGGATTAATGGACCAGCTGAATTGTTTAATAATTTTGTGAATTTTGTTAGTTCTTGATATTATATAGCTATTTTGCCGAACAAGGTCGTACGTGAAACACTTTATTGGGTCTATGCTTTACTTATATTAAACTTATATTAGGCTCACATATATTAAAAGGCCGGCAACGCACTTGCGACTCCCCTGGTGTTGCTAGTGTCTATGGACGGCGGTGATCACTTACCATCAGGTGACCCACCTGTTCGTTTGCCCCCTATAATATAAAAAAAAACTTATTTTTGACTAGCTCTTGCCCACAGCTTCATTGTACACATTAGACCTGTCCCTCGGGAACAGTACATTTTTTATGTATATATTCTTATTAACAGTGCAATGCGCACACAATCTACATGCCATAGTCATTCGAAGATCCAAACAGTTTCTGGACCAAAAATTATCCAAAGAGTTAGGGAACCATTTCAATAGTTCAATTTAAGGCCGACTTCTTTCCATTCCGACCACACTGTCCAAATTAATCGTGACCCTCTTAAGACCGCTACAAAAGTAAATGAAAATGTAAGAAGGCCTTTGAATCGTCTTGGTCATAAGTAATAGGTACATAGTCAGAATTTGCTATTTGAAATGCTGATAGATGTCGTGTTCTGACCAAATATCGCTGCTGATTTTTACACCGAATTTTGTTCCGAAAGGCCATCGGCCCATTAGCTCAGTTGGTTAGAGCGTCGTGCTAATAACGCGAAGGTCGCGGGTTCGATCCCCTCATGGGCCATCTCCATCTGTTTTTTTTTAAAGGAGAATCGATTATTAATTTTTTTTTAACGGCTTTTGCCGAGAATTTTATTAACTTATAGAGTACTTTTTAAAATATTATATAAGTTACAAATAAATATTCTACTGTTGTATTGTTAGTCTTTGGCAAAATAATTATGCTGTTCAGACGAGATATATGAATTTTGTGATGCTTCCAAATACCCACAAGCAGTTTCTAAATTTACTTGAAATGTTAGAAATGAACATTAGAATTAAAGAAATACATTGTTTTTTTTTTTCAATCTTATTTTGTTCTGTCGTAGGGCGCGCCACCCGGCCCGTGGGACATGAAGGGCGCGCACGCCGCCCACGCTCTGCACCATCAGGGGGCACCACAGCCCCACCCGCCCTATGTACCGCAGTACTCCTGGTACCAGACCGATGCAAACCCTGGACTGCTTACGTAAGTTTTATTTTGTGATGACATCCATCACGTACTGATTATTCAATAATTGACAACATTTGTATATGAAATTATTGGAATATTGAATTGTGAATGTAAAATGACCATGAAAAACTTATTACTTATTAAATGTGAAAAACTAATTATAACAGATAGCCAGAAGTAATAACCATTTATTTATGGACAATTAATATATCCAAAAGGTGTAATAAAAATAGTCGATATCCTATTTCATTATATAATCAGCTCTATATACATCTGAAGAAATAAGATTCAAACATACAAAGATTAATAAAAAATATATTAGATAATATAATATTAAATTTGTCAACAGGGTCTGGCCAGCAGTTTAACACTGATCGTGCGTTAAAAGTAATAAAACGAAAGTGTAAATCGACATCAAAATGGCGGAACAAAAATGGCGTCATATAACCTCTCTTTTTATAAAAACCATGACTTGTATCGGCACAACCAACTTTAATCGTAAGAAAGAACTATTTAATAGATAATATAGATCATTGTACATTTTTTTTATATAATTAGGTATAAATAATTATGTAATTTTCGTAATATTATCGATTGTAAATGTTATATTGCAATGAACGGAACAGCATTGAGGTAAAGTATTTTGAAACGTGTTTTTAGTATTCTTGTTTATTGTCATTTAAGAACTCATACGTTCTTTAAGCACAACAAATATATCATCTATAAAGTCTGAATTAAGTATTTAACCCTTTTTTTTCAGTCTGGTACTTTTAGTATCCGACGAACAATATGTTAGCAGTTAGTTTTTGGCAGTCTTAGTTTTTTTTTTTTTTTTTTTTTTTTTTTTTATATTATAGGGGGCAAACGAACAGGTGGGTCACCTGATGGTAAGTGATCACCGCCGTCCATAGGCAACACCAGGGGAGTCGCAAGTGCGTTGCCGGCCTTTTAATATATGTGGGCCTCCGGCACTCTCACTGACCGAACGAAACGCAACAGTGCAAGCACTGTTACTTCACGTCGGTTTTCTGTGAGAGGGTGGTACTACCCCGGGTGAGCCGACCCATTCATGCTGAAACCAGTAATAGCTTCAGCGTAGCTCTACCACCTACAAAATTTCACATTACTTTTCACCCCATTCATGTACTATTGGTGGCAGTTTCAGTAATATAGTTTGGTTATCGTGCAAATTTATAGTCGATTAACATGGAACATGAATTCTGAAATGTCACAAAAACACTCTGCAATTTTTTTAACAAAAACGCCACCATTTGTTTATGTTTTGAAACCACTCGAAGTTCCTTAATCTATAATACGAAACGTTTCCTATCTTGATAATGGTTGTAATAATCAACAATGAGGAAGATTCGTTACTGAAGTGATATAAAGAGGATTTGGATTATTCAGTACACTGTAACTAACATATTTTCTTCTAGAAATCATTGTGTTCAAAATATTTTAACTCAAAAAGATGTCCCCGTATAAGATAAATTGTAAATGATCGACAAGGAAAGCAAGTGGCATCAGCGAAGAATTTCATTTGTAAGAAATCAGAACGTTGTAAAAATATTCTTTGATATTTGCACAGAGTACGTACGCGTATGGTTATTGAATATCCTTTCAAAATATCCTACGTTCTGCCAGAAATTCGTTCATTCCATTCGGCAATCATATTTTAAACTCTACTTAATCTGTGCGTTAATAACAGATCAATTATATATGTAGTCTGTGCATAGACAACAGATTATTTACTCTGTGCGTATATTATGGGGGATATTAAAAGCGGAAAAAATGTTTTTAGCGAGCTTAATTTTAAAATTATTTAAATTCTTATATATTTGTAATATATTAGGAATTTTCACTATATTATTTTATAACACAATCGACTAAATATTTCACCAAAACTTGTATCTTAAATCTCTATTAAAATGTTCATTCAAAAACGGTATTTAAATTTAATTTAATTATTATATTTATTTCTACTTGTATTTTTGATAATATATTTTTAAATACCGTATTCTATTGGTAAAACGTAAATTAATTTTTTATAAGCTTTAATTCAATATTGTTCTATTTATTTAAAAAAATTAATAATTTTATATAAAAATCAAACGGGAACACAAACCAGTCTGTTGTGATAAATAATTTTAAGTATTTTCTTTTTTTTTTTTTTGTAAGACATTATTTAGTGAAAAATTGTATTTATTACTACATTTTGTGCAAAAGTATCTTGTGTTCTGAGATTAAAACAAAAAAAAAACTAAGGTATTTTTGTAATGAAAATATTTTAAATTTAATGTCTACTGCAATTTACTTTATCTGTGGAATGCTGTAATCTATTCACATAATCTGTAAACAAGATAACTCGACCATTTTTGATTTGGCTTTTTTAGGCTTGGCAACATTGTAGTTTTTTTTTTGTAACAAGTTTTTTTATATAATCTTATAACTAATTCTACCGATTTTTTTTAATGGTTAAGTTTTTTTTTTTTACTTTTACCGTGAATAGAGTACATGTATTCCGAAAACTATTTCTACAAATGGGTCTTTACGGGATGATTATATAAAAGTTTTTGTAAATATTTTATTGTACTATATAGATGAACAAAAGTATACATACATATAAATATAATTAGATAGTTTAATTCTCTATAACTACATTGTATTATAAGGAAAGTGGAAATAAGAAAAAAAAATGAATTAATTTCTTTTGTCAAATAAAAAGAGAAAAATATTTCATTTCGTGTTTCATTTTTTTTTTGTACTTATTTGACCTTTTAAACCGAAAGCAGATATAATACAGCTTCTAAAACCGATATTCTCAGATACATAATCTAACAAACCGATTATAATATTTTTCCTAAAAAAAAACGTATTCTTACTAGCTCATAACCGGTTTCTTACGGGGTTTTTACGAAATTCAAACATAGATTTCCTTCAGAAACATAACCGTGTAACGGTAACATAGACGAACTCTGAACAGAACTCTGAACGAAATAAAGCGGTTTATGTGAAACACGAACTGTTATGCCACCTTCACTTCTCCACATCAAAGTTTCGTTTCGTTTTTTTTTTCTACAAATTAATATGGAGATTTTTGGATGCGTCTGAACTATTGTTGTCTTTATTGTAACAAATACACAGACAATACTTCTTCTTCTTCTTGTTTTGGCACCGCAGAAGCACTTGCCAGTGTCAATGTTTTCTTTCAAGTAAGTGTCTTGCGATAATTATAATGTTCTAACAAGATGGTGGTTTCCTTGTTAGAACTTTCCATGGAGTTTTGGTGGCATCTCAGTATGTATGCTCCGTGGTATTATTTCCCATCCACTTCACTTGTGCATAATAACCGAACTATATTACGTAAAACACCACTAATATTATAAAATATAGAGTCTAATAACACAAGATTATGAATAAAATATAAAAGTCACTACATGACAAACCAAGATCCCGCCAAAAACTCCCACAGACAATACAGTTACTAAAAAACTGGAGTTGCTGGTTAAAAAATGTTACTGAATTTATTTCATGGTGGTAGGGCTTTTTCTAAGTCCGTCTGGCTAGCTACCACCCTCACGTTGATAATTTGTCACCAAGCACCTGTTGGTGTATTCCGACAGCTGCACTTGAGAGCCGGTCTCCCTCTAGGCTAAGCGTGACTTACCATCTTAGACCACATCATCATTTAACATCAGATGAGATTGTGGTCAAAACGTTTACCTATAAAGTATTAAAAAAAAAAAATTGGGCTTATGTCTCTCCATTGAATAGAATGCAATATCTAAACCGACAGTTTAATCTAAACATTTGACTATACTATATTTTTAAATCACGTTGTTTGTTCACACCATATGAATATGAAATATCTATAATTGACATTGAACTTGTTTGCAATCATTATTTTCAATTATACTAAACCTTCTTTGTATAAATGTTTTTGATGTTTTTTTTTTTAAGAAATAAAGAGCTATTGTAATTGACGTGAACCGAAACGTGCTCGGTTACTAATCTATGTAAGTATTATAACGAGGAAAAAAAATGTTTTTCTGTTTTTAATCTACAAATTCAATAAATACTGAAGATTTAAAAAATTCTTCCATTTTTAAAAAACTACATTATCAGCGAGTATGAATTAATTGTATTTTAATTTCAAAATTTATATTAATGCAATGGAAGCCGCGAGTTAAAACTAGTCGTGTATATACTACCAATTATAATACCAAACGCATCTATAGGATTTTGTTTTTGTCACGATCATTAAAAATTCAATACGTATGTATGCAAACGCGCTTCTTTCTCATCGCCGCCATTACATACAGCGTTGTGTAACCAAGTTAAAATTAAAACATACTATTGTTACAGCAACGAAATTAATAAATTATAAATTTGACACGATTAATAATAAATCAATACATATTATAAAACAAAGTCGTCCGCCGCGTCTGTCTGTCTGTTTGGATGTTCGCGATAAACTCAAAAACTAGTGAACGGTTCGTAATGCGGTCTTCACCAAATTAGAATAATTCTCGGGGAAGGTTTAGGTGTATAATTTGTCGAGGTTTTTAATGATAATTGTTGAAAGAATCGGATAAAGTTAAGCCGCCTTAAGCGTTTCATACACATAAGTATATATTTTTTTATTATCAAAGCAGGACAACGCCCGCCGGGTCTGCTAGTAGAAATATATGTTCATTATGATGTTCGTTACTTACCAAGTTCTTTTTTTTGACTTAGGTATAGGTATTTGAGTACCTAAATAAATATACTTAAAAATATAGTATATATGATGGCATATTTATCAGCATGTCCGGACACCGCATCAATCGAACCAAGTTCGAATAGTTACGAATAAGCTGGTGTTTTCCGTAAAGGAAAGCATCGTGTTAAAACCGTAGCATGGTGATGGCGTTCTTTCTAAGCCCGCCTAACTAGCTACCAAGCACTTATGGGTGTGTCCCGACAGATTCTTTTCAGAGCCAGTCTCTCTATAAATATAAAGTGCTTACCATCTTCGACCACATCATCATTTGACATGAGGTAATACTATCCTGAAACCTATCATTTATATTATGTATTACCGAAGCGGAAACAGCGTAACAAATACACTTCCGTCACTCTGACGTCACTAAATGTATTCAATTTGGTCGCACATAAATCGTTCATAGCTACGATTCTCCATAACCCTGACCGGGAGAGATAACTTCATCAATGACTTTAATACTATCAAAGAATACGTTTTTTTTTTTTTTGAAGATATTTCTGCCAACTCCACCACAAACAGATGCCGGTCACCCCGCATGCCTTGTGATACACGGTTGGTCGACGCAAAAACGCAACTATCCCTTTGTGCGATCGCCGCGCCGCTGCGGAAAAAAGTCGCAAGTGTAGCTTCCATCTGCTCGACGACGCGACGTTTCAATAAAGGCGCATTTTAATTGGCTGCCGATCGTCATTTTAATTACTTATAGGACAGTTTTTCGCTTGAAACTTGTAGTGGGGGACCGTTTTTGGCTTAGGCCATATTGTGTTACTCATTTACGCCCCCATTATTTTAATTAATCTATACATATAAATAAAATTGCAAGCGGCCATTGTCTGTCCGGGTTATTCTTCGAAACGGCCGGACCGATTTTGATGATATTTGTACTGGAAGATAGAGAAATTCTTTTTCAAATAAAATAATAGTTTATAAGGAATTTATTCAAGTCTCCAAAACCCAGCGTGAATTCGTTGTGAAATGATTGGTTGCTGAGATATCGATGGTCAAAGACAAAATGATTCCTTTTCATTCAAGGTCCGATATCACATCGAGAAATGCACCTAAGTATTAAGGATTAAAAGAAAAACAATTTCATTATCGGCTCCATAGGGTGAATATATTGAAAAAAAAACATTTCAAGTCGGTGGACCACAGAAAATAAAACCGACAAAAAATCGATATTTTTTTTACGACATTTATTGACCTATAAACGCTGATTTGAAAATGTTTTTATTACAAAATCTCAACTATAGAGAGCTCAAGCTTCAAATTGCTTTTTTCTTTTTACTCCGATACGACCATTTTTAACGAAGATACAGCCATTAGAGAAGTCGCTAAATATTTGGAATTCTTTTTTGATCCCTTAATTTTTTTCAGTAATGTGTATTTGTCCCTATCTATAATGTAATAACTTGACTGATTTACATATCAACGCACTGCCCAAGCTACTTGGCCTAAGGCCATGAAAATTTACAGGCAAGTTCCTTTTGTACCGTAGGTGAGCACCAAGGATTAACATTTTTGGAAAATCAATCCCTAATGTGGTGGAAAGCGTCTATGAAAATTCGTTATTTTTCCATTACTCAGTTGCAGACTTCTTTACTGCATAAAAAACGCATGCGTATGCGGGTTAATTGGTATGTAAAAATATACCAAAAAATATGATTACTTTTTATAATGACTAGCAGTTTGTAAAAGTAAAAGGCCGGCAACACATCTGTGATGCTTCTCGTGTTGCAGATGTCCATGGGCGGCGGTGACTTGTCTGTTCCTTTGCCTCCAATGGCATAAAAAAAAGAAAGTAAGTACTAACTTATTATTTGATTTTTGAGCAAAACTTAATTACGCGCGATAAACGTACAATTCCAGGGTCGAATGTTAGTGTAACGATATACATGCAAAATATTCTAATATAGAAAAGGACAGAAAATAGATAAAGAGTATAAGAGAGAAAGAGGTAAAACAGTGGACCGATAAAGCGAGCGAATTAAATTAACGCGATAGAATAAGACGAAAGAGTACACTCGCGCGACATCGAACGACAAAGGCGGGTAAGATATGAAAAGATGAAAAGGTTTAAAATTCATTTATATGACAAAATATCATGAATAAATATCATCTTCTTACCCTCATCTCATCTAAGTAGGGTCGGCACAACATATTGTCGTGTTGTGATGTATGAGTTGGCTCAATTTTTTAAATCGGCCGCGCGCGCGTCCCGTCAACCCTTCTTGGAATTGTTTTATAGTAACCACTATAACTTCAACTTCCCAACTTCCCAACTTCGTATGAATGCTAAACGTGGATATCCGACTCTTCGATAGCAGGCGGTAAGGATTCGAATTGACGCGCTTATGTACGATGTATCCGTAAATTGCACCGCCACAGGATTTGGTTTCAGTTCTCTCGTAGTTCTTGCAAATCTGATTCAAGGAGGTTCACTGGCAGTTTTAACCTTTTCTTGTCCTTTCTCGCCATTATTATTAAATATATATGTTATTATAAAGCTAAATGTAAGTTTTTTTTCTTTTCGTTTATACATTAATTTGTAACTTGTTTAAAGTAATTTGGTAGAATCATTGACATAGTATCATAATCTTACCCTTATCCCGCCTAAGTAGGGTCGGCACAACATGCTCTCCTTTTCCACTCTCCCCTGTCAAATGTCATCTCAGTATTCACACCTTTTATACGCATATCATTTTCCCCACAATCCATCCACACTTTGTTCGGTCTTCCTCTACTCCTATATCCATCCACTTTCAAACTCAAAACCTTTATTAAAACATACTATTGTTACAGTATCGAAATTAATAAATTATAAATTTGACACAATTATTAAACTAATCAATACATATTATAAAACAAAGTCCTCCGCCGCGTCTGTCTGTCTGTCTGAATGTTCGCGATAAACTCAAAAACTATTGAACGGATTGTAATGCGGTCTTCGCCAAATTATATAGTATATACTAATAATATAAGTCTCTAAATCTGGGGTCACCAAATTGCGGACCTCAACAGATCTAATTGAAGAAAGAGTTTGTATTGGCTTCAGATTCATTCTATAAAAAGGTTTTAAAATGGTTAAAGCTTATTAAATTGTTGCAAAAATCATTCGCTAATTAGCGAGATGTCGTGTTTATTATCCTTTTGTGGTTGGTTGGTTACGAACTGAATTTACATATATTGTATTTAGAATAAAACTGGCAGGACCGGCGGACGTCGTCCTGCCCTTTCTTATGTGCATGAAACGCTTAAAGCGGCTTGACTTTTTTCGATTCTTTCATCAATTACCATTATATTTCAACCAATTTACAAAAAAAAAAACATGACAAATTATATACCTAAACCTTCCCCGTGAATTACTCTATCTATTGTTGAAGATCGCATTACAATCCGTTCAGTCGTTTTTAAGTTGATCGTGAACATCCAAACAGACAGACAGACGCGGCGGTCGACTTTGTTTTATAATATGTAGTGATGTAAAAATGAATGCAACGTATAAGTAATATATATATAGATATCATACCCAAAGAGCAGTTCGGTAGTGTAACTCGGAACACATAATAAGAAATAATTTAAGTTACCTGTTATATTATATTTTAATAAACTTAAGAAACATTGGGCAATACAGCGTGCACCGTATGTGCACGTTTCCATTGAACATATTTTGAAGTGAAACTTCTTATGGCAGGTCTTTGAAATTCTTATCCGCAACCTTTTTGTGTGACGAAAAGTGGTGGGGGGAAAACACTGTTGAATATGGTGTTAAAAACACCGGTTCTCGGGTTCTTGTTCGATCACTGAAGTTAAGAAAGGTTGGGCGCGGCCATTAGTTGGATGGGCCACCGGCTCGAAACACCGTGTGACGTTGACTTTTGGTTGTACTTTTTATAAAGAAGTTGTCACTTCTTTCGTGTGGTTATAAACACATACAATTTTTCTTTAAAAAATCTGTCCATACATTATCTTCGAAGTGATTTTCAACTTCAGTGTAGTATCTTGCCAGATGAGCTTAAGAGAAATCTTACCATCAAGCTATGGTTTCAACACGATGTTTTCCTTCAACGAAAAAACTCCGTTTCATTACAGGGTTTCAAACCTATGTCAAACGACGCGGTGGCTAATAAGCCAACATTGATTCAACTTTCATCCATTTTAACTTGAGTTCCCGGACATTTATTTTCAATATAACACCATTCTCTTAATTATTCGACCACCAAGAATTATCCTTAACGGTTTCATAAAGAGATGTTACTGTCTTGAATTATAAAAAAAAAAAGAATCGTGTACCAGATGGCGAAAAGACGGACACGCCCACTGCCCGTAAAGTGTCATGTAAAAATTGAAAAAAAAAAAAGTTAAAAAGCCGAGTTACCAGCCCCGAATACTATAAGTGAATGACGCGACGGAAACGTTACGCCCACGGAACCCTTTTAAAAAATAATAAATAAGTCCTTTGTTGGATAAGCCCTACCATAATGCAAGTTTTTTATTGACACAAAAGATGTTTTTCGATCCAAGAAACAGACCGGCCATCTGGCGAATATGAGTGAGTATAAGTAAGATATTATAATTTATTTATAATAAAATTATTTATCATCAAGCTATATCGTTTTCTGAGTAAGCAGAGGTGGTCAAATCAAATATATTTCTTATTAATTTTTGAAGGGAAACTTCTTTAGAATCGTGATTTCAAACCGAATGCAACGGAGAAAACGACAGGTAAGAGACGCAAATACAAAAATGTGTAGGATGAAGCCGGCAAAGAATGAGAGATACTATTTTATGTTATCGGTCTCTCCTGTTTGTGCCATGCTTCGTAGCATCCCCGCTCCCGTCTTCTAAGCATAGTCGCCTGTAATTAGTGAGCCAGAGCGAGAGAGCAAATGTCGGTGTGTATGTATTTTGCACAATGTTTAATACTTGCTTGTATTTGAGCATTTAACGTGTGTTAGTATATGTGAAAAGTACGTGTACTACTGTACACTGTATGCGGCTGCGTATTACAGCTTTTTAGTAAGAAGTCAGCGTGGTGTGTTATTTTTTTTCTACTTTACTAGCCACTAGCAGCCGGCTTCACACGGGTGTACAATCAAAGATAATGATAACCAATATTCTCTTTATAGTACGAACATCTTATTAAATAACAACGCAACTGAAGAAGTATAGGTACCTACGTCGATTCTGTCAACATTAAAAAAAATCTCCTTTACAGTCTTCTTCCGTCTCTCTCACTCACTCATTTTTTTCTATAGAGATATTTTACAATATTTCTTTTTTTACTATTATATGTTAGATATACACTCTGGTTCGCTTTCAGCGTTACTCTTACTTATTTCACGGAGGAAATTTTATTTTATTTATGTTATTTTATTTTAGAATAGTAAGCAGGTGATCTTACAGCTAAGAAAAGAACAAATAAAGAAGTAATAACATAAATAAAGCCATTTAAAAGTTCACACACATATATATATAAAATTGTAGAACATGAAACGAGTTGGTAGAGATATTAATTACAAAAAAAAGTACTGGTCATAACTTTCTTCGAGTTCGAGATACACTGTGCGAAAGAGGTCTCTATATCAAGGATTGCCGAAGCGCTGTTAATTTTGCATGGTGATTTGACTTGTTCCTATGCAATCCGGCTAGTTACCACCGTGAAGGTGGAAATCTGTCGCCACGCACCTGTTAGTATGTTCCGGCAGCTGTACATGCGAAGCAGTCCCACTTCAGGTATAGCATGTTTACCGTCTTAGACCACACCGTCATTTAACATCAGATGAGGTTGTGGTCTATGGAAAAAACCCACAATATATTTTTTTCTAAATAATGATAGCGAATGAATGCGGTAAAAGTTCTGCGAGAGGCGTTCGCAAGCAATTTCTGCCTAAACGTCAAGTAAATGACCTCACACGGATGGATCTGTGCCTATGCCTTTATACAGAACTTGTTGCAAACATGACAAGTACAACGGTGTCGCGCCAAAAGACAGGGCCGCGTCACGGCAAAGATGCCGTCAAAAACAATGGCCTGCAGCGCATTCCAGCAGGGTCCGGCAAAAAGGGACGGCATATTTGTCCCTGAGCCTGTAACCGAGAGCGCAAGAAAGAGTTATTTTTGTGATAGCAAAAAAAAAATAACTGGAGAAATACTGTAGCGGTCAGCACAAAGCGAGTCAGTTAAGGAAAATGTATGGAGCTACAAAAACTTCTATTTAAATAGATTAAGCTTTTTTTTATGGCATACGAATGAAATGACACCGGGTATTAATTTTTTACAACTGCGCATAATATTTGTTTCAATCATTGAATTATTTTGAATTGAGTATGGTCGCCGCCATATTGGCCTAGGCTGGTCTGTGGAGCGCCATTCACTTTACCCCTACTCCGCGGTTGGCTGTAATGCGGCATGTGATAGATGAACGAAAAAGCTTGACGCGATGTAAAAAAAGTTTCAATTTAAAGAGACTTACCTACTTGTAAATCTAATTCGATTTACAGGAATCTATTATAGGAGCTCATTATCTTCTATAATATAAAAATGAATCGCTAAATGTGTTGCTAAGCGCAAATCTCGAGAACAGCTGAACCGATTTCGATAATTCTTTTTTTTAGAATATTCCTTTAAGTACGAGGATGGATCTTACGGAGAGAAAAATAAAAAAAAATGCCTGAAAAAGTCTAAAAACAGCACTTTTCTATACTCCCATAAAAACGATTCATAATAATACTCAAAACTCAATTTGAACTTTAATGCTATAGCATAAAGTTTAAGTGTTAGTGGAGAGGTTCCGGGAAGGCAAAACAATTGAGTGACGTTAGTGTTGTATAAATATTAATGTCAATATTTATACGATGGCCCCGAATACCAGAATAAGTATCAAAAAAAAATTTTAAGAATCGACTGTTAGGCAGTACGAAGTTCGCCGGGGTCAGCTAGTATTATATAAAAGTATTTCATTCAAGTGTTATAACAATACACAGGTATTATTAGGGTCGGCCTATTAGCTCAGTTGGTTAGAACGTCGTGCTACTAACGCGAAGGTCGCGGGTTCGATCCCCTGATGGGCTACCTTCAGTTAATTAAGCACCAAATTTTTGTAGTCCGGTAAATCTGTAGAGTCCAAAGTGCCATCAGGGTATGCCAATGCGAAAAAAAATTATTAGATAATAAGGGGTAAAGTTCCCCGTGATTCGATTTTCGAAATTCCTTTTTCAGTTATACTTACTTCCACATCAACCAAACAAAGATATACAGTAGGTCCTATGGATGCCTCTCTCCCAAGAATGTATGGGCATAATTACCACGCCATGCGACCTTTTGACAAACAAACTCCGAGAAATCCACAGGTCTATATTTATCACACAAACATTGGTATTACAACAACATTTCTCAGTTTTAGGTATCTTTACGATATCTTCCTTCACCGTCAGTCGATCAATTCGTGTGTACCTATATTCCAGAGTTCGAACGTGCGTACATTGAATTGACATAATATCGGTGACACCATTCACCTACCAGAACTTTTGGAGCGATGATGGCTCAGTTGGTAGTGTGTTCGGACACAGCGTCGAAGGACGTAGGTTCGAATCCTGGCAACTGAGTCAGAGCTTTCAGTGAAGGAAAACATCGTAATGAAACCATGGCATGGTGGCAGGGCTTTTTCTAAGTCCGTCAGGCCAGCTACCACCCTCAAGTTGAAAATCTGTCGCCAAGCACCTGTTGGTGTGTTCCGGCAGCTGCACTTGAGAGCCAGTCTCCCTCTAGGTTAAGCGAGACTTACGATCTTAGAACACATCATCATTTAATATCAGATGAGATTGTGGTCAAAACGTTTACCTATAAAGTATTAAAAAAAAACTTTGTTTGTTGCATTACATTGCCCCTAATTAATCTAGGCTAAATTCTATTAATATAAAGTTGGCTAATAATTAAATTTAAAAAATTCAGGTCATGTATAAAAAATACTAATATTAGGAGAGTTAATTAAATCTGTGAATTTATTAAAAAATCCATTTATATACAAATATCAATGTGAAGTTACGAAGTTTATAAAAGAAATATCCTGCCATTGTGAAATTTACTTACTCTATTCTATAGTTTCGTAGCTCGGAACAATTTTACTGCGTCGGTAACTCGACTTGATATTTACGCCACAATAAATTTTATACTCTCTGTCGGTTCTCTAAAATTATATCCCAATAGTGGGATGTTTGGGCTTCGTTATAGCTTTTTCGTTGGTTACACCGACATGATACGCCCGTTTTGTCTGTAATCTTAGTTAGTCTTTGTCAATATGGTCAGCGAAATGTATTGTACAAGCTTTGGTTTGGCAGACATTTCTATATTTGATTATAGTCCTTGATGATTCCAACCAAACTCGAACATTACCGGATAACTTGCTGGATATGTATCGCGTTTCTGTCGAATATAACTCAACCGACATAATTAATTTTCAAAACAAATTAAATCAAAAATACTTCATTAAATTTAGGCCCTCTTAAGGCGCTTATGAACGTCAAAACTACCACCGGTTCGGAAAACATCCCAGTCATCGAGAAGAACCGGCAAGAAACTCGATCGGGTTTATCTTTTTAACATATACCTATATATTTAAAATTCATTGTACATTACAATCGATTTTAGTGGATGCACAGAGAGAAGTCAATTCCAGACATCACCATCGTTCACATATTGATCCACTCTATAATAGCCCATTGACTCCAAAACCCGCTCAACGTGGCACTTAAACGTATAGTCTGGCAAATCGGTAATATGCTTTGGGACTTTGTTATAAAACCTAACACTATTACCTAAAACACTGTTTTACTGGTTTTAAGAAGTTCTAATGTTATACCATTCATACAATCGTCTCTCATTCATTCAGTTTGCAGTTATCCATTCCTTTCATTCCTACAGGCGTAATAAAAGAGTTATTGTAATAGGTTTTATTATCATGTTCAAAGTACTTACACATGTCAACTATCATAGTAAATGGATTAAATAGTATTGTGAGTGTATCGGTTTGAGCTACACTGACCTTCATTTACATATATTGTGTCTGGACGAGTGACCTCCGCTCGATTGGTTGATGCAATAATTGCATTGTTACTATTGCATGCAATGTAATGCTACAGGTGTATATCGCTACAATGTTTTGTCTATAGACACACTAAATGCAGATGTGGGAAGACATTATCGTCATGTGTTATGAGCTATCGGGCTGCGTTACGATAGATGCAGCATGATAACTGGACTGGCGATTTTTATGTACATCTAAGGAGTTTAGCGGACATTAATTTCAAGGTCTTGAAAAGACACAGGTGTTGGAACTTGTAATCTGCGTCTTTATCGGAATAATCTTTACGTTAAGTTTAGCGCGGCAAATAGCCGAAGCTTCGTTACGCAGTTATGGGAGTAGCATTAGTTCGTATTCGGAAAATGTCGTATAGTAAGTACCACATGACAAATTTTAAGGTATCAGTATGTTATCGATCATTGATAATAATGCTAGTACTATTAAAACATTACGAGATGGCGCTATGTGTCATATGCTCTAATAATTTGAATTGTTTTTTTCAGGGAAAACACTTGTATATATAAACTTAAAAAGCAAAGCCATATAGAAACACAAAAATAGACTTAAATCATTGCAGCCGTTTCCGAGATATCCGAAATAAATTTATACATAGAAGGGTTGCTTTAAAGTTATTACATCGGTTCTAGTCGTGTGCTAGATGGGTTTTTCCATCGGCAACTTCTCAGGATTTATCCAAATTTTGAATCTCCTATTTAAAGAGGGAATTGAGGGCGATTTAAGCGATCAATATTGTAAAATATATTTTTTCAGTACTCATCTATGTACGTTCTATGAGAAACTCTTGTACAAAATTTCACGCGTCCTATAACCAACGATCTGAGAAGTACGTTGTCTGTTTGTCAATCGTATTAATAGAAAAAGCTATGCATTATTAAATAATGATAATCCCAAACAGTTTTATTATACATTCAAAAATATTTAGTTATGAGTACTTATTTAACGCTATAAACACCCTTACGGGGTTCGGTACGTAATTTGTACTAATTTTCCAATAACATTCACAGCGGGTTACGAGCACCCTGTGAAGGGCACGCGCCGATAAATTAGCCTTGGGACACCTTTTATTAATTTACAATGTATTTTTCCACGATACAAAAGAAAATTTTCTCACACGTATTATTCGTCCAGTGCAACATTTTTTTTATGCGATTGGAGGCACGCCGTCCATGGACACCTGCGATACGAGAGGCAACACAGATGCGTTGCCGGCCTTTGACGAAGGAGTAGGCTCGTTTCTTGAAGGTCTTGATGGTATGTCGGTAGCATCTAGCAGGTCTGGGAAACAGTGTCAATGGACGTGGGTTGGAGTATCTTTTGATCTTTGAATGAGAGAAAGCTTGGTCGTAAAAGGTCCATCTAACTGCCTACTACTTTTATATGAAAAAGAATCACAGATGTAATCATGGAATAATAATGTATTTACACTCTTTGTTAATTGATTTATACACTAGCTGATACCCGTGACTACGTTCGTATTGTCTTGCTCGTGCGCACCACACCGTTTGACCCACTTCTGAAGAGCAAAAAAAATCCTATCGCTGAACACGTAGCGCTTATGTAAAACGTTGTTTCTTTAAATAGCGAGCGAAACCACGGGCAAAAGCTATTTCTTATTAACATTATAAATGTGAAGGTTCGTTACTTTGTTTGTTACGCTTTAATGCATTAACTTCTCAATTGATCGTTTCGAAATTTTACATACATATTGTCATGGGTACTGTAAAGGGCATAGGGCTACCTTTCACCAATACAAAAAAATACTATTCCCGAGAGATAAGTTAAACCTTCATTATTGCCAGCTAAACCGCGGATGCAAACCGAACTGTGAATGCCTATGTTAAAAAGGTGTCATACCGCGGGGCTTAATCACGATATACGAATTTTGTTTAAACCTATCTCTGATTGTATTATGATTATGGAAAATTTAAACATAAATAATACCGCGGGACACAACTAGCATAGATGTGTTATTCACATAAAAAAGCGAAGAATTTCGTTCAATTCAAAACCCTTCGTAAATAATTTCCATTCACAATAAGTCAGCACACTCCAATACACGCAGAAGGAGATCGTTATATGAAATTCTATACAATAAATATAAAGACCGAGGAGAGAAAAAAAGTTACGACCTACGCCATTACGATAGTTGTGCGCACGCGTCGATTATTTCGACACTTAAATTAATGGCCGTCGCGTTCCCTATTCGATTTTTTTAAGTCTCTCCAAATGACATTGATGACGTAATAAAATATTAATTGGTTATTATTAAGAGAAGTTAGAGTACGGAATTTTTTTTTTTTTTTTATTACCTAATGCGTTTGATTAATACGCCGAATGTTTCATTCGTTTTTTAATTCATTATGACGGTTAAAATCTTTATAAAAGCTACACATATTGCAGTTATACAATTGATGTGTCTGTTGTTTATCAGAATTAATCTCCGAAACGGCTGGACCGATTTTGATGAGACTTATACTGTACCGAGTAAAGGCAGCAAATATATCGATTGACGTTAGTTCGAATTCTAGCGTGCCGGAGCTTCCGGTGAAGGAAAATATGGTGATGGAACCATATCATGATGTTAGGGCTTTTTTCTAAGACTAGCTAACACATCACCTCACTTCTCCGCTGCAAGAAAAGCCAACGCTGAAAGTGTTCCGCTTGTAAGAATATATTTTGTTTTTACTTTAATATTTAAAAAAGCTACTATAGCGTTATTTTTTATGTTACAACCAACTAACTAAGAAGTAAAGCAAAAAAAAATAATTAATCGAAATCTATTCACCAGTTTTTGGGTGATACGTGCACTATCACAGTCCTCTATAATTCTGTTCATATAGCCGAGATATCACTACGGAACCAATCGAATATCTATAGGCCATGAGTCTCCTATATTTACTTATGGCTCGAATATTCTCGAACATCTAAGTAACTATAAACATGTCAGTAGTTGCCGATAATTATAACGGAATATGGAAATAATAAAATGACAAATAAAAAAACATGTATACGTCACAGAATTAAAATCGCACAGTACAATAACAAACAAAATACAATACTGTAATAATACACCCGTCTTCCGTAACTATTGTTCGCGGCTTCACTAAAATAGGGGTGTGGTCAGAGTGTACAAAAAACTATAAGCTTTTATATTCAAACCACTTTTGATATCGAAGGTACCTTTGAAACTTAGTAGGGGTCTCATAGGTTTTCAAACGGTATTATGGAATAAAAGACGGGCGGGCGCGAGAATGACGCGTTCCTGAGGGTTCCGTAATGACGCGAAACGGTAAATCGTAATTAGGGATTCACTGCAAATTAATTCCAGATTCAAGAGGGTCATGGTGTTGTTTCTCAATATACTTACATGTGAACTACTAATATCATCATCATCTTCTTACCCTTATCCAGGGTAAGTAGGGTCGGCAGAACATATTTGTTATGTTGGTATATTACATCGGTATGTTGATTTGGCTTAATTCTTACGATCGGCCGCGCGCGCTTCACCTCAGCCCGCCCTCCTTGGGATTATTTTGTAGTACCACTAAATGTGAGAAAATTACGTAACTGTTGATTTCTCTTCAATTACTACAACTATGTGGGCTGAAGAAATAATTTCGTTAGTCGATTCCTTCAGACAGAAAGGGTTGTCCAGCAGTGGTACACATACAAGTTGTCATTATGTAACAATTCTATACATGGTTATGAAGGTATTTCATGTAACATGGGGAGTCTCGTTCGAGCAGCGGTCGAGTGCACACGTGCGCTCGCTCGCAGCTCTGACGGTCCGTTCGTTTCGCCGCGCTCGGCTATCTCCGGTCATTTCCGGCTCGCCGCGCTCGCCTACCTGCGCTACCTGCGCACCAGATGTTGGCATTCCAACGATTTCGTCGCTGCCCGACCCGCATTGTTGCCGAGTGAGTCATCGCCGGTGCTATTGTACTCGAGCTTGTGAAATTCGAAGAAAGAAAACATCTGCTGCGAAGCCGCACTTTAGTGTGTTTACTCGGCTATTGTCAATCAACACGCTCTTTTCAGAGCGACGGTGCACCTCCTTTAGTGTACCACTTAAACCGCACTTTTCGGTGCGAAGCCGTACACACTGTGCAGTGCGTCGTTTCGCCGTGCTACGCGTCGTGCTTCGTGCTGCGCTTCGAGAGTCGTGCAGCGCGTCGTGTGCCGTGCAGAGCGTCGTTCTTCGCGCCGCGCCGTGTGCAGATACGAAGAGAGAAGATTTCGCGTCGCGTCTCCCTTTGGCCCGGACACGGATTGTCCGTTAGATTTGAATTAGGCGCACCCCCCTGCCCCTCAGGCAGGGAGGTTAGTCATGTCCACCCCCGCGATCCCGCCGCCTCTTCAGGCCCCTAAGGCCCTAGATGATACCGTCCAACTCGAGGACCTCATTAGATTTCATATGTTCGCGCGTCAGCAAAATCCGTTGTTAGTATCGGAATTCGATAGGCTCCGACGCACTTACGCGCGTAACGGGTATAAAAGTGAGTTCGGAGTCCCGCGTTGTTTCCGCGACGACCCGTTCGCGCCGTCCGACTGCGACTCCGACGATGACTCCGACATGGAGCTCGACGCGCCTCGCGCGGCCGCGCCCGCGCCCGCGACTTCGCCCGCGCCCGCGACTTCGTCCGCGCCCGCGACATCGTCCGCTGATAATGACGGTTTCACAACCGTCACGCGCCGCGGTAAACGCCCACGCGCCGCGATTCAGACAGATAGCGACTCTGCTGCGGGACGTCCGATCCCAAAGCAGCCCAATATAGGTGGCGCTCGGGTGCCCCGAGCCTCTCCCACGCCCTCTGCCGCGATTTCGGCTGAAGCTCCGGCTGCGGAACCCGCGGTCGCGGCTAAGAAGCCACGCCCACCGCCTCCCGTCACCTTCCGTGACAAAGCCCGCTGGGTAGATGTTTCTAACGACCTTAAGTCGAAAGAAATCGTCTACCAATCCGCCGTCAACACTGTTGCCGGCATTTCTATTCGTGTGTCGACCCCCGATGAGCATCGCAAGCTCACGAGATACTTCAGGGAGCGTCAGCTCCCTTTCTTTACTTACGCTCTCGAGGAAGAGCGTCTCCTCCGTGTCGTCATTCGAGGAGTTCCTTCTGAACTCACCGAATACGACATCTCCGATTGCCTGAACGGACAGGACTTCCCGGTCCGGAGCGTGCAGCGCATGCGCCACCCCCGCACGAAGGCCCCCTTCAACTTGGTGATGGTCACACTGGACCGCACCTCGGAAGGCAAGGCTATTTTCAGCCTCAACTCGGTTTGCGGCCTGTCCCCAGTCTTCGTCGAGCCTCCTCGCAAGTCCCAGATACCCTCGCAGTGTCACAACTGCCAGGTGTACGGCCATTCCGCCCGACACTGCCACCTGCGTCCCAGGTGTGTGAAGTGTCTCGGGGATCACTCCACTAGGGAGTGCCCCCGCACTCCCGAATCCATCGAGCCGCCGAGCTGCGTCCTCTGTGAGCAAACGGGTCATACCGCGAATTATCGCGGGTGTCCCCGTGCGCCTCGCTCGACCCGTCCCCGCCGCGGCGGTCGTGCGACCCGGTCCAGGGCGCACGGCCCGCCGGCTCGGACGAAGCGGCCTCCGCCTCCGCCCATACAAAGCCAGAAGGCTTTCCCCGACCTGCCGGGCACCTCCAGTGCGCCGGCATCATCCGCTCCTGCGCCGAGCGCGCTCTCCTGGCGCGTAAGGCCTTCCCCGCCAGCTCCCTCGGCTCCTCAAGCCAAGCCCCAGCCTCAAAAGGCTCTGTCCACTCCTGCGCCACCTATCGCGGCTTCAGTATCGACCTCCGGTATAGACTGGATAGCTCGTCTTCTTTTGGTACACGATGTACAAGAGATAATCGCATTTAACGCGTTAGTTAATAGTACGTCTGAGCTCGGGCTCTTAAACGCTATCTCCGCTTTCCCGGCCGTCGCGACCACGGTACAACAATTAACCCGCGCCGCGCATAAATAAATTCGCGTAAATCAAAATATCAGTTCGAACCCGCGTGTTCATATACAATAGACGGATACATCAGGATTTGTTACGTAATTATTTAGTTAAATCGGCACCGTGCCATTGTACTTTATTTTTTAGCTCGATCCCCTCTGAAAAGACGCGTGTTTGCGCCCACGCCCGCGACTCTCTCTGTTCACGCCGCCGTGAGCGGGGGGTGAAGATTCGATCCCGCACACTCGTCGCGATTTTTCTTGTAACAGCTCGAGCCTAGGTAGTCCCTCGGTGTGGAGCCCTCGAGTATGTTACTCGCGCGAATACAGTGGTTTACACATGTTCTACACTTACACGATCACCTCACACTCTTGCACACCTAGGCACTCAGTGGTGGGCTGTTTTTTTGCCCTTTTCGGACTGAAATAGGTCACATAACACAGTAGTCAGATACCAAATACACATATACACTCGTGAAACATGCATGGTCACACATGCATTTTTCACGAATTCATATATGTGTATTGTATGGATAGATAGCTTAGCTAGCTTAGTTAGGTCGGGAATCCGGCGACAGCTCAAGCCGAGGTGCACCGAGTGCCCTTGAGATGTTTCGCCTAAAAATCAATCGGGTAAGTGCCCTAAGCGCTCCCCTTAGTAGTCCGGTGAAACTGTAACAGCTCAGGCTAACAGTGTAGGTCAGTTCGAAAAAAAAAAAAAAAAAAAAAAAATTTCATGTAACATAAATGGGGGAAGGCCACCAAAATTATCATTTTTGCCTGGAATAAATAATATAAAAATATAGACATAAATTAAAAGAGAAACACAAACAGAATTCTCCTGATGGTCGGATTATTTCTATTCGTTTAATCTTTGGTGACTACCATTAAATATAATCAAGAGGTCTAATAGGTACCACCTTTTAGCTTTACAATTTTTTCCTGTCGATGTCTAGCTTTGACAGGCCATGTATTATTTCTTTTCTGTTTCTTTTCTATCATTCAGTTTCAAAACAAAGTTGTTCGAGATATTGGAACTACTAATATAAGGAGAAATAAATGAGGAGTCTATGGATTCCCGGTCGGGACAAAGTTCCTTTCGCTTTTTGGTAACCCTTTGTTAGAGAATCATTATAATTTACATTATAATAAAAATTTTGATAAAGTATATTTATTATGTACAAAATAAATAATGATAAATTAAACATTAAATAATCTGCGACAATTAAATTAAGCTATGTGCGGCGATGTATATAGTTCATACAGCATGAAGTGTCGGAAAAAAGTTTTATTACAATTTTTTCGGTGTCGCTCCCATCCGCTCAGGTCGTGTACCGCGCGACAAGGAACTTCGTTCCAATGTTAATTTTTTTGTATATTCTGTTGCATTATTTTACTTCAATGCTTAAAGTATTAATTAATCATCAAAAGGTAGGCGAATTTTTAGAGTAATGATTGTTAAATTATGAAAAACATTATTAGAAATACTATACATATATGTATATTTTTGACTCTATTTATTCTCGTTGTTTCCATTCATCAAGTTTTAAATCACAAAGAGGTTAAAAAAAATTGCTTTTTAAAGACAAAAGTGTCCAAAATCGAGAATACACTCCTTCTATATAGACTCTTGCCGTGATTTCATGTCACTGATGTCACAAATATTTCTTGTCAATTCACGAGTTACTGAACTGTATGCTGTCAAATTCAATTATAGAGAATTCTACTTCCGATTACATTATACTTTAACGGTATTTATAAATATCGTTACCATTACTATTATTAACTTAGGTATATTTAAAGATTTTATACGCAGAAAAATAACGGAAGGTTTTGTCTTCCCTCTACTATGGTGACGGAACCCTAAATATATATACACATGTATCCGATACCGGTTATAACAACGGAAACTGCTTGCGAATATTCTTAAATTGTTTTAAAACAATAATGTTAAAAAATTAAGGTAATATTTTTTTTTATCACATATACTAAAGTTACATTAACAATGCTTTATATTATACTAGCGGCCTGCTCCGGCTTCGCACGGGTATAAAATATATAGCCTATGTCATTCACTGAAAAAATGATTAAAATCGATCCAGGAGTTTTGTTTTATTCATTACTGCCCGTGGCCCGCACGCGTTAAATTCGGAGTAACTTAAAAAATAACAGTATCTCTCCACTATTTATTTTATGTTATTAACCTTCCTCTTCAATCTCTCTATCTATTAAAAAAAAACCGCATCAAAATCCGTTGCGTAGTTTTAAAGATTTAAGCATACATAGGGATAAAGGGACAGAGAAAGCGACTTTGTTTTATACTATGTAGTGACAGTGTTTTTATTTAAAAAAAATATTGTCTAATTTAAAATATTACATACATTATGTACTAGTTAACTTCGTCAGGGTCGCTTAAAATTTTGTGATATTTTTTTTAGGACGGCCAGATATTAGGGATAGCCAATCATGACACAAAATTCACTGATGATAACAAGAAATGGAAAAGCAAAGAGAAGGGGTGACTGGTACTTACTACATGGCTTGGGACCTAGGGCGGCCAAAACAGCAAATCCGCCACTGCTTCAATGGCTATGAATATTTGAGTCATACTTCAATTGGCTCGATTTAGAATTAACCAGAATTGTATTTACTATTATTTTTTGAGATGTATGTAATTCGAAACCTCACACCTTACCTTCTGACTAAATGACAAAAGACTTCCACTAAATCCCAAAACGACCTCTTTAAAAAAAAATCTATATATATAAAATGACACATAACTGTCGTTGTGCATCACATAAAATCTACCTACCGGATGGAATTCGATCATTTTTGCTAGACATTATATATTATTGTTACTAAGTTTTGTATTGTAATTTAACGCAGACGAAGTCGCAAGTGATTGTTAGTATGTATATAATTATTATTCGGTACTTGCTGTTGCCCGCAGCTCCACTTGCGTTTTTTTTTTTTATAATTGTATTAAAGGAATTAAACATTGTAAGAAGCAGTAAAGTTACAGAAATGCCCTATTAAAAATATTTGTTTGTACGCCACCTACTGTAGAATGTAACGTTTATATTAAATAAATAAATAGTACCATTTTGTAGGTGGTAGGTAGAGCTACGCTGAAGCTATTACTGGTGTCAGCATGAATGGGTCGGTTCGCCCGGGGTAGTACCACCCTCTCACAGAAAACCGACGTGAAGTAACAGTGCTTGCACTGTTGCGTTACGTTCGGTCAGTGAGAGCGCCGGAGGCCCACATATATTAAAAGGCCGGCAACGCACTTGCGACTCCCCTGGTGTTGCTAGTATCTATGGACGGTGGTGATCACTTACCATCAGGTGACCCACTTGTTCGTTTGCCCCCTATAATATAAAAATATATATATATAAGAAATTAATGAAAATTTCAAGCTATACCATATCTCACAAAACTGTTATTATATTGATCAATATGTCCATATTGTCAATATTGTAGTTAAGTTCTTGCGGCCATAGAAAAAGTAACAGTTTGTCCGTTTCGTAAAAAAACATATTATGGAACTCTGACGGTAACAATACACTTCTGGTGTAATATCTTATTAGAAAGACAACTTATATTCATTCATTCATGCTTATTACCTTAAAGGTATGAATAATTGTCTACGGACATTTTTCTCTAAAATAACTTGTCATAAACAGGGACTATGTGGTATTAAGCGTCTACTACGATTGAATTATTGATTGAATGATTAATGGATGTATATAGCTTAGGTAGGTGGTAGAGCTACGCTGAAGCTATTAATGGTTTCAGCATGAATGGGTCAGCTCGCCCGACGCGCGCGGTAGTACCGCCCGACACACAGAAACCCGACGTGAAGTAACAGTGCGCCCGCACTGTTGCGTTTCGTTCGGCCAGTGAGAGCGCCGGAGGCCCATATATTTAAAAGGCCGGCAACACACTTGCGACTCCCCTGGTGTTGCTAGTGTCTATGGACGGCGGTGATCACTTACCATCAGGTGACCCACCTGTTCGTTTGCCCCCTATAATATATATATATATAAAGCTGAAATAAAAAATAAAAAATTGATGCCTAATTAATTAAATGTGGCCCATGAGGGGATCGAACCCGCGACCTTCGCGTTATTAGCACGACGCTCTAACCAACTGAGCTAATGGGCCGACAGAACAGTTTTTATAAATACCCTATAAGAGTAACTGACGTAGCCTTTATTGAAAAATTAGGGATTATAAATGAATTGAATTATGAATGAGAAATTGGGTGGTCACTGTGTGTGCTTTACCGCACGTATAACGGAGAGTGTTTTGAAGAACTCTTTGACATGGTGCCGTCATCACCGTTCCAAACTCGCTCCACCCACCACTGGCTGGCTGCTCGTCGACATACCCTAAAGTACAGCAGAATGGTGACAACCGTAAGGTTATCTAGAAGCTTTATTATGCACACGGTATCGTTGTGGATAGATGGACGAAAAAATTTAAGACGGTATAAAATAAGTTTCACTTTAAAAATCCTGACTAATATTATAAAAACGAAAATAACTTTATTTGTTTGTTGCATTTTTACACTTTGACTACACATAACCGATTATCATAAAATCTTGTATTCGCCTTATCAGGGATACAGAAAAGGAAATACAACAATTCTGTAGGTGGTAGAGCTACGCTGAAGCTATTACTGGTTACAGCGTGAATGGGTCGGCTCGCCCGGGGTAGTACCACCCTCTCACAGAAAGCCGACGTGAAGTAACAGTGCTTGCACTGTTGCGTTTCGTTCGGTCAGTGAGAGCGCCGGAGGCCCACATATATTAAAAGGCCGGCAACGCACTTGCGACTCCCTTGGTGTTGCTAGTGTCTATGGACGGCGGTGATCACTTATCATCAGGTGATACCTGTTCGTTTGCCCCCTATAATAAAAAAAAAATCTAGAAAAAATGTACTGTACCCGAACGACAGACCGAATTAATTTTAAATCGATTTCTTGCAAAACCTAACGAATTTAAGACACTTCCACTAATACGCAGCAGCGCTAGGGTTACAAAAAAAAAAGGTAACAAAACAACACTAACAGTATCATTAGTTTATATATTAACAATAGATATACAAAACACCTCGCGTCACAGTGGGATATAATAAAACATTAGTGCCACCGTATTATAAGCTTGTGCACACAAAAAGAGCAACAACGGTCCTTATAAAGCTGTACAAATCATAAGCGGAAGCGACTGCGATTACCCATACATCTGTTTAACCGACCAATCGTTAAATCACTGCAATAATGATTATTTTATATTTAACTTCACCACCATCATCATTATTAGCATGTAAGAGATCCACTGCAGAAACGTAGGCCTCTTCCCGAATGAAGGTGTGGACATAAACACCACGACGTATTGGCGATTTGAGACTCCGAGAATACCCATATTTCTATATTTTTCCACACACCGTGATACTAGAAGAACATTTCTCAAGTTCAGGTTTCCTCACGATGTTTTCTTTCATCGTCAGCCGATAGTGTTACCAATTTAAATAAGTAAATGTTCGCGATTTAAAACAAAAATGTTAGTATATGCCGGGGTTCAAACCTGAGGATATCAAATTGACATTCCACCGACCACAACCACGACTTTTAGTTTATTATACCTGACATCTCTATATATATATAAATAGGCAAGGATAAAACAATTGAGTACTACTTCTTTTAACTCATCATCTTCTTACCCTTATCCCGCCTAAGTAAGGTCGGCACAACATATTTGTCATGTTCTGATGTAGGATTTGGCTTAATTGTAACGATTGGCCACGCGCGTCTGTCATCAACCTTCCTTGGGATTATTTTATAGTATCACTATAACTTCAACTTCCTAGCTTCATATGGATGCCAAGCACGGATATTTGACTCTTCGATAACAGGTCGTAAGGATTGAAATGGCTCGCTAGTGTACGATGTATCCGTGTATTGCACTTCCACAGGCTCTGGTTCTAGGTCTGCCGTAGCAATAGAATTTCTAGTTGCAAATCTGATTCAGGAGACTCAATGATATTTTTTCATTTTGTTGTCCTTTTTTACCCTTATTATCCTATATCCTGAAACGTGTATGTAAAAATTCATCATGACCGGTCAAGTAATTAAGGCGTGAAAGCGTGACAAACAAACCGGATTACGCATTGTTAATTATATTTTTTTTTTTATGTTATAGGGGGCAAACGAACAGGTGGGTCACCTGATGGTAAGTGATCACCGCCGTCCATAGACACTAGCAACACCAGGGGAGTCGCAAGTGCATTGCCGGCCTTTTAAATATGCGGGCCTCCGGCGCTCTCACTGGCCGAACGAAACGCAACAGTGCAAGCACTGTTACTTCACGTCGGTTTTCTGTGAGAGGGTTGTCCTACCCCGGGTGAGCCGACCCATTCATGCTGAAACCAGTAATAGCTTCAGCGTAGCTCTAGCACCTATATAAATATACATAAATTAAAATGTTAGTAAACCGAGAATTTCGTTTTTGTTAACATATTCAAACACATTATTAAAAGTAAATTTCTCATAACTTAGACTGTAAGGTAAAGCGGTGTTCACACGTCACCCGCTGCGTGCATTAGCATTGTGTCCCGATAAGCCGCGTAGCCGGCGCCCTGCTGTCTCATTGTGACCGCGGCCTAATCTCAGCCCGCGCTGACAACCATGAAGTCAAGTGGGAATACGATAACTTTTAAAGGTTCAGTAGATATATATATAAATAACAAAAAAAATCGGTGAAGGAAAACACCATGACGAAACCATTGCTTGGTGATAGGGCTTTTTTCTAAGCTCGCTTAGCTAAATACCACATTCGAGTTGAAATTCTTTCAGCTGCACTTGAAAGGTAGTGCCCTTCTAGGCTTAACGTGCTTAATATCTTAGACCACATTGTCATTTAGTATCAAGAGAAATTGTGGTCGAATGCTAATGGTGGTTCGGTGAAACGGTAGAGGTCTTGCCAGGTCAACAGTGTAGTCAGTTCGAAAACAAAAAAAAAATCGAACGCTAATCTATAAAGTATATAAAAAGAACTAAGTACAAGAATTCATCGATTTTTAATTATGGACTGTGTGAATGTTTCTACTTAACTTTTATAGCTCTTTTACTAACTTCAAGTTACATCGAAAAGTGTATATTTTGCTTATATAGTACTCTTAAAACTTTTTTATCGGCCTGTAAATGTCTCATCAAAATCGGTTCAACCGTTTCTAAGAGTATCCAAGGCGAACAACAGTACATATGTATATCTATAAATGTTTTATAAAATGATATGTATTACAAATAAAAGTGTACTGCAACGTAAATGTAAATATATGCAAGTTGTCTGCATCTCATTTACTCCTTTTTTATTAATTACGTGGGGAAATCAATCATGGACACGCCATCCTCTCTGGGGAGAGAGTGGGTAGTGTGAGACTCTTGCTCACTAAAGCCCCACGGTGTACCGGCCGCCGCTTTGGTTGGGGCGACATGGGACCGTGCAGTGCTATCACCATGCCACCCCAACGGAAAGTGTCCGCCGGGCGTCGTCTTAATATTGGGGGGCAAGCTACAGCGGAAGGTGTCCGCCGGGCGTCGTCTTAAAAATGGGGGGCAAGCTAGGTACACACCAGCCACCCCCTCCTCGTCAATAGAACCTGTGCAATGGGAAGATGGCCCCCCCCGCCCATCCCCCAGGTTCGGCTACGGAAGTGGAAGGAGACGGATAAAACGCCGCCCCCTCCCACCGACTCTGCGTTGGCGGAGAGGGTCACTCAGAGGATTCTCCTGGCGAACCCTCTCCGCCGCCTTCTTCTGCGAGATGACCTCCTCGCAGAAGGAGACCACTGCATTCCATCTTGTTTTACTCCTTGCCTTACAAAGGTTAACGCGAGTAGTGACGTCATAGCTCTGTATCGCGACTCAATTGTTAATGGTAGGTGTTCCGAACCATTGAATTTTATGACAGGATTTTTATTTTAAACAACTATTGTAACACGTATAAATGACAATATTAATGACAAAACACTAATTGAAGCACATTCGGTAGTTTTACTATAAAAAACGTTATCGTAAATAATCACAGATAGTCAGAGGAACTCCAAAAATGTGACAATACGTAAAAAAAAGATCGAAATCTTTCCGCCGCCGCCGTTTCGCTCCCGTGCTGCATTAATTTCGTCTTGATGGATCTCTTCGTGTACATATACCTATATGTTCATATAAAATACGTTTTTTTTTTTCACCAGTCGGGTAGCCTTTTGACATTATGAATTGTTTTTCGGCAAGAACCGGCAGCCGTGTGATTATGTTCCGTTCCACTTGTATCCAATAAGTTGCACTCATCTATATAAATAAAATCATAGAGGTCTGCCGTTGTTTGCGTTTCACAAAAAAAAAATCTATAATTTTTTTGTTTTAGTTCATAAACACCTACCTGGTCTACCTATAAAAATGTCATAATACCTTCTTTTAAAATAAACTTATTAAAATTTTACGATTTTTATGCACTACAAAAACAAAAAAAAAATTGTAAGCAAAAGCGTATATTTGCTTAAAATTTTTGAACTGAAGCTTCACATGCGAGGGTTTTGAAATTCTGATCCTTTTTGTGTGATAAAAAGCGGTGGGGGCAAACACTCTGTCGAGTAGACTGTTTAAAACAACGGTTCTCATCCAATCAACGAAGTTAAACAACATTGGGTGCAGTCGTCATAACTTGAATGAGTGACCGCCTAGAAACACCACGTGACATTGAGTTTTTATTGTATTTTTTTATTAAAATATTTCCTTGTGACACAAAATTTTCACTTCTATCATGAGTCTTTACGTTACACCCTGTTTTTTTTTAATGTTTATTCCACTGTAGGCAAAATGTGTAGTATCAGTCAGCATTAATATAACTACGTATGCGTTAAATATTCTGATAAAAGACGAACGAACACAGTTCAAAGTGGAATAAGACAGACCAAGGACATTTTTTATTAAGATTCAATATTATAATATATAAACTCGGTGAGATCAAAACAAAACGACTGACAGACGGACAATCATCAGTGCTTCTTATTCTATAATAATAAATTATGTGTGATTCCCGTTGTGCATTTATTTTTTTATTTTTGTTCACACCATATCATATGTGTTTTTTTTTTTATACTTTATACTTTAGCTTTTGACCACAATCTCATCTGGTGTTAAATCATGATGTGGTCTAAGATGGTAGTCACGATAAACCTAGAGGGAGACTGGCTCTCGAGTGCAGCTGCCGGAACACACCAACAGGCGCTTGGTGACAGATTTTTGAGGGTGGTAGCTAGGTAGGCGGACTTAGAAAAAGCCCTACCACCATGCTATAGTTTCATCACGATATTTTCCTTCACCGAAAGCTCCGACTCAGTTGCTAGGATTCGAACCTACGTCCTTCGACGCTGTGTACGAACACACTACCAACTGAGCCATCATCGCTCTGTTGAACTTGAAGAGAATTCATAATTCAATACGACAACCCGTGAAGGTCGTTTGCAGGCTAAATATGCTTTAGCCTATTATAGGATCCTTTGGCTTAATATACGAGTATTCGAAGCCATTATTTTAATACTTTACAGTAATAATAGGTACTCTCGTTTCTCAATAATAATTTATAGAAATGGTATATTTGAGTGAATGGTATATTGTTGACAAAAAATTATAGTCAACTAACTGCCCGCCCCAACTTCGCCCGGGTGTCGTAATGAAGAAAATGAGTCCAAATCTTCCATTTTCGTACCGAAATCATGTAACGAAATAAAATGGCAACTGAACAACCGAACGTCAATCTGTCAATATTATTAATGATATCCGTATTGTCCGCTGTCTCTTTAAAAATTAGAACGTAGTCCGATGTGATTGGTTTACCTTTAAATCCATACATTGATACAATCTTTATAGCGCAAGAGACATTCTCGGGTATAAAGAAACGCTTTCGTAATTCAGACGTCAGACCTTTTTTTTATCAGTTTTCATTTTCAATAAGTAATATCAGTGTTATTATTTACGTTGTTATCAGTTTACAAAAAGATTCGACTAAATCTTTAAATGCTTATATTTGTATAGATCAACGATCTAGAACTGAGTAATTTACAAAAACACTTGTTATTTTTAGCAGGCCAAAAATTAGCAATCACTGCGTGATAATAATCTTAAAATGTAGCATATGTTATTTTTTTATCGCATAGGAAATAACAGTGATTAATAATATTAATATCACTACTGTAGAATAATATTAAAATGATTTCCATTTTTAATTAATATTCCATTATTTTTTTACATATTCGCAAAAAGTAACCTATTTTTTAATCATATATTATTTAAAGAGGCATATGTTTAATTACATAATACAAAATATATAACAGAATTGAAGTTCCAAGTTATAAGTTTAATCAGATACATCATATCAGTAGGTTCTTAAGTACAACTCATGAAACACATCAATAGGTATTGCATTAAATTTTCCATTTAAGAAGAGTACAGCCAGTCGAAATCCAGAATAATATATATGTTTAAAAAAAATATAATACCTTTAATATTCAATAACTGTGAAATCGGTTTATTGAAAGGGTTGAAACTCGGAACGCATTTTACCACACAATAGTACTGTATGGAGCTGTCATAATCATAGACAAATAATACAGACGAGTACAAAAGTGTTTTATGAAAAAAAAAAAATTTTTTTATTAAATTGTATATACATAATTGCTTCTATTTGAAGTATTATATATCAAGCTAGTAGAGATCAAGAATGAACAGTTGATCTAGGTTATTTAATAAATATTTTTGTTAAATACTAATTAATATTATAAATGGGGAAAACGAGTTTGTTACACTCCCACGCGTTAACTAATTTGCAAAAATACAGTCAGCGGTACAGGTAAAAATTCATAGTACATATTTTGTGTATGAAAAGGTAGTGTTCCCGAGGGAAAGGTGATATCTACATTGAGGCGAATAAGGCACGAGCATAAGCTAGTGTGCAACATTAGTAACTTATATATTATTCCGATATATAAGCTATGTATCGCACTTTAAAGTTGCGCAGTTTAAGCGTTGAAGGTAGATAGATACCTACCCCACAAGGAGAATCTATAAGAGGTTCTAAAACAAAACAAAAAAAAAAACATTTTATTTTATTTGTAAATTGTAATAATCGACATTGTGTACGCGACGATACCGTCATTTAGAACCGCGATGTCTGTATATATTTTTCGCTACAAAATCATAAATCCGCATTATACATATGGCAACAATGAAGAGTGCTTGACTGAACACCAATTGTTGTTTACATTATGGACCGTATTGCTACCTGCAATGTGGTGACGTACTGGTTGATATTTAAAATGATCCAATAATACATTAAATGCGTTAATTTCAAATGTTTAAGTCATACATTGTAGGTGTATTGTAGGTGGTAGAGCTACGCTGAAGCTATTACTGGTGTCAGCATGAATGGGTCGGCTCGCCCGGGGTAGTACCACCCTCTCACAGAAAACCGACGTGAAGTAACAGTGCTTGCACTGTTGCGTTTCGTTCGGCCAGTGAGAGCGCCGGAGGCCCACATATTTGAAAGGCCGGCAACGCACTTGCGACTCCCCTGGTGTTGCTAGTGTCTATGGGCGGTGGTGATCACTTACCATCAGGTGACCCACCTGTTCGTTTGCCCCCTATAATATAAAAAAAAAAATTCATAATAAAATTATTTTATTCCTGTACTCTTTTATACATTTCACTAGCTTTTTTTCGCAGCTTCGCTCGCTTTAATGTGCATTTAGCCTATCCCTTTGGAAACAGTACTTTCTTCTTGACGAAAGATACGCCATGTTCTTTTTAAAATCCCTGACAACGGTGATGTTCGAATTACTGATAATGCAGTTAGATATGTTGTAACAAGGTTGGTATAAAGTCTGGCTGTTGCCTATAGGGAGTCACGCAACGTGGTACCTACTCCACTGACAGAAGCATTCACAGTTCAACTCTTTGCGATAACACTCGGTTCTCACCAAACGGTAAACCCGTCCTCGGGTCCCGATACCCCGTACCATGATAAACGTTTCTCCTATACGATTTCCTTCACGCTTGATATACTTTTTGAGCTATATTTTGTATGATAATTGCTTTGCTCCTTTTTTATTTTATTTTTTTATTAACGTGGGGAAATCCATCATGGACACACCACTCTCCCGGGGAAGAGAGTGGGTAGTGTGAGACACTTACTCACTAAAACCCCACGGTGTACCGACCGCCGCTTGATTATCATTACATATTATAAAACAAAGTCCTCCGCCGCGTCTGTCTGTCTGTCTGGATGTTCGCGATAAATTCAAAAACTACTAAGCGGATTGTAATGCGGTCTTCACCAAATCAGAGTAATTCACGGGGAAGGTTTAGATATATAATTTTGTCGAGGTTTTTAATGATAATTGTTGAAAGAATCGGAAAAAGTCAAGCCGTCTTAAGCGTTTCATGCACATAAGTATATATATTTTTTATTATCAGAGCAAGACAACGTCCACCGGGCCTGCTAGTACAATATAATAAACAGAAAAAAAATCTGACTGGTGATTCCGGTGCTTTATGCATTCAAACAAACAGAAAGTAATATATTGAGTTTTTATTATATTAGTATGCAATATAAGCTACAATATTTAATAATACTCCCGTATGAAGCGATCCTGTCCACCGTCCCATATACAATACTCCGACCCATTCATCGGAGTATAATAATAAAAATATTTCTATAAATATTTTTTTTCTCGGACCTCATGTGATATATTTAGTTAACTCTTTCAGTCTTCCATCAGACGTCTAACTTATATGATATCCTTTACAATATGTGTAAAAATATTATCGAACACCAAGGAAATATTTCGAAAAACAAGAATTCTATTTTTCTTTGCGTCCTTTACAAGATCTACCACGGAGAGTGTTCTGGAGAGCTGTTCGGACTTGATACCTGTTGCTGAGCGCCATTACAGAACGACTCGCCATAAAATGAAAATCCATCAATGTCATCTCGACGGTTGGAAGTCGTCTACTGTGTGGTTCTCGCGTGCGTTCTTCCCACGTACGACGGCCCACTAGAATGAACTTCCAGAGGCAGCGTTTCCGGACCAATACAACCTACAGACCTTCAAGAAACGAGCCTACTTCTTCCTGAAAGGCTGGCAGTGTATCTGTGATGTCTCCTGGTGTCACAGATGTCCATGGGCTGCGGTGATTACTTACCATGAGGTAACCCCTCTGTTCGTTTGCCTCCAAACGCATGCAAGGAAAATCAATTAACAGCCCGTATGAAATATAAAATAATATGCGCAGTGGTTCCTTTGTCGACAGAACTATAGTGAAAGAAAAAATCGTGTTTGGCACACCCTAATACTGCCATTTTTCTTAAAGCTCTAACTTAGGCTATGATATTTTTTTCGAGCTGACTATACGCCAATAGGTTTGACGGACTTTCACAGCTTCACAGTTTTTTGGGCGAGCGCTTAACACGCACAGTCATATGGCAATGAGCTCAAGAGCTAAAGCGTTAGTAACCGAACCACGGCTTGGGCTGTTGCCTTGAGTGCAAAATTGTAAATCTAACTAAGCTAAACGAACCAAAGATATATGAGTTAACGAGGTACACATGTGTACCTGCATGTAGGCCTCTTTGAAGTAAACATGGATTTTGAATTTGATCAATCTGACTAAATAGACTAAGCAAATTGAAAAATAAAGGAAAAAGAAAACAAAACCTTTCCATTACATGTGCACCTACTGTATGTGGAGTGATCTGCATTGAACTAGGAAATGCAGTAATATCGTATCGTCCAAGCAGTGTGCTCGAGGGCTCCACTTCGGAAGATCAGACTTAAGCTTGAAACACTACCGTGGGTAGCAGCGTAGGGTGTTCGGGACCGAAATTAACCGCCACACCACGGCGGCATGACCTGTGGTTACGCGAGCATTGGTGCGAGCACACTCTGTGTGTAGAGTCGGAGGGACTTAGGCTATGATACACATTTCCAGCTATATGTTTTCTATGACCCTTTGTAGTAGTTTACCATCGGACTGGTACACAACATAAAGTTTTCCTAATGTTACATTTGATTCAAGAAACTATCAGTAAATACCACTTAATCATACAAATACTCCACTACGTCTTACTTATCGACTACTTATTACAAACCAAAGGGCTCTTAACTCTGAACTACGCTGGTGCTTGTCACTTTTCCTACAAACTGTTATTTGTAGTCAGGTGAAACGAAATTCAACTATAATCCCTTTTATTAAAGCTTTATTGGTTTGCGTTTATAAAAGTTGTATTGTGAAGTTGGCAAAGTTACTATAAATCTATTTCAAAGTAATATCGCTTTTATACACCTGCAAATAGAGTGTAATTGGATTGTAAAATTAAAACGGCACAGTCAAGTGCACGAGCACTCGATATGGAGAGGCGAATGTAACTAATATTCAATGTAATGGTGCAATTTTCACATCTGTCACAATGCGTCGTAGTTTAGACAACTTGTGATTGAGATGAGTTCTCTCGCTTTTACCCGCGGTTTTGCTTGCGTTACTTTATAATTGTCCTATGTCTATATGAACAGTACATTTATTAAACAGCTGTAGTTCTCAAATAAGATTTGTTAGGAATAAATTCCTAGAGACACTTTTGTAAAGGGATTAATTACCTACCCATCACAATGCATAACCAGCTATTATGAGTTATAGTTGAGGAACTATGACCGACCAAGTTAAAAATTGCTCGACTAGCCCCGCCTGTCCTACTTGAATGAATTGGGGAAAAATTATATATAAAATAATTTACTACACGTTGTACATCTGAAAATTGTCTATATAAAGAACTGAGGTGGTACCGGTCTTATTACAAAACAAAAAAAAGGACACCCTTTTAACATAAGTTTTACTAAACTGTGTCCAAAATTTTGAAACCTTGTTGAACATATGATTTTTATTTTCTATAAAGGTCATGTAAAAACAACAAATAATAAAAAAATAAATTTAGACCATTTTTAAGATAGTTTTGTCTCTGAAAAAACTAAAAATAAACAATATTTTGAAAATGTTATTAACAATATCTCAATGTACCAGGACAGCTATTTGAGAGATACTAAAATATATCACAAAATTGAGGAAAGATTCGGCGGGCAACGTTGCATGTACACAGGCCGCTATACTATGCGTCGCTAATTTGACACAAGAGCGCAATACGTCACGAGCATGTCGAAGGCGTCGGTGACGCGAACCCATAGAGACGCAATAGGTGCCCCTGTTTAAAAATCTTACCTAATAAAGATTTCCTCAATCGACATCCACCGAAATCCCACCGCGTTCTTGATTAATTCCTTTCAATTGGTAGTAATTGAATCTTCCTCTGTTTCATAGCGGACTCATCCCGGCAATTCGTTCAAAGAAAAAGGATCCCTAAACTTGTAAACAAAAAACTGAATTTAACTTGAAAGCGGTCGGTTTTTTTTAAACTAATTGTTATCAAAATATCTGATAGACGGTCAACGGAATTTAAACATTTAAATTCAAGCGATAAGGTTCAGTTTCTGTTGATTAATGTATATGATTCGATACAGGAATAAAGGGCAGAAATCCGTGATAAAAATCACATCGTAAGATGTCGTATAAGTCACTTCAAACGGTCCAGCCGTTGCAGAAATTAACTCGGAGAGACAACAACGCACATTTTCATTTTAGTTGTGGGTATGGATTCTGAGTTTGGTAAATAGTGCTATATATATTTCTTTAGAAATATTATAAAGGCATATTATGAGAAGAGATGAAAGTCATGTAACAAGAAAACGTTTTGAGTTTGAAAGTGGATGCATATAGGAGTAGAGGAAGACCGAACAAAGCGTGGATGGGTTGTGTGAAAATAGATATGTGTATAAAAGGTGTGAATACTGAGATGACATCTGACAGAGGAGAGTGGAAAAGGAAAACATGTTGTGCCGACCCTACTTAGGCGGGATAAGGGTAAGATGATGATGATAAAGCATTTTTTTTTTCGAACTGACTACACTGTTGACCTGGCAAGGCCTCTACAGTTTCACCGGACTACTAAGGGGGGGAGCACTTAAGGCACTCACCCGATAATTTAAAGCAATTTTTTTTTCGAACTGACTACACTGTTGCCTTGTCAAGGTCGCTACAGTTTCACCGGACTACAATTTAAAGCAAGCAATTTGTACCACTATAAGATAATATTGCAAAGTTCAAGGGATCGTTTATCTTTCTGTTTTTGATTGCACGTGACTAATATCTAGAAATATCAATCATCTATATATCTATTTATTAAGGAAGGCCATACTTAAAAGCGATGATGGCTCAGTTGGTAGTGTGTTCGGACACAGCGTCGAAGGACGTAGGTTCGAATCCAAGCAACTGAGTTGGAGCTTTCGGTGAAGGAAATCATCGTGATGAAACCATAGCATGGTGGTAGGGCTTTTTCTAAGTCCGTCTGGCTAGCTGCCACCCTCAAGTTGAAAATCTGTCGCCAAGCACCTGTTGGTGTGTTCCGGCAGCAGCACTTGAAAGCCAGTCTTCTCTAGGTTTAGCGTGACTACCATCTTAGACCACATCATCATTTAACATCAGATGAGATTGTGGTCAAACGCTAGCCTATAAAAGCAATAAAAAAAAATACTACATCACACTAAGACACTCTTAGGACGCAGACGAATTTTCACTAAAAGTGTAGTTCGGATAGTAAGCAAAATGTAATCAGCTTTTTCCTCTAAATTGTTCTAGAATGTAATGAAAATTAATTCTATTCCATGCGTATTCAAATTAAACGTACCTATCAGTAGAAAAATCAGAATAACAATTGAACAAAAACAAGCGAGAGCAATCACCTTAAGATAATTTAAAAAGAAATTGTAATGATCAACGAAAACAAGCGTGCGGAACATAAAAAAAACTATTTTATTATTAAAAGAAAGAAAAAAAAACCATTGTGTTCATAGTACGGTACTAGAACAGAACTTTTATATTATCGTCATGCTCGGAAGCCATCTGTACTGTTTCAAAATGCATTGCAGAGAGTAAAAGAGAAAAAAGTAGGCAACATCTGTCTCACTCTACAGAATGGCGTGTGTCAAATGGCAGGTCCCACGGTATGCAACGCAGGGGCGAATTCAAGGTAACTCACCTATTCGCTTATATAACTAGTAAGTTCCCGCGACTTGGTTCTGGTGGCAAAGTTTTATTTTCCATTCTTATGTTTTATATATAGTCATTTTTGTCTTCATTACTTAACCTATATAAGGGGTAGTACATAAAATACGTTTGCACTTATAGGAGGGAAGCGATATCGCTTACTGTGACAAGAGGGTCTAAGGAAACATAACGTTCGCAGCTCGTCAAAGAGCTATGCAAGTGTATTTAATTGTTTTTGTGTACATAACACGTGACACAATATTGGAAAAAAAAATATTGTCGCAAAAAATATGTGGAAAACTCTACAAATACATACATTAAACACTCTGTATAAATTCCTAAGAAAAGCAAAGATGTTCACTATCACACATCAGTGCAGAAAACACGAGCATTGTTTTAATAAATCTTATCGCTATAAATATCTATAAAAAAATCAAACGATGCTCGAATTACCAAGTAATGATTCTCGAAACTTCTACCCCTCATTTCAAACAAGTATATAAATAATTTACAACTGTATGGAAGACCTTTCCCACTGCAGAGGAAAAGCGATTAACTTTGCTCCCGCAGTATTTCAAGTCTAATTCTCTGGAATGAAGCTTTCGAGCACACTGGTTGCGCGATGTTGTGACATCGCATTCTCGTTGCATAGACTTGTACATATATGTTTGGTTAACTGGCTTACATAGTTGATTAGGTTAAAATTCACGGAATTTCCGTGCAAGGAAAAAGCCCGAACCAAGAGACAACAGTTTGCCAATTTAGTTACTATTCCATCTGAGTGTCCAACACATTCGCCACTAAGCCTGGTGAAGCTATAAAAGCGCCCTCCTGTCAACAGCATTCGTTTATTTTACCAAAAAGTAGACAGGAGACAATCCTGCTTAAACACTGTAGTAAATTAGAAGCCTGTATGGATGGATTGCGCATTTTTTTTGTTTTTTGTGTATACAATATTTTCTTTATTCACTTCAGTATATGTATAGCTAGCTGCTCGGTCCAGCTTTGTACGGACATCAAACCAGTCAATTACCTTATACCGCCATCTGTTAGAATTTTATCGAACTTACAGAGATAACCATGACTCTTTGTTAATAAAAAATCGCCATAAAATAATATTGTGATTATAAATTAAGACATAAACTATCCTATCTTTCAAGTTGAATGAAATTGTCCACACATGTGCAAAAGTTGTTTAAAATCGGTTCAGTACTTTAGGAGTCCATTGCGGACAAACGAAGTGCCATGTACTTTATATATATTAAGTTGTAAGCGTACCAATATATAGTAAAACTTTCATATACTTATACCTTAAATGCAAAGCGGTGTAAGTTAAAACTGCTTTTTCCTTTATTATAGAAATATAAAGAATTATATTATTTGTAAATATGTATCTAAATGCGTACCTGTAGTAGTCGCAACACGACATTTTGGATCGTGTCGCTACATGCCTCGGGTAACAGCTTGTTTATAATGCACTAACTTCGGCTCGTGGTTTTTCCATTGTTTTTCTATTCACGACAGTTGAATGTCCTGTCGTTGTTTTCAAAGGCATAATTAATTTAGTTCAGTACCTCGATATAGGCTATTAGATGTTTTATTATACAACATGACTATAAATGGCTATTCCGGAAAGAATGTACATATCATAAATAAAATAGAATTTCCTCATATTTGTCCAGTTCCTTTTTTCGCGATATGGCCGACTTTTACAAGCAAATTGATTGTTATAATGAATCTTTTCACGAGGCATTGCATGGATTTATTAATACGCCATTACACTACTGTCACACATACACTTTATAAAGCTGTAGCTGCAGTTCGCTTGAAGTTTTCTTCCTTTTGTTTCCTTTTATATTCGCTCCGATTTCCAAAATAGAATTCTACTCTATCGCGCCGCGGCACGCTTGTATACCTTTCAATAATGGAAGTTCAAGACTGTAGGTGTACTTTGTAGGTGGTAAAGCTACACTGAAGCTATTACTGGTTGCAGCATGAATGGGTCGGCTCGCCCGGGGTAGTACCACCCTCTCACAGAAAGCCGATATGAAGTAACAGTGCTTGCATTGTTGCGTTTGGTTCGGTCAGTGAGAGCACCGGAGGGCCACATATTTAAAAGGCCGGCAACGCACTTGCGACTCCCCTGGTGTTGCTAGTGCCTATGGACGGCGGTGATCACTTACCATCAGCTGACCCACCTGTTCGTTTGCCCCCTATAATAAAAAAAAAACTGTTTGTTTTATCCCACCGTATTTTATATTTTCTTCAAGTTCACCCCCAAGATGTTCTCCATACACTTACCGGTCAGATGATTTTTCTATAATATATACGAGTATACCAGGACAACGCTGACTTTCTCAATTTGTCGCTTCGAAATGTCTATTGTATTTTTCTTATACTACAATGGTGGCCTCATGGTAAGCGGTTACCGCTGCCTTTGGACGTTTGCAACACGAGTGGTATCACTTTGCTGATATTTAGAATGGGGCCCTATGCAACCATTAATACATTTACGTTTGCTTAAATATACAGAAGGATCCATTCAATTAAACAATAACTATAACTAATACAATAAATAAATCAAATAATACGCAATATATGTATAAGATATATAATAATAACACATCATAATAATAAAATTAAAAAAAATATACCTATGACAATTTCAGCATTCTGTGCCATTCGAGTTAAGTCTGAAATATTTTCTCTCTATTTTGACATCCAATCCTCTCTATTCAATATTATTATCACCGTTATCAAACGGATTACAAAATGTCTTGTGATGACGTCAGCGTTCCAACAAAATGGCGGCTCCCTTATCAGAACTTTCATGCGCCGCATTATCTTTTTTACCATTTACATAACTTGCATAAAATTAGGGTAATTTGTTGTAAAAAAATCGTCCTTATCAAAAAGTGAATAGTGAGAGACAGAAGAAGACAATAGACAGATCTTCAAAAATATTGACAGAATTGACAGATTGGAGTACAGCTGTTGAGTTTCTATTTTATTTTATTACATGGTCGTACTGTAAAGGATAGATATTATAATTTATTATAATTGATAGAATCGTACGAAGCCGGAGCAGATAGTTATTTACAAATAAAAGTGCCCGTATATGGACAGACTAGAAAGACCCCACTGAAAGGTTATCTAAAATCTCATAGCGCTGAAAACTCTAAAATGGCGCACGAACCAAACGTCATATGATACGCGCGTTTATGTACGTCAAAATTACCGCCGGCACGGAAAACAACCCAGTCATATATACATGTATATTTAAAATACATTACACGTTACAATCGTTTTTAGTGGGTGCACAAATATGAGTCAATTCCAGACATCACTATCGTTCACATATTGATCGACTCTATAATAGCCCTTTGATACCAAAACCCGCTTGACATGGCGCTTAAACCTATAGTCCTGCAAATTAATAACATTATTCTACTACTTTGGTAGTAGGTAATTTATAAGTTCTCATGAACGACATAAATGATTTATGGAGGAATCTTAATATTTACACAATATATATAAAAGTTATGAAATATAAAATAATGTAAAGTGGACTAAATTTGTTTATTTTTATCTATTGATGTACATACTACACTTAAGTCAAAGAAAGACGGCGGGGTTTATGGTCTGTTTACTTTTGGTGTTATTGGGGGTTTGAAAAGCGATACGGCAACAATGTTTACCTTTCGTGTATTAAAAATAATATAGGCCAATATTTTTTCATCATTAAATCCATTCGGATACAAACATCCTATCACTTCGTAAATGTATTTATCATCCATCAGCTTTTGAGGGACCCACTGCAAGCCCATAGGCCTCTTCCCGAAGGAAGGTATGAGCATAATTACCACGCCAGCCCATGACGTATTGGCGATTTCAAACTCCGAGAAATCCACTGTTATTATTTTTGCCACATACGATGGTACCTACCACAAGACAATTTCTCAGGTTCAGGTTACCCTACGATGTTTCCCTTCACCATCAGCCGATAGTGCTACCAATTTAATTTGCAAATGTACGCGAATTCAGAAAAATGTATGGGCTTCGACCGTGCGGACATCGGATTTATATTGCAAGGGTCAAAACACACACAAGATATAAAATAATAAGTAAATTTTGTAATAAAGAATTGTATTTTCTGCTCATTTATCGAATTAAAAAATTATCTTTAAAATTTGACAGATTTCTTATAAACCTTGTTATTCTACAACTGTTAAATACACTCCACTGTCGCTTATAGAGGTAACAGTCTGAGTTATAGCGGTCCGCGAGGGAAGGACGACTATCTCTTATAGAGAGGATCAAAATGACGCGACCTGGCATTTACTCTCCCTTACAGAGTTTTCTCGCTTATCCAGTTCTAGCTCACTCAGGTTCAACAGTAATTCGACAAGAAAATATAAGATTCTTCTCACTATGAGGTTACATAAATAAGATTCAAATAGAATCAGAACTTTCCCTTAATAAACTAAAATAATATGCATTAAAATAATTCATAGCATCTGTACAGAAAATCTATCTGACAATTATTATAGCACAATAAATAATCAATTTAGCCTTTAATAAATATATTAGGTTTATGTCAACTGGTGTTTTATGATACATCACTGTACATAATTGTGTCAAAACTGCAAATAACTAATGTAATAAACTTAACAATACACCATTATACGTCCATAACTTTATTTATAGTCAGATAAGAACAGAAATTAGGTTCATTATAAGATGTTTACGAGTCAAAAAACACATAATAGACGCTATTAACGCACACCGTAATTGTATTTCACGCTCTGACCGCGTATTATTTAAACAAATTAGCTAATTATCGTGTTTACATCAATAAATCTATTCAATTTTAAAGCAAATTGTTTACACTAATTAGAATGTTATGCGCCATTTTGATGTATTGCTGTCATTAGTTCGCCGAGTTAGCGAAGTGTGACGGAGCGCTGGCGTCGCGCGTTTACGCTACTCGATGATAGATGCCGCTTGTTAAATCGATAACGGTTCATATCTATGCGAAAATGATATTTGTATTAAAAATGAACTTTACCGAACTAATATTCGTCAACAATCACTATTGATAGGGAATATGTGTATAGTTTTTACAACCCATTCGACTACAAATGGGCTTATTAGAGAAAAATGGTACATTGGAATGAAGTATAACCTAAGATACCAGTAGAAACAGGATAGCGAGTATATTAGCTCCAACTGTAACTATTTTATGTTAATGGTTCATTTAATCTTTGATTATCATGCTGAAAAAACAACTAATATTCTTATAGGAAGTTGAATATCTTGCAAAAAAGGTATCTTATAATTTTTTGATAAATCCACTTCTGTAAAAGTTATTCAAGGTTAAAGTTAGACATTTTATGAATTTTTAAAATGTATCTTCTTTTACGGATAAGTTATTATAATTTTAGGTAAAATGTGTGTCATAACTCTTGCATTGCAGTGTCACAGTGTCTCTAGGAAGCATTGTTTTATACATATAAGCCTTCCGGAGGAAATTATCTAACTGAATGTAATAAAAGGCACTGTGAACCGTAGCGGGACGCATAGCAGATGCGAAACAACAAAATGATTTCGTATTTACAAGTAATATGCATTAAAGAACAGATTACGACGGGAACTGAATATGGCATAATGTAAAAATAAAATGTAACTGTAAAATGTAAAAATACAGTCTTTTTATTTAATAAACATTTATTTTAAATAAATATAATAAATCAAAAATTGATTTCATATTGCGACAAGTCATTTCTTGTCGCCACACCGTACACACTATTACATATAGACTGTATATGTAGCGACGCGTCGCCACGGCATGCGTCGCCACACCAGCAATCGGATTTACGTGCGGCTATAGAAGTTTCACATCAAAACCGTATCAAAATCCGTTACATTAAGATAACTAAGGGAATACGGAAAAAATGAGACCAAATCTCTCCTTTACAGTACGTCTGTGCATTGAAATAAAATGACAATTGGATTTCATCCCTTTTTTTTTAAGTGGGTAAATCCGTCATGGACACGCCACCCTCCGGGGGAGAGAATGGGTAGTGTGAGATTCCTACTCACTAAAACCCCACGGTATACCCTCTACTGCCAAAATGGGACAATACGAGATACAATTGCAGTCACCGTGCCGCCCCGGCGGTCGGCCCAGCCTTATGCCGGGCCTAACCTACGCTAAAAAGAGACAGCTTGGTACACTCGACCGTCTCCTAGACGGCGGAACCAGTGCAATCGAGAGACGGGTCCCCCGACCCATCTCCCCTTGGACCGGAATTGGATTTCAACCTACCGAAATGTTGGAAGATCTCCATTATGTCTTCTCTCACACTCGTTCTTTATATAGAATTATAGTATTTACTCAATTGTTTCGCTTTTCTTCCCTGACAATTACAACACACAACAAATAAAGAATTCCCTAGATTCGTACAGCTGTACTTAAGCGACGCGCTTACCATAAAATTTCTTCAATCGATTTCGATGTACTAAAATTGATGATACAAATGTACGACTATTAGATACCTACATATTAGTAAATACTAAGTTTAGACTTAGCTTATATTACGATAACTAAAGACCTATTTGTATTGAAAACCTAGACAGAACAGAAATTAATAGCTATGTATAGTACGCAGTACTCGCCAAAAATTGTTGACCGCTCTGAACACAATTGCGTAAAACACAAACTTAAATAAAAATACGTATTATATCATATGTAGGTATAACATATAGACAACTTATGGATAAATAAAGGACAATTTTTGATTCCTTCTTCTTCTTCTTTATTTTTTGGCTCCGTCACGGTATGTGCACTAGCCAGCGTCAAGTAACAAGATTTTGCCAAGTAAGTGCCTTGTGATAATTATAATGTTCTAACAAGATGGTGGTTTCCTTGTTAGAACTTTCCATGGAGTTTCGGTGGCATCTCAGAATGCATGCTCCGTGTTATTATTTCCCATCCCCTTCACTTGTGCATAATAACCGAACTGTATTACGTAAAACACCACCAATATTACAAAATATAGAGTCTAATAACACAAGATTATGAATAAAATATAAAAACCACTACATGACAGACTAAGATCCCGCCAAAAACTCCAACGATTCCTATAATAATGTTTAAATTCTATTTTCTATTAAACTCTTGACTGTATTGTGCGCAAGCCCGAACTTACGACTACATTCAGAACGGCCAAAAAGACCGGTGAAGACTGTACCAGTCATGGAATTACTAGAAATCATAGTGCATCATCTATAGAAATAAATAAATAAAAATACAACTACCAATTCTTCATTCAATTTGACGTATTATAAAAAAAAAACACACACACATGAAGTAAGAATACGAAGCTTGCGAAAAATTATAGCTATTATGCAGATGTGATTACATTTAATAACATGTGGGAATGGAATGATAACTTTGGATATAATTGTATATTACCTTTAACTCGTACATTGCTGCTGAATTTAACTGTATTGAACGTTATCCAGCAAGCTGTGGATTTGTATAATTGAGTGACCATGACATTTTAGTAAAGGATGTTGGATGTGTACTTAAAAACATACGATAGAAGTGAAAACTTATAAATTAATACATCGTCGTTTTCTTACCCTTATCCCACATAATTAGGGTTGGCACAACATGTGTAGGTGGTAGAGCTACGCTGTAGCTATTACTGGTATCAGCATGAATGGGTCGGCTCGCCCGTGGTAGTACCACCCTCTCACAGAAAACCGACGTGAAGTAACAGTGGTTGCACTGTTGCGCTTCGTTCGGTCAGTGAGAGCGCTGGAGGCCCACATATTTAAAAGGCCGGCAACGCAATTGCGACTCCCCTGGTGTTGCTAGTGTCTATGGACGGCGGTGATCACTTACCATCAGGTGACCCACCTGTTCGTTTGCCCCCTATAATATAAAAAAAAATAATGTTTGTCTTGTTGTGATGTATGATTTGGCTTAATTTTTATGATGACGTCAACCCTAATTGGGATTCTTTGTAGTACCTACCACCATATATTGGTAGAAACATGACTGTTGATTTCTCTTCATTTACTACAATGATGTGGCCTGAAGAGATGATTATGTTAGTCGATCCCTCCAGGCAGAAAGTTTTGCCCAGCAGTGCTACACATACAGGCTGACATTATTTAATATTTATATATAGAATTATGTAAGAAGATATTGGACTTGATACAAATGGGTAAGGCCGCCAAAATTATCACTTTTGGCTGGTGTAAATAATTTCAAAATGTCGACATCAATTACGAGAGAAACTCGAACATTATTATATGATAAATATATGTACATAAAAGTTCACACAGACTTCTCAACGTTTTTCTATATTAATAAATAATGGTATATTATATGAATAGATACGCGCAATATATAGATAGGTAGGTATATAAAAAATCAAAACTCAAAAATACTTTACTCAGTTTAAGCCCTGAGAAGGCGCTTATGAACATCAAAACTACCACCGGTTCGGACAAACATTCCAGTAGTCATCGAGAAAAACTCGACAAGATACTCTATCTGTGGATATCTCAACCTTCTATCATACATAATATAACATCTATGTTTAAGAACATTTTTATAGTTATATAGACATAGACAATTACATTCGTTTTTGATAGATAGATGCACAGGGAGTGGCGCTATCTCCAGACTTCAGCACCGTTCTCATATTGATCCAGCTTTTTTTTTTAAAAAGCGGAGAAAATCCTGCATCGGATACCCTTACGCTGCCGGGGGACAGCGTGAGGGTTATGCCGGACTCTTACCGGCTAAAAACTCCACTGCCGCTCAGCGCGTACGTGAACCAGAGCAATGAGGGTTCACGATCTGCATGCTCCTCACTCTGGTCACGCGCTAGGTGCACCCGTAGATGGACTGGACGGGGATCCACGTCTCGAGAGAGAGATTTTTGTTCCTCCCCCTCCTGCGTTATTTATTCAGAAGCTACGGCAAGCCGTGCTTCCCCTACACAGGAACTCCTTCGCGACAATAGACGCCCCCGCGTCTATCGAATATCGCAGAGACATTGGGTCCTTATGTGTGCTTTACCCAATGTATAACGGAGAGTGCTCTGAAGAAGTTTTTGATATGGTGCCCTTATCACCGTTTCAAGCTCGCACCACACACCGTTGACTGGTTGCTCATGCATATATCTTAAACCCCAGTAGAATGGCGACAACCGTAAGGTTCTCTCGAAGCTTCATTATGCGCACGCTACCGTTGTGTGATGGGTTACCAAGCACGGTGTTCCCCCAGAGTTATGACATGGGGCTCTTCAAAAAAGGATTGAAATACGCTCTTCAAGGTCGGCAACACAACAATGATGCCCCTGGTGTTGCAGTTGCCCATAGGTGACGGTAACCATTTAACATCAGATGGGCCGTCTGCCTGTTTGCTGCTCTTTGGCATAAAAAAAATGTGCACCGTTGTACATTAAAAATAGCAAAGTATCAACCGATCATATGTCGAAACGTTCAGTAACTTTAGAACTATATTTTCTTTAGATATGTAAATGATATTTTGAAATGTTTTCATTGTTTTTATTCCATCTTACTATGTATTTTCATTTTACCCTCATTACACTTTGAACTATAGGTCCATCTAAGATACAGTTTTTATTTGCTAGTTGTTTCATTAGTGACCTTATTTCGTTTAGCATTCATAATTTATGTATATCCGATATGGAATATCCAATATTTTGAGCTGACCGTAAAAAAAAGTAATAGATTTTCTTTTTGAAAAATATATACTCGAGTCTACGTACTCTCAGATATTTCCCACGTACTTTTACATCTCTACGAACGACTGAAATATTTAAACCTGATGTTATATCGAGAAAGCGTTGCGATACAATAAAAAAAACACATAGAATTATTATTTCTTTAATGATTTAATTACTTTTCAATTTTAATTCTACTTAAAAGGATGGCATATAAAATAGCATGGTGACAGAACTTCTTACAAGCCCGCCTGATTAGCAACTACCGTCAAGTTGACAATCTGTCGCCAAGCACCTATGATTTTTTCCGGCAGTTACACATAAAAGGGAGTTCTTTTAGGTTTTGTGTGTGGTAAGACAGGCGTATAACTAGCCGTGCTCACTAAGCAGACTTAAGAACTTATTATGGCTGAACAGGTGGATACGTGTCAGCCTAACTGCGTCTATAATTTGTGAAATGTGAAAATTATGTCAACGATAGGGGTTGTAAGAAGCACTTCATTCGCTTACCGAATCGCCCCCTTGTGCCTCGAAGTTGATGGCCACTGGATCGTTCACTCACACAGTGTGTCTTGCGGCGAAAGATGCGGTGATGGTTTCACAATAACACCAAAGCGGGTAATTCTTATGATATACTAGCTGATCCGGCGAACTTCGATTCTTTAATTATTATTTTTTATACTTATTCTGCTATTCGGGACGCTGTATAATTTGAAATGATACCATCGTATAAATATTGACATACATTGACATTAATATTTATACGATGCTAACTGTCACTCAATTGTTCTGCCTTCTCAGAACCTCTCCACTAACACTTAAACTTTATGCTATAGTATTAAAGTTCAAATTGACTTTTAAGTATTATTACGAAACGTTTGTATGGGAGTATAGAAAAGTGTTGTTTTTAGATTTTTTCAGGCAGTTAAAAAAAAATTCTCTCCGTGAGAACCATCCTCGTTCTTTAAGGAATATTCTAAAAAAGAATTAGCGAAATCGGTTCAGCTGCTCTCGAGATTTGTGCTTAGCGACATATTCAGCGATTCGTTTTTTAATACAGATATGGCGGAGATGTAGAGGTATCACGAAAAAAGTGCGCGTCAGTCGAATGTCACAAATGTCACCCCCTTATCGAAACATGAATTTTGATATAAAAACGACATGGTGAAGCATCCGCCTCACTAGAGTGTTTACCGTCTTTGACTACATAGTCATTTAACATCAGTTGAGATCGTGGTCAAACGCCAAAACCTATATGAGAATTAAAAAATATATATCTCAAGCAGCAAGGCCCTATCAGTACAGCACAATCTTTAAACTTTCAAAATTCGAAATCTTATTACGAACATTATAGTTATTAAAATACGGTTAAGAACAGTATAAAAATGATTTATCTTATTTAATATTCATAATTTTATATGAGATGCCCATAAGTGGACGTGTAAGGGATATTATTATACCCCTAAGTATATACATATATATGAATTTATATCTATATGTTGTTTTGTTGACATGAACATCATCGAAAATTTACGCACAGAGTAGTTTGAAATACAGAGACTGCTTATAATTTACGCATTCTATGTACATTCCATGTATTTCTGTTATGCGCATACGACTCTTAATATACATTTATACTTTCATTATATATATAAAATATAAAGAGTTTTGATTGTCCGGATTAATCTGAGAGACGGTTTAAGCGATTTTAACCACGTTTTTATAAGTAGATCGGACTTTACAGCGTGCGATCAAGGTTACGAAGCAAAGACCTTTTGCGTAGGCAATGATTTAGGTGATTTTGACAACGTTTTTGTACACAGATCGGACTTTACAGCGTGCGATCAAGCTTACGAATCAAAGACCTTTTGCGTAGGCAATGATTTAGGTGATTTTGACAACGTTTTTGTACACAGATCGGACTTTACAGCGTGCGATCAAGCTTACGAATCAAAGACCTTTTGCGTAGGCAATGATTTAGGTGATTTTGACAACGTTTTTGTACACAGATCGGACTTTACAGCGTGCGATCAAGCTTACGAATCAAAGACCTTTTGCGTAGGCAATGATTTAGGTGATTTTGACAACGTTTTTGTACACAGATCGGACTTTACAGCGTGCGATCAAGGTTACGAATCAAAGACCTTCTGCGTAGGCAATTATTTAAGCGATTTTGACCAGGTTTTTATAATGCCCTTTTTAGTAAGCAATAAATAATTATAAAATATTATGGAACTAATTTATCGATAAAAGAATTATGGAGACTTGGACGTTATGACAAAACAGAAGAGAACATAGAGTTTTTTTTTCATACTCTATAGGTTTTATTTAGTGTTTGACTAATCTCATCTGATGTTAAATAACCTAAGATGGTCTCAGATGATAAACGCCCTAAAACTAGATAGTGATTGGTTCTCGAGCGCAGCTACCGGAACACGCCTATAGGTACGTGCTTGGCGACAGATTTAACAACTTGAGAGTGGTAGCTATACATGCGAGCTTAGAAGAGTCTCGTTTGAGCAGCGGCCGAGTGCGCACGCGCCCGCTCGCAGCTCTGACGGTCCGTTAGTTCGGCAACTCGCGCGCAGTTGTCGGATATTTTCGTGTGTGTCCGGAAGTTTAGTGTGTTCGAGCGGCTACTGTCGATCGTACGCTCTTTTCAGAGCGACGGTGCACCTCCATTAGTGCACCATTTAAACCGCACTTTTCGGTGCGAAGCCGTGCACACTGTTTGCAGTGCGTCGAGTCGCCGTGCTACGCGTCGTGCCTCGTGCTGCGCTTCGAGAGTCGTGCAGCGCGTCGTGTGCCGTGCAGAGCGTCGTTCTTCGCGCCGCGCCGTGTGCAGTTTTGAAGAGAAGATTCGCGTTCGCGTCGCGTCGCGTTTTCCCTTTGGCCCGGACACGGATTGTCCGTTAGATTCAAATTAGGCGCACCCCCCTGCCCCTCAGGCAGGGAGGTTAGTCATGTCTACCCCCGCGACCCCGCGTGCCCATCCGGCCCTTCCGGCCGTTGATGATACCGTCCACCTCGAAGAACTGTTGCGCTTCCACATATTCGTCGAAAAGGAAGATCCGAATCTCGTCACGGAATATAACAGACTCCGGAAAGTCTATGCGCGCAACCCTCCCGGTAAGATACCGCGTTGTTTCTCCGCGAATCTCCCGGACGACCCGTTCACGAGGCTCTCGGAATTCGATTCCGATGACGACTCGGACATGGACTACGATACAGTCCCCGCGACCGCGCCCGCGACCGTGCCTGCGCCCGCGACCGTGCCTGCGCCCGTGACCGTGCCTGCGCCCGCGACCACGCCCGCCGATGACGACGGTTTCACAACCGTCACGCGCCGCGGTAAACGCCCACGCGCCGCGATTCAGACCGATAGCGACTCTGCTGCGGGACGTCCGACCCCAAAGCAGCCCAATATAGGTGGCGCTCGGGTGCCCCGAGCCTCTCCCACGCCCTCTGCCGCGAATTCGGCTCGAGCCTCGGCTGCGGAACCCGCGGTCGCGGCTAAGAAGCCACGCCTACCGCCTCCCGTCACCTTCCGTGACAAAGCTCGATGGGTAGAGATTTCTGAAGACCTTAAGTCGAAGGAAATCGTCTACAAGTCTGCCGTCAACACTGTTGCCGGCATTTCTATTCGTGTCTCGACCCCCGATGAGCATCGCGAGCTCACCAAATACTTCAGGGAGCGTAAGCTCCCTTTCTTCACCCACGCGCTCGAGGAAGAGCGCCGCCTCCGTGTCGTCATTCGGGGAGTTCCCTCTGAGCTCACCGAATACGACATCTGCGATTGCCTGAACGGTCAGGACTTCCCAGTCCGGAGCGTGCAGCGCATGCGCCACCCCCGTACGAAGGCCCCCTTCAACTTGGTGTTGGTCACTCTGGACCGCTCCTTGGAAGGCAAGGCTATTTTCAGCCTCAACTCAGTTTGCGGCCTGTCCCCTGTCTACGTCGAGCTTCCTCGCAAGTCCCAGGTACCCTCGCAGTGTCACAACTGCCAGGTGTACGGTCATTCCGCCCGACACTGCCACCTGCGTCCCAGGTGTGTCAAGTGTCTCGGGGATCATTCCACTAAGGAGTGCCCCCGCACTCCCGAATCCGTCGAGCCTCCGAGCTGCGTCCTCTGCGAGCAAACGGGTCATACCGCGAACTATCGCGGGTGTCCCCGTGCGCCTCGCTCGACCTATCACCGTCGCGGCGGTCGTGCGACCCGGTCCAGGGCGCACGGCCCGCCGACTCGGACGAATCGGCCTCCACCTCCGCCCATACAAAGCCAGAAGGTTTTCCCCGAACTGCCGGGCACCTCTAGTGCGCCGGCAGCATCCGCTACTCCGCCGAGCGCGCTCTCCTGGCGCGTAAGGCCTTCCCCGCCAGCTCCCTCGGCTCCTAAAGCCAAGCCCCAGCCCCCAAAGGCTCTGTCCACTCCTGCGCCACCTATCGCGGTTTCAGCATCGACCTCCGGTATAGACTGGATAGCTCGCTTACTCTTGGTACACGATGTACAAGAGATAATCGCATTTAACGCGTTAGTTAATAGTACGTCTGAGCTCGGGCTCTTAAACGCTATCTCCGCTTTCCCGGCCGTCGCGACCACGGTACAGCAATTAACCCGCGCCGCGCATAAATAAATTCGCGTAAATCAAAATATCAGATCGAACCCGCGTGTTCATACATAATAGACCGATATATTAGGATTTGTTACGTAATTATTTAGTTAAATCGGCACCGTGCCGTTGTACTTTATTTTTTAGCTCGATTCCCTCTCAAAAGATGCGTGTTTGCGCCCACGCCCGCGACTCTCTCTGCTCACGCCTCCGTGAGCGGGGGGTGAAGATTCGATCCCGCACACTCGTCGCGATTTTTCTTGTAACAGCTCGAGCCTAGGTAGTCCCTCGGTGTGGAGCCCTCGAGTATGTTACTCGCGCGAATACAGTGATTTACACATGTTCTACACTTACACGATCACCCCACACTCTTGCACATCTAGGCACTCAGTGGTGGGCTGTTTTTTTGCCCTTTTCGGACTGAAATAGGTCACGTAACACAGTAGTCAGATACCAAATACACATATACATTCGTGAAACATGCATGGTCACACATGCATTTTTCACGAATTCATATATGAGTATTGTATGGATAGATAGCTTAGCTAGCTTAGTTAGTTCGGGAATCCGGCGACAGCTCAAGCCGAGGTGCACCGAGTGCCCTTGAGATGTTTCGCCTAAAAACAATCGGGTGAGTGCCCTAAGCGCTCCCCTTAGTAGTCCGGTGGAACTGTGAAGGCGGAATAAGCCGGCAGTGTAGGTCAGTTCGAAAAAAAAAAAAAAAAAACATGCGAGCTTAGACAAAGCCTTACCAACAAGTAATATGTATAATTCAATACCTTTTGTTATATGTATAAGACTTATATAATTTTGTATTATTCACAAGAATACGACATAGTGTCTGAACTGTACTTGACAATAAATATAGTGTAATCCAAAAACAACAACGGCCACCGTGAAATAGTTAATCCAAAGTCAGAAGAAGCTTCGGTATTTAGGTAAGCGTTCGCTGTTTCCAAAACGTGATACACCATAGGAGAGTCTAAGTGATGGGTTTACCATGTGTATGGTAGTAGCGATTTAGTTGCATATCAATTGATATCTATCACTATGTCGACCCTTCTTGATTACTGAGTATAGGTACAGCGGCTAATTCCGAATTCTCTGAATTTACAAAGTAACCTATAATATTCCCAAGTTATCATTATGTTAATTCGGAGCTTTTTCGACTTGAAACTAGACTTGTTTCCGAGCTAATGGTGTATTAGAATTATAATCACGACGATACCCATCTGTCGTGGCCAGAAACAATTTATTTTGAATATAGGTTACCTTCCTTAAAATGGTATAAATAATGAGTTCGTCTCGGATCAGTTTTGTTTTGGGCGAGTGACGTCATTGCGTTCAAAATGGCCGCTTTTTTTACCCCGTCAGAGACAGAAGTATTGAATATGTATAAATATTTCGTCACTATTATTGCATTACTTTCTTCATAAGGCCTGAGACTTTTAGATAAACATCTATATAGTGAATTTTCTGTATATTAGCTTTATATTTTGTACTTAAAACTATAAAAATGTCGAGATTGTTCAGTAAAATAAGGTTCGCGATATTTGAAGATATCATATTGTAGAAAGCGAGATATATAGATAGCCTTAAGTTCGTGCTTGCGCATAATATTGTCAAGAATTTAATAAAAAACAAAGTTAAAATATTATTATAGAAATCTAGAATTGTCCTTTATTTATGCTTAAGCTGTAACTAAATCTGTGTTATGCGCGTCTATATTTAGAGATGTCAAAAACTTTGGCGTGGACTTATTATATTTCAATGTAACTTAATTTTTTCCATTCATTGTCCATGTCGTTGTCCAGGTTTCAGACTACCTCTGTTTCGAATTTCATTGAGATCGGTTTAGAGTTTTATTAGTTAGAAGGCAACAAACAAACTGAATGACTTTCGCACTTACAATGTATACTGGAGATAAATATAATGTTAGGTATAGGAAAATATAACTTTTTTTATTTTTTATAAATTTCAGCGTTTGACCTCACTCTCGTATATGTTAATGTCGATATGGTCTGAGATGGTAAATACGCTAAGCCTAGAAGGGGCTGACTAACAAGTACAACTGCCGGAACACACCAACAAGTGCTTTTCTACAGATTTCCAATTTGAGGGTCGTAGCTACGCAGGCGGATTTAGAAAAAGCCTTACTACCATGCTTCAGGTCAATCACGATGTTTTTCTTCGTCAAACCTCCACTAAGTTGCAAGGAGATTTGTTATTTCCAGCTAATTGATAATAAAAATGTTGATCTATTAAAGCGTTGTTCACATTTCTGAAGTTATACTTCTTTTGGCGCCTTAGGGAAAAATGATGAGCGTAAATTTTTATGATGCGCGCGTACACACACCGTCACGAAAAACCGACACCCTGAAGTTAGCTATAGTCAACATTTAAAAAAAAAGTATGATTGTATTAATAAATACCTTTTTTCTATTGCTAGTGTCGTTTTTTCTACAAACGTAGAATAAGGCGAAAGATAAAATTTTTTGAAAAGATTTTTTTCTTGTTACGCCAAAGAAGTATCACTTCTAACGCGTGTACATAAGTACACACACGCTTTTTTTTATTATTGCTTACCATGGTATGCTGATATCACATTATAATTTAGAATTTCACTTGAGAAGTTCAAATTAAACCGGTTCAATATGAAAAAAACCACGGACTAATATAAAATAACAGACTAAATTGATGCTTACACAAACAAATTGGGAGTCGGGTAATTGGCTGAAACCACAGTATGTCGCTTCGCGTTATCATTACGCTGGTACCGGCGGTGGGCGATAGACATGCGAAAATAGCGGTCTTTCTGTTTAAAGTTATATATATTTAATTCACCCTTAGATACATGTGTTAGTGTGTGAAATTTATGTGGGCAAGAGAAAGTTTTTCGACGTAGATATTAATTATCGTTCTTCTGTGATTGTGACGTGTTGATTTTGTATTGTAATTTATGGTAAGTATTTATCGACGACATACATTAATAACACTAGCTTTTTTATATAGACTTTATAAGTTTTAGCGCTCGAAGACAAAGTCATATATTGTGAAATGACTATGTGGTCAAAAATGGTACACACGTTCGACCTAGAGGGGGATTGACTTGACAATTGTCGGGACACACCTATAGGTGCTTGGCGAGAATTTAATTTGAGAGTGGTAGCTAGCCAGGCGGGTTATATAAACCCTAACGCCAGTCTATGGCTTCATCACAATGTTTGCATTCACCGAAAGCCCCGACTCGGTTACAAGGATTCGAATCTACGTTCGGCGACTCACGCGGTGTTTGAACATGCTAGTAACTTATCATCCCTTTAAAATTGTAATATGGTTAGACTAAGTGTGACACTAAATGTATCTTACATCCTCCATAGAATTGTTTATGCTTCTATAGATGCATTCCCTATTAACTACTATTCTTTGTTGACATTCCTATTCGAATTCTGATGAGTTCTTTGGTGCACTCTGAAATCCAAAGTCCAATGCAATTTTTTTTTAATACTTTATAACAACACATCGCGATAAAACGCATTGCATGGTGGTAGGGCATTTCCTAAGTCCACCTGATTAAAAAACTGTCGTCAAGCATCTAGAAGTGTCTTCCGGCAGCTGCACTTGAGAACCAATTCCCTCTACCATCTTAGACCACATCGTTATTTAACATCGGATGAGATTATGGTCAAACGCCATATCAAAGCCTATAAAGTATAAAAAGACATTGTATTCATGTCTCAAATATACACAAAATACATACAATTTCAATAATTTAAAAATGTACGAGTGAATAAAAGAAGCGATTTTGAAGCGCTGATGGCTCAGTTGGTAGTGTGTTCGGACACAGCGTCGAAGGACGTAGGTTGGAATCCAAGTAACTGAGTTGGAGCTTTCGGTGAAGGAAAACATCGTGACGAAATCATAGCATGATGGTAGGGCTTTAAGTCCGTCTGGCTAGCTACCACCCTCAAGTTGAAAATCTATCGCCAAGCACCTGTTGGTGTGTTCCGGTAGCTGCCACTCGAGAGCCAGTCTCCCTCTAAGTTAAGCGTGACTTACTATCTTAGACTACATCAGCATTTAATATCAGATGAGATTGTGGTCAAAACGTTTACCTATAAAGTAATAAAAAAAAATAGGTTCATTTTATTCTTTCTTTAACAACTATTCTTCTATACTATTACTGCCATTGTCGAGTAGGTAATACAAAAATATCTTGTAATAATTATAAAGTTCGAAAGAAATGGTGGCCACCTTGTTAGAAGTTTCCAGTGAGTTTTTATGCCATCTCAGAATTCACGCTCCGTCGTATTATTTCCCATCCACTTCACTTGTGCACAATAACCGAAGTACGCTGCGTAAAATGTCACCAATATTACAAAGTATAGAGTCGATTAACACAAGATTATGAGTTAATATAATAAACTAAATGACAGGCTAAGACCCCGCCAAAAACACAATCATTTATGTTTTACATTTAAAAATAAAGGCCTTCTTGATGTTTAGAAAAACATAATTGTCATAGAATCCTATGATCTATTTTTAATGATAGCCGCTAGGGGACGCCACTACAATTTCCAATTCAAATTTGAAACCGCCGTCTGCGCAGGCGCCGCGCGTCTGGCGGGCTAACTTGTGGTTTTTATTAATAAAAAAAATAAAATTAAATACACAATCATTTCCGTCTCTCGATGTAAACAGGGGTGGATGTGATCCGTGTCATTGGATAGTGGAATTTGTTACTGTTATTATATATTCAATCGATTTTACATAAAAAAAAACGCATCAGCTGTCGGCGGTTCTGATTGCTTCTTCGTTTGTGTAAATACCAAAGCATATTAGTGTACGAAGTATGCGACATTTTTGTGGGTAATAGTACATGACCGTTTATTTTATTTACTATATTTTTTTAATCATTAATAAACACAACAGTCAACATTCAGATCGAAAATTCTAGACTGAAGCCCATATAAGTGGTTTCACATGGACGAAACTTAAACTATACTATGATATTATAAAAATAATTTATATGACACCACTAGCTTTTGTTCACGGTTTTGTTCTCCTTAATGTACATTTCATCGGTCACTAAGGAATATAACATTTATCTGGATGACGGCACCCTACGAAATTTCTGCACCTCCGAGAATGTGGAGATATGTAAAATTTCACATTGGTCGGTTGTACAATTAACTAGTGAAAGTGTAGCGAATAAACTCACATACCCATTTATAGTATTAGTTCGGATCAGGGACTAGTTAAGATAGGAATAGAATTGGTATTAAAAATTAAATATCCTCATCATCTTACCCTTACCCCATTTAAGTAGGGTCGACATAACATGTTTCCCTTTTCCACTCTCCCCTGTCACTGCCATCTCAGTACTCACACCTTTTATACACATATCATTTTTCACACAATCCATCTACACCTTTTTCGATCTTCGTCTACCTCTATATCCGTCCACTTTCATACTCAAAACTTTTCTTGTTACATGACTTTCATCTCTTCTCATACTATGCCAGTACCATACTAACCTATTACTCCTCGACTTCTCTATCACTGATGCAATTTTCAAACTTCCTCTGATATAATCATTCTTAATCTTATCCATTCCGGTTACACCACACATCCATCTCAACATTCGCATCTCTGTCACATGTAATCTTTTCTCATCCGTCTCCTTCGTAGCTCAGTACTCGGATCCATATAACACGTGTGGTCTTATTATAGTTTCATACATCTCCTTAAAAATGGAACATTAGAAATTAAAAACTAAACAAGTGTAATTGTAAAAGGGAAAATCAATCCTAGATGATATTATAAATTTGAATGCGAGTTTGTTTGTAACACTTTCACGCTTTAACTAAGTCATCGAGTATTAAGAAATTTTGGATGCACATTGTCAGGAGTACAGAAGAGTACATGGGGTACCTTTTTATCTAAACAAAAAATATATTATTCCGGACGGAAAGGTCAAATCTATAATAATAAAACAATAATAAGTAAATGTCATGTCAATGGCGACAATACGTAATTATTTTATACAATTTATAAATTAATGTATAATTGAAAAGAAAAACTCATATTCAGCTTCATAATCATATATATTTTTTTAAATAATAATACTGAAAAAGAACAAAAAAAATGCCAGTGAACCTCCTAAATCCGATTCGTAGGAAGAAATCCTCATGGTTACGACAGATAAATCGTACACAAACGCGTCGTTTCAACCCTTACCACCCGTTATCGAAGAGTCTAATATCCACGTATGGCATCAATACGAAGTTAGCAAGTTGAAATTATAGTGGTACAAATACAAAATAATCCCAAGGAGGGTAGATGTCAGGCGCGCGCGGCTAACCGAAATAATTACGCCAAATCATACATCACAACATGACAAACATGTCGTGCTGACCCTACTTAGGTGGGTAAGGGTGAGAAGATGCTGAAAAACTAAAATTAAACCATCGGAAAGAAAATAAAAATTAATAAATGAAGCTAGCATATGCACAAAATATTCAAATTTATTTTTTTAACAAGACCACCATACACATGTATAACAAATGCTCGCTAGAGTTACTTATTTTCAACTTAGTTACATAGAGTTACCGTACGCACTACACAGTAATAAAACCGTTATAGGAACGAATTTATTGTTTATCGTATTTCGGAATAAACCAGTGTGTACCTTGAAATTCGGTATAACAGTTGTGATTGATTGAAGGTATTTCAGTGATGCTTTAGTTTGTACTACAAATCAAACACAGTGTCGTCACTGTGTCGTGTTACTTTAAAAAGGCATATACGTAGTTGATTTACTATTAAATAACTAATTTTAACCCTGACGGGCATTTACATCTTCACCGTGCTTTCTGGGCGAGCGCTCGAGACACTCAGCCGTATGGGACCAAGCTCAAGAGCGCTAAAGGGCCCGAACCTCGGTTGGAACTGTTGCCTTGAACGCAACATCACGTACCTGACTTAGCTGAGCTCACGAACATGGCTCCTCGATTAATCCCATAACTATTCAATTACCCATCTTGGAAATATAGTGTCCTTATTCTGGTCAGTTATTAATACGTGGACAGATATCAGAATATTATACATTTGTTATTTTGATTTTGACGCACTATAAAGGTGAGGTTTTTTATACTTTAAAGATAGTAGCGTTGGACCCGATATTAAATGACAATATAGCTTAAGATGACAGTCACGCTAAGCCTAGAAGAAGACTGGTAGTCAAGTATAGCTACTAGAACACTAATACAGGTACTTAACTTCAATTTTCCCCACAAACATATCCGACAAAACCCCTGTATGGCGGTAGGGCTTTTTTAAGTTCTCATGGCTAACACCCTCGAAGTTGAAAATATGTCGCCCAGCACCTATGGGCAGCTGCACTAGAGAGCCAATTCCCCTCTAGGTTTAGCGTGTTTACCGTCTTGGACCACATAGTCATTTACCATCGGGTGAGATTGGAGTCAAACGCTAATGCCAAATAACCAATAAAAAAAAACAGTACAGTAAAGGATATAGGGTACTTTTTATTAAAAAAAAGTACTGTTCCCTTGGGATAGATCAAAGCTACATTTACGCGAACGAAACCACAAGTAAACGCTAGTACGTGTTAATTCGATTAACGAGAAAAGGGATTTGAATCAATAATATCTAAATGACAAGCGTGGTACGTACCTATTTATCAGACACTAAACTAACGAGACGGCTTTAATAAAATATAATTCAAAAAATATTTCCACTAGTTTGAACGATGAAATCATCTTAAATTGCCCCAATGTGTGCCCACAAAAGGATCAATTTGCTTATTGTCGAGTCAAATTGCGTACTGAAAGAGGGTAGACGCAAATCAAATTGTATTGTGTGCGGCCAGTCGGCCGTGCGCCACGGCGGGGGGAAGACGTGCGCTATGTATGAGGGTAAGAGTTCGTTATAGGAGTTTTGCGTTTTTTGAATCAAACAATGTATTTTAAACTAAAAGATTTATCTAACAGCACAAAACCGGTCAATAGCTTTTGATAAAACTTTACAGAATAAAACTATATCATTTACCCACTGCTTTAGTCACGTTCATCTATAACTTACCCATTCCTCGGGAACTGTACTTGAAATTAAACATACTCTATGTCGTTTTTTGAGACCCTGACTACGAATAGAAGTTGCGTAACATACAGTTGCATCGTTTAGGTATGACAGCGTAACAAACAAACAAGTTCAAATCTACATTTATAATATTAGTTAACTAACCCCACGGCTGATTTTTTAAGACCCATACCTCAAAACGAAGGATTGTTTTTTTTCTTTTTTTTTTTTGTTTCAAATCAAGCCAGGCGGGCTTTGAAAAAGCTCTACCACCATGCTATGGTTTCATCGCGATGTTTTCCTTCACCGAAAGCTTCGACTCAGTTGCTAGGATTCGAACCTACGTCCTTGGACGCTGTGGCCGACCACGCTATCAACTAAGCCATCATCGCTTCTTATATTCGTGTATGGACATTTTTGTCAGAACTTTCATGTGTCGATGTACCTATCTCATAACATCTTGCTAACATTTCCATTGTAAGCCTCCGAGAATTCCTCCCTACGACTTCATTTAAGCATACAGATTTTTTTCAACTTTATATAAATGTAATATAAACTTTCAATGGCAGTGTAAAGCGCGACAAATTCCGTTGTGTAGTTTAGAAAAAATAAGGTAACACCCAGACAGACACGTAAAACGACTTTTGTAATATTCTATACTACTATAGGATTTAAACTTCTCTAATTCTATTGTACACCTACAAAAATCCCTTTATATGTTGACATCTCTATACCCTCGAATTTTAGTAGTTCGACTTGGCCACATTTTTTTAAAAACATGTCTATGTCAGTTCGACAAAATGACTGCACAATATCTGATGGAAAGTACGGTACAGTCCAAAAACAACGGTGACTGTCGCTGTCAAAAACCAACGGCAGTTGTCGCCATCATGCCGACCTGCAAAAGTGCCTCCTCACGCCTCGTTTGAAGGACCCGATGTCATAAGAGGGAGAGAACATTCTGTCCGGGAGGCGATTCCATATCTTCACAGTACAGTATTAGTAGGTACCTATTTAGTAATAGGCAAGTGCGTGCATTGTCGTTGAATCAGTTGCTTTGCGTACAATTTTCAACTTGGAATTTGGAGAACGACACGTAAACACTGAAATATAATATATGAAAATGTTTAACACAAAATTAATCATTCAATTTTGAACGTAATTTTCATTCATTTTTGAAATAAGTCGAAAAATCTTTTGATTCTTTTTCTTCCAGTAAATATGTACCAATAATAAATCATTTTTAAAAATCCATTTATACAAATCCAACCAAAACAAACGGCGTGTACATTTGAATTAAGTATACTTTACCATTCAAACTTGTCAAGGGTAAAACATAAATAATTTTTACTCACCATTTGTCACTTCGGCAACCATGAAATACAACGTCCATTTTATCAAGACCCGCCGCTATTAAATACCGTACGTGATTTCAAACGGAATCTAAACATTTTATACGACACGAGGGCTCTTAATAAATCGGGCGGTGCCTCTCCTCCGTAATGTAATTTGATATAGAACGTTGATTGCGTATAGTTATCCCCCTCTACCGCTAGTACGGAGCGTTCGAGTAAAAGAGACAGTGCGTAACGAGGGTCGTATTGCATATCATTATGAGATGTTTAAAGTTGTGTTAAGCGTTTGTAATTTATCTCGCTCTTATAGTCGTTGTTTTCAAAGGTACGAAAGGGATGAAGGGATACATGAGATATGATATTTCAAATGTATTGTAATTTATAAATATAGCAGAAGGATTCCCTCATTTTAAGTGACAGCATTTTTTTAATTCTAAAGCGAATTAATTTATTTTTTTTACACTGGTAACGATACCTTCATGACGTACAAGCATTATGGTGAGTATAGTTTTGACATGTACTTTTCATCATTTCATATGTGTTCAATTTAGAAATATGTACTTTAATAATTGGCGCGAAATTAGTAAAAATAATTAAACAATGGCTATTTTGAAAGCGAGGATTTGTTTCGATTGGCTCTAATTTTATTATAACAAAAAACATGATGACTAATTTATTTATATTAAGCATTTTTTTTTATTACTATGTTCCACCAGCGGTTTTGCTTGCTTTATAAATCATGGAACAGATTTTAAGCTGTAGTGGCGTGATTTTCAAGCAAAAACTTTTTTAAGCGCATTGAACGTTAATCCTAATTGAACCGTCACGTTCGGGTCGATGTCTCAGAATCGTATGTACTCGGCTTCAATCGTCATCAATTACGTTTACTACCTAACGATAATTACATTTTTATTATTACTTATTAATATTATGCATATTTTGTATATAATCTGTATGGTATTTAAAGTGTGATATTATGCGTATTTAAAATTATTATACTAAATATAAATATAAAGTATATTTAAATACTATTATTTATTTCCGTATAAACATTAATACATATATATAAAATTTCGTGTGTATGTATTTATAAGTTTTCACTTGCATCGTGTGGTGACATAAGCACAAACTCACTTTTTTATAGTAGCACGGACAAGTGACGTCATTATGTCTTATGTCTGTAGAAGATGTAGAAGTAGAAGCCTAAATTAGTATAAGAGTGTGGGATATAAAACAAGATGTATTTATTATACCTAGGAGGAGGAGAAGAGGGTGAGTGCCATAAGCGCTCCCCTTAGTAGTCCGGTGAAACTGTAGAGGATTTACCAGGTCAACAGTGTAGTCAGTTCGAAAAAAAATGTATAAAAAAAAGTATGTATACAGTAATAAGCCCGTCACAGTGTCTCTCATTGGTTGTGTTTAAGAGTCAGTTCGTATAGAGATATCTAGCAATCGCGAGGCTTCCACTACTTCTACTTTTCGGACAATAGAATATATAGTTCGTATAATCAATTACCTATATAAAACATACGATATTTTCTGAAATTAAAATTAAATATTTAAAATGGCGACCGAGATATATATCCGACTATTCATAGAATAGAGTTTAAAAAAGTATTAATTGTTTTACTGTAGGCTCCCCTGTTATCGTTTGTTATTTTCCAATATAGTTTATGTTACATTAGCGGCTTGCTCCGGCTTCGCATGGGTATAAAATGTATAGCCTATGTCATTCACTGAAAAAATGATTAAAATCGATCCAGTAGTTTTGATTTATTCATTACTGTCCGTGGCCCGCGCGCGTTAAATTTGGAGTAACCTCAAAAATAACAGTATTTCTCCACTATTTAATTTATATTATTATACATATAAACCTTCCTCTTCAATCACTATATCTATTAAAAAAACCGCATTAAAATCCGTTGCGTAGTTTTAAAGATTTAAGCATACATAGGGATATAGGGACAGAGAAAGCGACTTTGTTTTATACTATGTAGTGATTTTACAAACTTGTAGCATCGTTAAATACGTATTCGGTTCTATTGAAATTTAATTTACCTGTTGTTGAAGCATGCTAAAAATGACTACATTTAAATTTAATTGTTGGATTATTATTAGTAGATATAGGTATAAACATAATGTATAGATAGCCATGTTGATGACCTATAATAAATAAATAAATACAATATCGTATTTTTAAAATTATGCACAACAACGAGAGATATTTTTGAAGTTATACTTCTTTTGGCGTGTTAGGGAAAAATGATGAGAGTAAATTTTTACGATGCGCGCGCCGCACACTTTGACGAAAAACCGACACCCTGAAGTTAACTATAGTCAACATTTTATTCAAAATAAGTATGTATGTATTAAATACCTTTTTTCTATTGTTAGTGTCGTTTTTTTTTCTACAAACGTAGAATAAGGCGAAAGATAAAATTTAGGAAAAGATCTTTATCTTGTTACGCCAAAGAAGTATAACTTCTAAAGTGTGCTCACAAAAAATTATTTAAATACTACCTACAAGTATTCTTTAACTACTAAACTGTATATATTTAAGCGTCAATTAGTGGATTGCGTGCGTGCGTGGAAAACCGAGGCGTATCGCTAGTTTACCTGGGAAATTAAATGTTTTTTACCCTATTTTATTTTGTCCTATTTTACAATTGTTAGGAAAACTTACAGCTAAATTATTATTTTTATTTTTCCCTCGAACTGACTACACTGTTAGCCCCCAGGCCGTTACAGTTTCACCGGACTACTAAGGGGAGCGCTTAAGGCACTCGCCCGATTTTATATAGGCAACCAGCACAAGGGCGCACGGCGCGCCTCGGCTTGAACTGTCGCCGAATATTTCGAACTAAGCTAAGCTAAGCTATCTCATATATATATGAAATGGTGAAACATACATGTGTAGAAACATGTGTCTTGAATCTGACTACTACATTGTGTGAACTAATTCAGTTCGAAAAGGGATATCAAATAACCCAACCACTATGTCTAGGTACGTGTCTTGTGATTTGTGTATATGTGTGTCACTGTATTCGCGCGAGTAACATACTCGAGGGCTCCACACCGAGGGACAAACTTAATATTTTACAACAAAGAGTATAAGTTAGATTCAAGGTCAAGGTCAAGTTTTCACAAATAGAAGTAGGTGCCTAAATTACTCAAGAAACAAGTTACAATTAGTTGATAACTGTGGGTATTTCGAAAGAGTAGAAATTTAACGAAAGAATGGAGATGTGGCATTACGTGAGGAAGCAGTAGTATGAAATAAATCAAAACTTTTGTCGAGTGTATTTAATTGTTTACATGCTCTGATTGTATAATTACTATCAGGATAAGCAGTTTTAACTGGTGGCACGTAGAGGAGCTGTGGACTCTCAAGGGAAGCAGTAGGAGTACGTTAACAACTGCTACTCACTTGTTCCGCGCAGTCAACAGCTCACAGAAAGCCGACGTGAAGTAACAACAGTGCTTGGACTATTGCGTTTCGTTCGGCCAGTGAGAGCGCCCGAGGCCCACATATTTAAAACGCCGGCAACGCACTTGCGACTCCCCTGGTGTTGCTAGTGTCTATGGACGGCGGTGATCATTTACCATCAGGTGACCCACCTGTTCGTTTGCCCCCTATAATATAAAAAAAAAGCTCCACTGATAATTTTGAAAAGTAACGATAGACCTGCTATACGCCTACGTTCGTGTAAGAAAATGAAAATGTCCAATAATTCTGTACGTAGTAATTCCGATTAGTCTTGCAAGTGGTGTAAAAATATTTTCTGAATTCGTTCGATTATTCTCTCAAGGATAAACGTTATAATTTGGGTTCCTATGCGAGCGACGCCACGGGCCAAAGCTAGTGTTATATACGTTAATCTTTCGGTACCTATACTTAATATGAATTAACTGCTCAACCGACCATACACGTTGTCAGGTGTCAGGTCTTTCAAAAATACAATGTAAGCTAACATCGCGAGAGAAAACGGAAGCGAAAGTTATTTTATCTATAACCTAAGTATTATTTACTATGAGGAGTAATAATATAAGCGTGTGAAACCGCGGGTACGGGTAGTTTAATATAAAAACTACAGTAACAAATGAAATTATATATTGCCGTATTCAGAACCCCCACTTCGTTGCGCCGATAGCCGCCCCAGTCCGCCCTCGCGTCGGTTCCCATAGCAACGCGACCCCGTAGGGCGTGCGCTCGACGTAGGTACGTCACGGGGGGTAGCCAGTCAATGTACTAACTACCCTTGGTATAAAATGATAAGGAAAATATTCCCCGATCCTTTACGAGTCCTTATTTATTTACGAGACTAACTGTCAGCGCCGACTTCGGCTTCGTAACGATGGAAATGCGAACCAAATCCTCGTTTGGAGTTTTTGGCGGGATCTTAGTCTGTCATGTAGTGGTTTTTATATTTTATTCATAATCTTGTGTTATTAGACTCTATATTTTGTAATATTGGTGGTGTTTTACGTAATATAGTTCGGTTATTATACACAAGTGAAGTGGATGGGAAATAATACCACGGAGCATGCATTCTGAGATGCCACCAAAACTCCATGGAAAGTTCTAACAAGGAAACCGCCATCTTGTTAGAACATTATAATTATCACAAGACACTTACTTGGCAAAATCTTGTTACTTGACGCTGGCTAGTGCACAAACCGTGACGGAGCCAAAAAATAAAGAAGAAGAAGAAGAAATCCTCGTTTTACAGTACGACCAGTAATTAAATTAAATGGCAACTGACCACGTTAATCTTGTCAATATTTTTGAAGATACATCTCCTGTCTACCGTCTCAATCACTATGGAGATTTTTGAATCTAAATTTTTCACTTTTCCGTCAGATTTTTCAAACAGTTTCTTTTATACAAACCTTGTCCTGACAATTATAAACATAACAAAAAGAATCAGCCATATCGGAGCAGCTTTTGTGAAGTTTTGTGCTTATTCGATTTATTGATTTTGATTTACTTAGATTCTTATATGAAGTCAATCGTTAGGTATACTTCTCAATCTAAATTCCGTACGATAATTGCTGCACTCCTATGCGTCGTAGCATTTTTTTTCCGATCTGACTACACTGTTGGTTTGATATTCCTCTACACTTTTACCGGACTACACGCGTCGTAGCATGATGTTACATAGCCTATACTTTATTTCAATAAATATTCTATGGAATGAAAAAAATATTATTCAAATCGGACCTTTAGTTTCAGAGATAAGCGTGGTCAAATAAAAAGAAGAAAAAAGTCTTAAAGCTTTATAATCCCAACTAATATAAAAAAATACGAGTATGAGTTTGTTTATCACGCCTTAACTATGAAATAGTTAAACATTTTATATAGATATTCTCAGGAGTATAGCAAATGGATGTAGGATACCTTTCATCCGGATAAAAGTAATGTTTCTTCGGGAACGAAGCCGAAAACTAAAATTAGTGTTACATATGTTGTGACAGATTTTCTACGTGAGGCTACTAGGTACCTACTAGTTAAAAAAAGTTAGAAAAACCTTATCGTAACTAATAATAAAAAAAATTGAAAGTATGTTTCTTTGTATGTTCCCTTGTCTGTTACGTTTTCACGTCTTAACTACTGAACTGATCATCAAGAAATTTTGCATAAATATCCTCAGGAGTACAGAAACTAACATAGGATACCTTTCGTCCAGACAAAGTACTATTCCATGTCATAAATATTCTAATATTTTTCCGATAGTTTTTCTATGAAAAAGGCTTTATAAATTCTCTATACAAAAGACTATATGTGAAATCAATCAGTTTTTCATAGTGGTAAAAGCTTTAAGAAACTCTGATAGAATATTTTCACCATAATTAGAGTGTGAAAAGATTAATTTTCTGCAAGTCCTCATAAGTAAAACACGATTTTATGACAAAGGAAGGGTAGATATATGACTCCGTTTTTTTTTTCAACCAACTCCGAAACAGAGGAGGTGCACAATTCTGTTGTATTAGTTTTTTATGATTGTTACTTCAGAACTTAGTAATTTATAAATTATTTTGGATTTTTGTTTATTTCTAAAAGTAGGGGGATGCCATTTTTTACAATCAAATTATTTTATTTCATTGATAGGTTACTATTTAATTAAGTTTTTTATACATTATATACCAGTGAACTTACTATAAAATGAACTCTCCATATTTAAAAACGATTTTCTACTTTCTAGTTCGGTTATCTATAAAAGCGTCTTTCTTCCTTTTTTTTTATAATTACTATTTATATATTTTTGGTCTTTAAACAAATTTAAATTTCATAGTTCTTTTTTTAATACTTTATAGGTTAGCGTTTTGACCACAATCTCATCTGATGTTAAATGATGATGTGGTCTAAGATGGTAGTCACGCTAAATCCAGAGAGAGACTGGCTCTCAAGTGCAGCTGCCGGAACACACCAACAGGTGCTTGGCTACAGATTTTCAACTTGAAGATGGTAGAAAAAATCCCTACCACCATGAAGACTCGACTTTTTGGGTACATCATATGTGACAACAGTTTATCAGATTTTACTATGAATTATTTCGTGGGACAGTCATTCATTAATTTTGTAATTGGTAAATTGGATTACATTAAAAATTATTGTATTGTCATCGGTCCTTTATAAGTGTGCTAAATTTCAATTAAATCTTACGTTAAAGATTCCATTACATACATAGACAGATATATACAGATGCTTATGGTAACTTCATATAAGCATTATAATTAAATAAAGAATATCAGGTAATAAATAGATGAGAAATATCTACGGAACTGTTTTATCTTCACTCCTTTATATACCAATATATATACACCTAGTATTCTACATTTTTACAGTCTGTGAAGATTGTAACAATATTTTTCCTCCGCAATCAAGTTCCCGATCTCCATTAGTATCTGAAAGCTTTAGTGACGCGACGGTCTATAGGGCGGTAAAATCAATACGGCTCTTTACACCACACGACGAATAGACGTGAGATGAACTGTATTTTTAATTATTGTGGCTTTTTTTTATATTACAGGGGGCAAACGAACAGGTGGGTCACCTGATGGTAAGTGATCACCGTCGTCCATAGACACTAGCAACACCAAGGGAGTCGTAAATGCGTTGCCGGCCTTTTAAATATGTGGCCCTCCGGCACGCTGACTGACCGAACGAAACGCAACAGTGCAAGCACTGTTACTTCACGTCGGTTTCTGTGAGAGGGTGGTACTACCCCGCGCGTCGGGCGAGCCGACCCATTCATGCTGAAAGCAGTAATAGCTTCAGCGTAGCTCTACCACAGAAAATGTGTTTATTTGCTTATTACCCTTTCAAATCTTAATTCCTTAATCAGTCATCATAGAATTTTGTATATATTTGTCAAGGATACAGATAAAAGCATAAGGTAATATTCCCATTCTCGAGAGATTGATAAAATCTATATTAACACAACCAAAGCCACTGGCAAAAGATAGTGCATAATAGTAAACAAGTGAAGTATATTTCAAATAATATGCTAAAGTTACCTGTAACCTGGAACTTTGTGAAATTAAGCCTAAATAAAGGTGATTGTATGTTGCAAGAACCTTACCCTATTCTTTCTTAGTCCCTTTAATAATCACTATATGTCTAACATCAACAGATATTCTGTCAAAAACGGTCCGAACGTTTCGGAGATTAGCTAGAACAGACATCATAATCCGCCTATAACAGACCCGTTGCAAGGCCATGGGCCTTTTTTCGAAGGAAGCTGTGTGCATAATCACCACGCCAGCCCACGACGTATTGGCGATTTCAAAGAGTCCGAGAATACCACTGTTCTATATTTTATTCCACGTACGATGGTACTATAAGAACGTTTCTCAGGTTCAGGTTTCCTCGCGATGGTTTCCTTCACCGTCGGCTGATATTGTTCCCAATTTAAATTAATAAATGTACGCGTATTCCGAACATTGGATTGATATGCTATCGGTCGAACTATTTGATAAAAATGTTAAAAATTGGTTTCGTTACAATTGCCCTATATATTTTAATAACTATTTAGTAAAAAGCTGTTATTTCGATATTACAAACGGACACTTCAATTTTATTTATTCATATAGGTGTGGCGTTTCGATAAAATGTATCGTAGGTCGTAAACAACAACAACATGGGGCGTAGAATATGACTTGAAACAAAAATGGAGTGCTGCTTTTTACAAAATACCGCACATCATTGCAGCTCGAGTAAAATGAGAGACAGTTTCAACATTTACATAGCATTTTCACTTCTTATCTTTATGACGTGTCTTCTGTGGGACAAGCTGATATTTATTGCCCATTAATTAGAAGCATCTTCTTCTCGGTCGTGTTATTCTTGGCGAAGTGGCTATGATAGTCAAATGTACTATAAAGGCTTAGTTGCTTATTTATCTTATGAAACTCTATAGATTATAATACTTGAACACAATCCCAATTGTTGTTTGATGACAATGTACTACAAGATTTGTACATATAGATGGGAACTGGCTCTCAAGTGTAGCTGCTGGGACACACTTATAAATGCTTGATGATAGATTTTCTGCTTGAGGATGGTAGCTAACTACAGAGGCTTAGAAAACGCCCAACCATCATGCGAAGAAGCTCTTAAATTTGATTTAACATAATCCCCTACCCGTCTCATGTTATCATGCCACGGTATCGATAGTCATAGGTTCAAATCCGGAGCTTTCAATAAAGGGTAGACTCTTGACATAACCGTGACATGGTGTCAGGGTTTTATCTAATACCCTCGCAAAAAAAGGATAAATCTATTCCAAGCATTAATAGTTGTGTTCTAATATGTGGACAGTTGTAGTCTGAGGTGGTAAACACGCTAAGTCTATAGGGGACTAACTCTCAGATGTCTGGCATGAGATTTCCAAATAGAAGGTGGTGACTGACCAGGCAAATTAATTGCCAGGCATCCAAAATGCCATTTCTCTCTCTATCTCTCTGTACTTACCTACCACTGGCATATACTATGGTAATTTTATCTTGCTAGAATTAAAAAAAAAAAAACTACGATACAATCAAACATAAACGAAATGAAATCCGAAATAGTCTTGCATTTGTAGTACCCTCGAATACAGAACCATTGAATCAGTCGAGTGCCTCTCCTTTTGTGCTATTGTGGCACACCCCCATACCGAGACCTCAAGGGCCCATTGTCTTGGACTATTCGTTACTGGCGCATTGTTTTTAATATTACTTTTTTATTTTCTGCTTTCCTGTTGAGAAGGGGTTAGAGTTAAAGTAGGTAGCGAGTTAAAACTCCGGTAACTTTAATAAAAAAATAAAATTATTTTTACTGATTCGGTCGGAAATTTAATAGCAAGAATATATACAATTATATTTTATTTTATTTATTTATGAAAACTTACACTTAACATTAATGAAATAACAAAATAATAACATATTTAAAGGCTAATTACAAGTTTTCACTTATAAAAATATAAATAAACAAAGAAAAAGACAGCTATAAATACTTATAAACAATAACAAACATAATGATTACATTAATAACTTCGCTGAGCATAAATTAAACATTCCACGTTTATATTTATTAATAGATCGTTACCACAAATTACCTGCACATTAGTTATCAGAGAATTTTACAATAATATAATTGTATCTTCCTTACCCATATATGAAAAACAGACGAGAGTAGTGACTTTGTTTTAAACTACTATTGTAATAGTAAGTAAAATAGCACCAATTGTTGTTTCTTTTTCTTTATCACAAACATTATTAGTAATTTAAAAGGAATAAATGTAGCAAAAGAAAAACGAACGTATAGTGAATGGCGTATCAAAATCCATTCATAAAACTAAAGGCACGCACAAACAAATGCATGTAGCGATTTTGTTTTATACTACATAATGATTTTTAGAGGTTTTAAGCAAGTAAAATACCTCATATTATTTTAGTTTATCACAAAATCCATTAATCAGTTAAGGATTGTATTTAACAAAAGAGCCCCGAATGTATAATGTAAGCCGTATCAATATACATTAATAGAACTATGGGTGCATACAAACAGATGCATGTAGCGACTTTGTTTTATACTACATAATGATTTTTAAAGGTTTTAGGCAAGTAATATACCTCATATTATTTTAGTTTATCACAAAATCCATTAGTCAGTTAAGGATTTTATTTAATAAAAGAACAACGAGTTCATAATGTAAACCGTATCAATATACATTGATAGAACTATAGGTGCATACAAACAGATGCATGTAGCGACTTTGTTTTATAATACTGTTTGTAGGTTTTAAAGATAAGTAAAATACCTCTAATTGTTTTTCTTTCTCAGTCACAAAACGTACAAGTTAATTAAGGATTTAATGTAGCAAAAGAGAAACGAATGCATTACGCTGTCGCCAATAAATTCCGACCACATCCTTATGTCACCCTCAAAGTTAATTATGCCATCTGTGATGTGTATTGAATTAACATGTGGCGATTTCAAAGAAGTTTCTTTTAACAAAAAAATGAATATAGAACATTGTTTATTGCTAACTTTCGCCAACGGTTCTGTCAGTTTTACAATAGTAGGCAAAATTATGCGTATATTCTATGTAGTTAGTTGATGGCGAGTTTGAATATCGCGTCGTTCGACATAGGTTTGATTCTTTGCAATTGAGTCGGCGCTTTCGATGAAGGAAAATGACGAGATGAAACCATAGCCTTGTGGTAGAGTTTTTTCAAGTCCGCCTGGCTAGCTACCACCCTCAAGTTGAAAATTTATCACAAAGCGTCTGTTAATATATTCCTATAGCAACACCTTTTAGCCAGTTTACCTGTAATTTTAACTTGTTACCATCTGAAATGGCATTATCATATAACATTAAAGAAGGTGGTAGCTATCTAGGCGGGCTTAGAAAAAGCCATACCATTAATAGCCCAATAATAGGAACGAATAACGTCCGTAAGATAGTTTTTCACAGATTCGTACACAAACAAACAGGTATTATATTTTTAGATACCCATTGTAGTTGTGTAGGTGGTAGAGCTACGCTGAAGCTATTACTGGTTTCAGCATGAATGTGTCGGCTCGCCCGACGCTCGGGGTAGTACCACCTTCTCACAGAAAACCGACGTGAAGTAACAGTGCGCCCGCACTGTTGCGTTTCGTTCGGTCAGTGAGAGCGCCGGAGGCCCACATATATTAAAAGACCGGCAACGCACTTGCGACTGCCCTGGTGTTGCTAGTGTCTATGGACGGTGGTGATCACTTACCATCAGGTGACCGACCTGTTCGTTTGCCCCCTAAAATATAAAAAAAAAAAAGTTAAATTCACTTCTATGTATTCAGTGTAATCATTTTTTTTATTGTTCAATACACGAGATGAAATAGAAAATCATTTCAGTAATAATATAAAACATATAAGGAATTTATACTGTTGTCTGCAAAGTAACAAAACAAAGTAATATTCTATTGTAGATGTGGGTCAGGAAATATGTAATTTACTACATCTGTCGATATCTACTCTTCTGACCATTGCGGTCTACTAAGCAATTTATGTTCAGTGACATCTTGGGTACAAGTATGTAGAAAAGTAATATATGTTACTCATTTTAATATGGTGCTGTTAATAAAATAGGTTCGTACTAATGAACGAGAGAGGAGATGGGTGTCGCTTACTATGACAAGATGTTATAATAGGGAAGTCGGAGGGAGGGTATAAGGAAACGTAACGCTCGCAGCAAACAATTTTACAAGTTTATCAATTTCTTTAATTTATTTTTTTGTTGTATTAAGCTCATTCGTTTCATGTTTGTAAATACAGACATGTTTTACGTAGGTATATATTTGTGCATGTACGAGGGGATTTATCATTCGTGACGCAATATTTTTAGGGGGATGCCGGTAAATGTAGCAGCGTGATGAAGAAGGGGAAAAGGGGATTTAACGATGTAAAATTTTGCACGAAATATTTTATGAACGGCCCTATGATATTACTATTCGTATATACTTGAATCTAACATTTTAAGACTGTAGCTATCGAGAACTAGACCAAAACAAGGAGATGCCAGAGAAGTTTGATTATAAAACATTAAGAACATTGTCTAAAATTATTATTTTTAATACCTTACACGTTTTACCGTTTCAGTAAACAAACATGCTACGCCTAGAGGGAATCTGGCTCTCGACTGTTGCTGTCGGTACGCATCTAAATGTGCTTTGTTATAGACGTCCAATTTGACTGTGGTAACTAGCCAAACATACTTAAAAAATGCCCTAACATTATGCTATGGTTTTGTTACGATATTTACCTTCACGAAACATCCGGCTCATTCGAAAGGATTCCAACCAATGCCAATGTATACAAATACTCAATATTTACATTAAATATTCTAACAAAATAGTTATTTTACCTACGTAACACACAATCTTATTGAATGGAATGTAAACAGATCTATACTCAATCATTTACTTAGAATGCTTCTAGAAATAATTACTCATTTAAAATACAGTTGTAAATAATAATCATAAACACTTCTGTCATCGTTTGTACAACAAGTACAAAAAGTCTTGCCTGTCTACAACTGGAATTGTATTGGTGATTTTTTGTGGTTCGACTCACTTTTTATTTAATTTCAAGACAGACCGTGAAATCCTTTATGTATTATACAGAACTGGATAGAGAGAGATAGAAACACAATTATCTATATTTGTACATAGACTAAGAAAATTGAATACAAATTCGAAGAACATCACATACCTACTCGAAATATCAAATGTCGATGAATTATAAAAGCAATCGGAAAATCGACGGTCGACGAAAAAAAAAAAAACCGGAAAGAGTCAAAACCCGTCGGCACCGAATCGTAATTACGTTGCAAACAAACAAAAAATATGTCCCGGACGAATTATAGAGCTAAATTATACGCTAAGCACGATCCTGAGGTGTATAATTTTTGACTTTTCGGCGACGCGACCGCACGGCGCGGCGACTTGTCATTTTCGGACGAGACAAAAAATGGTGCCCGTAAAAAAAACCACATCGTCCTTATTTTTTTTTTAATGAACCATTAGATGTTATTTTAATTTACAGTAAAATTGCGCACATATTAATGGCCGATATCGAGTTATTTCTTCAAAGTCGAATGGTTGACACAAAACTGAATTATCATCTCACAATAATTAAACAAATAAGGGGATCGAACGCGCTTCCTGTCGGCTCAATAGTAAGTCTTACTGCCACTGAGCTACGAGACCTGTTTGTTTCCATAACAATAAAATAGAAAATTTCATATAACATATTTATCGAACCACTGGAGAACAGTCCACGGCAAAGGACACAAATCAACGGCAGCGAATCAGAATTCTTAATTCAAATTGGCCAATTAGATTTCGTAATTGTTACAAACGGTCCTATTATAATGATGTAACATTATCACTAGCATTAGCATGTAACCGATTGGAATAATTAATATTAATTATGTTAGTCAATTTATAAGTATAATTTGTAAAGGAACGAATGATTTCTTTTATATCCGAAAACAATAAAGTGTCGACATTGTGTCTGATATTAAACAAATGCGACTTTGAGTTTGTCTGGCTTTCACGCTGTAAGTATTCGACCGATTATTATGAAATAATGCGTACACGTTGCCAGGGCATAGTGCGCCATGGTCGTGTACCCAATGTACCTCCCTCTGGGGACGGAGCCCGGCGGCCATCTCTCGCCGGGCTGACCGCTGGGGCGGCATGGTGATAGCTCAGTACGGTCCCATGCCGCCCCAACTTAAAGCGGTGGCCGGTACACCGTGGGGGGGGGGGAGGTCATAGTGCGCCATAGATCACCTTTCATAGCATTTGACATATTTGCATAGTACCTACCTTTCAACGCGTAAAAAATCTTGGTGGTCGAGCGGTTTCACTGGTGAAATATCAATGTCCTCAGGTTCTAGCCCCGGCATGTACGGACGAATTTTTCGGAATTCCTGTACAATTACTCATTTAAATGGAGGAAAACATCGTAAGGAAACGTGAACCCGAGAAATGTTCTAGTAGTATGACACCGTAGGTATATGGGAAAATACAAAACTGTGAATTTCTCGAAGTTTGACATCGCCATTATGTCGCAAGGTGGCTCGTAACTACCTTCAGGTGATACGTGATCCCACAATTGGATTTGAATACATACTGTAGTGACGCTATTATTATTACCATTTCAATGAATTCATTAAACCTGTACATTCTTATTTCATTTACATAGTTTCCGAATGTTTAAAGCAGGATAACTTAAAGAAAACTGTTAAGACCCATTTTCACCCCAAACTTTAATACACGAGGAATTCTGAAAAATATAAATAGCATATGTATGTGTATAGTAAAAAATTGTACGTTTTTTTTAATAAATAAAATAAAAATTAAGGAAAATAATTTATCTAGTTAAGTTATACTAAATTCACATCACCAAAACGACCATCTTATAACCATATAATTATTTATCATTACCATTACTGGAATCTTTCTTAAAATCTGGCCATCGGTAATGCTTTCTACATTCCAAGGTCTAGGATAGTAGTACATCACTCCACAAATATGCTTAAAAAAATAAAATTACAAAAAGATAAACACATGTGTGTGTGTACTTATGTACGCACGTTAGAAGATATCTATACTTCTTTAGCTTAAATAAAGACATTTAAATGCAACTGATAACGTTCTACTTTAAAAAAAAAACTTTAAAACGCTTTAAAATTAATTTTCTATATAACTATATACATAATCAAATGAGATACCAAAAATAATAATAATAATACTTTATAATGTAGACAAATAAAAATAATACATAGCGACAGTTAACCTCAAATCTATAAACCCATTTAAAAAGGAAGATAATACAAAAAAAAAAACATTTATCACAATAAATTATTATTCACCACTTATATTTATCTATGAATATATTGTTTTATCTCAACTGATATAGAATACGTATAAATTCATACATATTTGAATAGCCTTGATAATAGTTATCAGTTCTCACGAAAACTTGACAGACAACAGTTAATTACCAAACAACTTCATGGTGTCGCTTTTAGGTGTCGGTGTGAGCGCGCATCGGAAAACCTCACTGTCCTGATATTTCCCAAAGGCGGTAAAAGAAGTATAAATTCAAAAATGTATCATCGAACATTTACAAATATCGCGATCATTTTGACAAATGACTCTTCTACGCTCTTTATTGCATTTAAATATTTAATACTTGAAATTAGATAATCTTGTTCACACTTTCGTCATATACAATAGAATAGATAATAATGAGCCCCTACGAATGGAGTCAGCGTAGGCAATGACGTCACAATATGGCCGTCAGCGGTCACACGGCGTGCACTGATATGTGCAAATAAGCCTATTACAATTAACACTCACCACGGATTAATGTTACCAAGGATGCGGTGTTTCGTGCACAGTTAATTCGTTCGTGAATCTAATGCAATATAACCTTCATGGGTAGCTTTTGTATAAAATAAGGCAAACCAATACAATTACACAATCAATCGTGACGAAACGAAGATTCGAAGACATTGTATTATTCAATGATATTTCTATCGTGTTTTTTTTTATACTTTATAGGTTAACGTTTGACTACAATCTCATTTGATATTAAATGATGATGTGGTCTAATATGGCAGTCACGCTAAACCTGGAGGGAGACTGGCTTTCCAGTGCAGCTGCCGAAATACACCAATAGGTGCTTGGCGCCAGATTTTCAATTTGAGGATGGCAGCTAGCCAGGCGGACTTAGAAAAAGCTCTACCACCATGCCATTTCCACCATCACGTCATTTATGGTTATAGTAAAACGCAAAGATCGCCTCGTGAGCTCGTTAAGTACACGAGTCAAATAAGTTATATGATTTAATATTGTTTATATTTTTATTACTATACACTCTCATGGCGATTTAATAACGGGAAAATAGTTCTCCTGTTTGTTATCATATTTCATACATTCAAAAAAATACGAATATCATTTTCTTTCCCAACTTTGACGCTATTATGATCACATTTTTTAAATTAAAATACCTACAAACAAACACATACTTAGTGGTTAGTCTAAGACGTGCTGTTTCTTTCATTGCCTGCTACAATGTACAATGTGTAACTAAAACAACAAAAGTGGTTGTGAATTTGACTAGAGCCTATTAAAATGTATTTATAAATTATGCGTATCACTTGCACATATGAAATATGACATTTGTAATATAATAGTAACACTATTGCAGTTGTTCGTTTCTGCACCGGAAATACCATCCATTCACTATCATACAGGCCATCTATGTGTTCTACCTTTTTTTAACTTTATAGGTCTTAGCGTTTGGCCACAATCTCATTTCATGTTATATGACAATGTGGCCTAAGATGGTAAATACGTTAGAGATGGAAGGGGCTAGGTTATACGGATATAAAAATCCCTATCATTATGCTATTATTTCATCACGATTTTATCCTTTACCGATAGCTCCTACTGATTTGTTAGTATTTAAACTATCAACTAAGCTGTCTTAGCCTTGCGAATCGCCTTTTAGGCTTAAAAATATAGTGTAAGTTATAATATGTGCCCTATAACCTTAGAAATCACTAGTCGTGTTTAAACAATACTTTTGGATTCAATAACTCATCGATTGAAGGAATTTCTAGACTAAACTATACGATACGAAGGGTCGTTTAGGGAAACAGCGTACTAAAAATGTAAACCAAATGAAGCCGCAGCGCATAGCTTCTAAGTACTAAATATAAGCAAATGAGACGCAAATAACAAACAACATTGAGTAGAACAAATATACCAAAACTGAGGTTATTAAATGTATGAATTTAAAAAAATCATCTCTCCTACCACATCAGCCTGCAAGAGGCGCTGCAAGGTAATTGGCTCTTTTCCGAAGAAAGATACATGTACTCACTGCGACAATGCACGACGTATTGGCGATTTAAAACTCCATGAAATCTACAGTACTTTACTTTCTTAAATACGCTGGTACCTACTACAAAAATATTTCTTAGAATCAGGTTTCCTCACAATGTTACCCTCCACCGTCAGCCGATAGAGTTATCAGTTTAAATTAGTAAACGAACGCGAATTCCGTAAAATTAGTTTGGTACACGCTGAGGTTCGAACCCTTGGACATCGAATTAATATTGCAACGGAAAAACCACTCGACATCTACGAACTAAAAAAAAGTACCGCATCCAATTGGAGACCAATATTTCTAACATCAATTCGTGGGTATCAAATACGCCACACAAAGAGTTCGACTTAAACTCCGCACGACGCAACACAATGGCCGATGCACGCGCGTTAACAAAATGTTTTGACTGACCCCCCATCACTATACGACACGTGTATCCCTTAATATTTACTAATTACATTAAAAAAAAATTGTGAGCAATGAGAAACGGATAACAAATATGTCTAAAGAGTAATAAATATCCTTACTATTTCGCTGTAACAACCTTTTTTTTTTGCGAACGGACTGTAAATTTGTATTTTGAAAGCTTGTTTTCACTATATATAGAATAATTGAAATGATTTCCGTACCAACTCAATGTTTACAAGAAACAGCCTACAATTTACTCAAAAATGCGATGATGCTTAAGATTTATTGTTATAGGATGTAATGGCCACTTAGTATCAGATGATCTGCGTGCCTGTTTACAACGTCCTGTCATATAACATATGAATATTTTAAGCTTAAATGTACTGGGGGGTTGTCTCTAAAAGCATTCTTAGAAAAATAAAATTGATAAAATGATTTTTTTTTTTTATTTGTAAAGATACAACATAACTTTTAGTCTTACGTTTGCAATTTACAAATTATTTTTACCTATAAATTATTTAGGTAAATATAAAGAGATGATAAGGTAAAAAAAGCACACACACTAAACTTTATCCCCAGGGGTCTAAATACAACCCCCCTCGCCCATCAATGTAGGGGACAAGGGAGTAATAGTTTATACACGCATCGACACGTCTCTATCGGCAACAATATGGTTCTCATCAAACGGTATGGAATGATCCGGACACGCGACTATAAATTATTCATTGTAGGAAAGCATCGGTAATGCACAAAGGCGCTTCGACCGAGCCAATTTTTATTTTTTACGCGCCGTGTATTATAATCTTTAGGACATATTTTTATAATTCGCTATAAAACCTTAGTGATGTCGGACATTTTTTATATTTTAGATGCTGTTTTTTTTTAATATTTATAAGTCGTGGTGGTCTAGCGGCTTGCCCAGTGGAATATCGTCTGCTGCCCGCAGGTTCAAACCCCGGCATGTACCGATGAATTTTTCAGAATTCGCGTACATTTACTAATTTGAATTGGTAACACTTATCGGCTGACGGTGAAGGCAAATTTCGTGAGGAAACCGGAACCTCTGAGAAAAGTCCTTCTAGTATCTTCTATACGGTGGTACCTTATGTGCGAAAATATAGAACTGTAGATTTCTCAGAGTTTGAAATAACCAATACGTCGTGGGCCGACGCAAGAGTGATTATGCCCATGCTTTCCTTCGGGAAGATATCTATGTCCTTGCGGTGGGTCACTTACAGGCTGAATGAAATAATAATAATAAAAAATAATTCAATTGTACATTAACTCAGGCGATGCCATTAGCAAACGCTAGTACCTATCACTGTAACTTATAGTCTTGTTCTTCTAATATATAAGGCCATTACTTTAAAATTTCATCAAAATCCGACGAGTAGTTTTTGAATGAAAAAGCAAATAAATATACATTCGTCCACAAAAACTTACTCCTTTTTTAAAATTTATTATTAAGAGAAAAAAGTGTACAAAGAAAAAATCTTAAACTACAAATGTTAATCTATGACAATTGATAAGAGACCTGGCGTCAGCGTACTGTTTACTGCTTGTAAAAACGGCGCTGATTTCAGCCAGACCTCAAATTTTCCCGGGCAAAAATGCAAGTGTGCATCTCTCATTTCACGCTCAAAAAGTCATAAGCGTCAAAAAGAAAAAGCTTAAAACATATATTTATATATATTTATTATTAACGCACGAAGGAAATCCAACCAAAAGAAAAAAGAAAAGAGAAAAAAAAATAGAATTATCAAAATCAATTATATTATATGTTTTAGGACTGATATACTAATGACATACATACATACAGTCATATAAGTATTTGATGACCTAAATACAATAACGTAATCAAACGGTTTCTTCGAATAAGGAGTGGCTGTTTGTACGCGTGACGTCACACGGCACCGCGGAGGGTGGAATTTTAGGGGACGTTCCGTTCACATAACGTACGTACATAAATCTATATATACTTTATGTCGTGTATGTCACTTCGTATGTTTGTGTTTCCATCGGATAACAAAGTCAAATAATTTGGAGACCATTGTTAGTCACCACTAACTTTTGCTTTATAACTTACTGAGTTCTGCTAGTTGCTTCGTTCACGTTTATGTATATTTGACCTATTATTCAGGTAGGTAGGTACATGGGTACTTAAAAAAATCTTTAGCGACCTTATAAATTTCGGGATCCTAATCTTTTTAATGGTAGAAAATATTGAAATAACGAGAAAAAAAAACGATTTTGAAATTTTTGGAAAACTTTAAGCGAGACCCCTTAAAAAATTTTCTTTGAGCTGTGCATTTCGTGAGAGATTTGAAACAAAAAAAAATGTTTTTTTTTTTGGTCACCCTAAACACTATATTATTGTACACCAACGTTTCTCTGCTTTATATAAATATTATATAAGTGTATATATAGTGTATATATGTGTATATAGTTATAGGAGAAATTCAATAAATTTGAGTATAAATCGTACCAAAATCTATTGCAAAGTGTAGAAGAACTAAGGTAACGCACAGACACACACACGACACAGCCAGACACGAAGAGCGACTTTGTTTTTCCCTTCTTGCCCTTACCTATTGTACCGACTCTATTTAGGTGGGTAAAGAGAGTCAGTACAACAAGTTTGTCATGTTGTGATGCACGATTTGGCTTAATTTTTACGTCAACCTTCCTTGGGGTTATTTTTTGAATTCGAATATGTAACTCAACAACTAATATGTTCTAATCATTTACTACAATGATGTGGGCTGAAGAGATAATTATGCTAGTTGATTCGTACTAGCAGAAATTTATACCCAGCAGTGGTACACATACAGATTGACATTATGTAACATTTCTATATAGAGTTATTAAAATATTTCATGTAATATAAGTAGGTTAGGCCGCGAAAATTATCATTTTAATCACTACATAGTATAAAACAAAGTCGCTTTCTCTGTCCCTATATCCCTATGTATGCTTAAACTTTAAAACTACGCAACGGATTTTGATGCCGTTTTTTTAATAGATAGAGTGATTAAAGAGGAAGGTTTATATGTATAATAACATAAATTAAATAGTGGAGAAATACTGTTATTTTTCAGGTTACTCCAAATTTAACGCGTGCGGGCCACGGGCAGTAATGAATAAATCAAAACTACAGGATCGATTTTAATCATTTTTTCAGTGAATGACATAGGCTATGTATTTTATACCCGTGCGAAGCCGGAGCGGGCCGCTAGTATAAAATAATATGAAAACGTCAACATAAATTTCAAGAGTAACACAAGCATTATAACTCTCCTGATGATTGGAATACATTTATAGGCTTAATCTTCGTTGGTAACATCTTCTAGCTCTTTCAATTTTTCTGTCTAGCTTTAGTAGGTTATGCCGATTCGTCCAGTAGTTTTAACCTTGCTGAACCTCAAAGGAACTGTAACTTTATTATATTTATATAGAAGACTAGCTGTTGCCGGCAGTTCCGCGTGCGATTTTTTTTATAATTGTAAATTACTTCTTACAAGACCAGCTATCTGTTAGCGAAAGTTCCGTGAAAAATGATTCAAACGTTTTGGAGATAGTACTGCAAAGGAAGCCACGGGTAAAAAGTAATCGAAAATAAAAAAAATATTTAATTACTTTTTATAACGTTAGCTATCTATCAGTGAAAGTCCCATGAAAATAGGTCCAATCGTTTTGGAGATAGTACTACAGACGAAGCCATTGATGACAGCTAGTCTAAAATAAAGTAGCCTACGTTACCCCCTGTAATTTCAACTATCCGTCAGTGAAATTTTTGTCAAAATCGGTCCAGCCGTTTCGGAGATTACCGGGAACAAACAAACAGACAGACATACAGACATAACATTTTTAAATTGTATTTTTATTATCAGTATCGTGTATACGTTCATATCCAATCAGTAAAAAGTCGTTATTTTGATATTACATACAGACACTTCATTTTTATTATATGTATAGATTTATTATAGAGATTTCAAACGTTACAATCCGTGCTAGATTTGTGTTAGGCTATATCTTTGATACTTACAGTGTTGATAGAGTAGGGTGTCATGGTAGACACAGGAGGGAATCAGGCCAAACAGCTCTTCGGTACATTTACCAGGATTCTGATAATTTATTTCTGGTGCAATATGCAGAAAAACAGAACCATCTTGGCGCTTTAATAGCCTGGACACCTGGATCGTCCAAAAACCACAAAGGTTTCAGTTCCATACAAAGTAAGGTAGACCTCATGACGCACAGTCAACAGACTGCCGGCATCATGAACTTTAAAAGGTACCTCTGATTTATTACAAAAATAACAAATGATGTATTGTAAAATTGTAATTTTCATGGAAAATGTTTTTTTATATGTACGAACTTTTTTTAATACACTATAATTTTTTTATGTCGTAAAATAAAATTAAAAACATTAGTCGCCATTTTGAGATCTGGGTCTTATAAAATCAGCCTAGGGGTTAATAACGATTAACCTCACATATTCCTTACGATGATTTTACCCTGGAATTGTATATACTATTATTGTATGTACTATTAATTCCATTAAATTAAGCATCACAATAAAATTCGATGTGTTCTGTTTCCCAATTAGCCTGAAAAACAACACCGTGTTGATGAAATCTATATTATTTAATACAAAAAAATCGATGCCGGAAACATAGTCATTTATTTTTCAATCGATGATTAATTCCGAACAGGAACAGAAAACTATACAAGCATAACCTAGGGCAAAAACCCCGTGCGGCGCGTTTGGACCGAGCGGGACGGGTGGCCGTGTGAGCGGGACGGAGGGAGAAAAACCTGCGCGGACGCACCGGCGTTCGCTCGCATATCTGGGAGAGGTAGGTCATAGAGTAAACGGCAGAAGTGTCACTGCATCGTGAATCATTTATGCCTAAACAACTGATGTCGTAAAAAATCATTTGTTGATTTAATGTAATAATAATATTGGTACATAGACTCTTTGATGATACGGTGGTACTAATGATTTGTTAAGGCAAATACAAAAAGGGCGTATCACTTAAGTTACATGGATAAATTAAAAAAATCTTAACATCTGCAGGATATGACTTTTTTTTTAATTAAAAGCTTAAAAAATGACTACAACTCCATTGACAATTAAAAAAAATAGGGTGTATCGTAAAAACACTCGATAGAACTGAAACTTTTGCATTATAGGGAAACATTATATTTAAAAAAATACAACAAAAAGGTAACGGCACGTGGTGTTCCTAGGCGTTACCCATCCAAGTACTGACCGCGACAGACGTTGCTTAATTTCAGTGATCGAACTTTCAACACTCTACCCGACACAATGTGTACCCTCACCGCTTTGCGTCACACGAAAAGGTTACCGATCAGAATTTCAAAGCTCTGCCATAAAGAGTTTCACTTCAAAAATATGCTACCTTTTTGCACATTGCAATAATAACCAACATTGGGTTTTTAGAAAGTATAGCTGTACAAAACAGTATAAAAGGAGCCGACAGAAAATTAGTAGTGTTAAGTGGATGTGATAAATAAATTCGACTATACCTCATAAACTTAAGTAAAAGTTACTTTTAACTTTAATTACCTATTTGATAGGTTTTTGAATTAGTGTGTTAATTGAATTAAGGCAAATTTATAGTTATTATACAGTTCTGTGTGACGGGGTGTAGTTAACGGCTTTATTTTCTATATAATTAAAATGATAGAGGTCTGCCGTTGTGTGCAGATCATGCAAAAACTACTAGCTAGGTTTTGGTCATTTTTTTCTTAGTTTTACTTCTTATACACATGATATTTATGTAAAAAAAAATATCACGATAACTTCGTTTAATGTAATGTTTTTAAAGTTTTAAGCGACTACGACTTTTGTAAGCATTACGCGTTCAGCGATGTCTATTTTCTTGCTGTAAAGAAGTAATCAAGCGGTGTGGTATGCATGCGCAGTAGAGTAGAAGTAAAGGAATGAACATTATTTCCAAGGACATTTTGAAAGCAGATTTATTTGTTTTTGCTTTAAATTTTTTTAACGTATGTTCCTCTCGACATAAAATATGTTGTTGAAATAATAAACAACACAGATAAAATCACGGGTATTAGCTATTAGAATATCCGTATAATTTGACCCTTTTCTAATTATCGTTAAATGTAAAGGCTATAACTTAAATAAGTAGCACTCAAGACCACTTGGCGATTTATTTTCTTTGCCCGTGCATATATAGAGAGCTAGAGCGCCGGAGGCCTACATACATTAAAAGGCCGGCAACGCACTTGCGACTCCCCTGTTGTTGCTAGTGTCTATGGACGGCGGTGATCACTTATCATCAGGTGACCCACCTGTTCGTTTGCCCCCTATAATATAAAAAAAAGAGAAAATATTCTAAGGTACTCATTTTAAAGTTTTTAAAATGTAGGCATAGTATAACAGACCGTGCATCTTATAACATATAGATGTAGAAACCAAGATTGAACTTAAAAATATAATATAGTTTACGAAAATCAATATAGTTCTAAATGTAAACCAACCGTCCGGTCTGCGAATTAGTTATTCCATGAGATCAAAGCACAGAGCCGCCATATGTGCGTGGATGTGCCATTCAAAACTCGGCCTAGCCTGTAACTAGAGCCACATTTCGCAATAATTTCCAATTACAGTTTATTTGCAATTTAATTATAAGTTATTTTAAATAAATCTATCTCTCTGCGTTTTCTATTTATTTATTGGGTTCGTTTATATTATCGAAGTAAATAAAATGTATTATTGTATGTCGTTTGTGATCGATTCACTGAAAACAAAATGTCTGTTCTACTTTTTAGACATTTGTTCTATATCAAAAAAATTACAATATCACCATAGAATATAAATTTATCAAAGATTAAAAAAAAATCTACGATTATTAAAAAATATTACGCGCTGTTTGTTTTCTTGCCGTGAAAAAGTGGGGTAAGCGTTGGTTGTGTCGTGCGTCTGTTTTTTCCTTTATACATAAAATATATTTTGAAGATAATAATATATAAGAAATAATAACACAGTCACATATATCAGTTAGTGTTATATATGTATATATCTTTATATTTCCTATTTATTTATGAGATTCTCTTACTTTTCTTCCAATATCAAAGTCTTAAATACCTATAAAAATGTATCTTTCTATATATATTTATTGAAATACAATCTCTGAGATAATTTGTACTGACCCAGACGTGTTTTTTTAAAGACGAATTACTACAAAAGGTGTCGATAGATACTCGCAATAATATTAAAACCGTCAAACCTTGTTTATGGTCGGGCTAAATCCTTAATAGGCCAATTTCTTAATAACCGCTTCATACGCTACGGGTAAAGGTTCGTTCAAACATCACGTGACGTTATAATGTTCTACAGGTTAAGCCTAATCGACTTCTGATTAATTTTTCAGTTGTACCTACACCGAATGATTCGCTATTTGCCGATGTTTTTGTGTTTTTGACTATTAAAGATTCAATATTTCCGATTTCTGTTATTCTTACCTTGAAGGCTTTATTTTCCTTATCGACATAATAGACTGACATATCGATGCACAGATCAAACTACTGCCAATAGGGCCGTGAAATTTTGCATGCGGATTCCTTTTACGCTGTACGTGAGCGTTAAGGAAGGATTATTGGAAACTCAACCTCTTAGGTGATGAAAACAGGAATGAAAGTTTGTATTAGAAACACCCTTTTTCTGTTTGTAACGTGAATGGTTCGTTATTCTTTTATATATGCAGTAGTTATAAAATAAAGACTCGAAAATAATTACTGCATAAAAAATGCGTGCGATGGCGTGGGAAACTGCTAGTCTATATACATTAATAAGCATAGGTAAAAGGGTTCAGTACCTTTGACCCCTTTTTTATATCAACCGATTTCCGTTTTTTTTTTGTTTAGTATCACGTTGATGGGTTTTAGTGTTACCAAATAAATATATTTTTACATGCTACTAACGAGTCGAAACCTCCTTCACTCCACTTTCTTCAAACATTTTCGATATCATTAAATCTCTACCTTTAACTTTGAATAACTTTAACCAGGAGTGGATTTATTAAAAATCACAACTTGTATTTTTTTTGTAGGGAATTAAATTTCTTATAAGAATGTAAGTTGCGTTTTATCAGAACGATAATCCGATACTGAATTAAAAAAATACCAAACTTAAATTTTTTTTTCCTGTTTTAATCAAATGAGAAATGGGAAATATTCGACTCGCGACCTCTAGCTAACAATATTAAAGACTTGGATTTTGATAGAGTCTTTGTTTTAGTTTTCTCTTAGAAAATTTCACGGTCATTTGAAGAAGAAAAAAGTCGATTTTTCTGGTACACCCATTATTAACCACTATTGTAGTGTGCTCAATTCTGAGTAATTCCTGAGTTCGAACGATACGCTAACACAAAGTGCCGGCGAGTTATAAAATAAAATGTAATCAAAGTTCACATGTATTTTATATGGAAAATCTTCACACGCTCTGAAAGAGTACTTACAGTTAACATTAAGGGCACAAAGTTTTAGGCAATTTTTTTTTACATATGTCCAATAAAACTTTACTTCGGTACCGACAAAAAAATAATAGTCGTTTAAAAAAAAGCACTCTGTTATATACATCTACTAGCGGCCCGCTCCGGATTCGCACGGATATAAAATATATAGCCTATGTCATTCACTGAAAAAATGATTAAAATTGATCCAGTACTTTTGATTTATTCATTACTGCCCGTGGCCCGCACGCGTTAAATTTGGAGTAACCTCAAAAATAACAGTACTTCTCCACTATTTAATTTATGTTATTATACATATAAACCTTCCTCTTCAATCACTCTATCTATTAAAAAAAACCGCATCAAAATCCGTTGCGTAGTTTTAATGATTTAAGCATACATAGGGATATAGGGACAGAGAAAGCGACTTTGTTTTATACTATGTAGTGATATGACTCCAATTTTGGATAACTGTATATCCGTGTACTTACTGTAAGTAATTTTCTTTACTTATCCATAATAAAAAACCGTTTTGCAGATATATTTGTATATCCTAACATAAACTTATTGTCGCCAATTCCGTCACTAATGCAGTCTTTTAAAACTGGTATCACAAGCTATAACCTTTGTTTCAGATAAAACAGTTGAAGGAGAAATGTCAACCCTAAAAATTAATAGAGATTTGTCGGAGAGATATTTACAAGGCAGCAATGACGGCTCAGTTGGTAGTGTGTTCGGACACAGCGTCGAAGGACGTAGGTTCGAATCGAAGCAACTGAGTCGCGGCTTTCGGTGAAGGAAAACATCGTGATGAAGCCGTAGCATGGTGATAGGTCTTTTACTACCACCTTCAAGTTGAAAATCTGTCGCCAAGCACCTGTTGGTATGTTCCGGCAGCTCCACTCGAGTGGCAGTCTCCCTCTAGGTCGAACGTGACTACCATCTTAGACCGCATCATCATTTAACATTAGATGAGATTGTGGTCAAAATGCTTACCTATATAGTATATAAAAAAGGCAGGATAACATGCGTAATGGAGTAGCTTGTCTATACAAAGTAAGGATATTACATATTATATTATAAGGATTTTCTGTTCTATGTTATTATTGTTTTTATTTCATATATTTTTTAACATTTGTCCACAATGTTATCTGATGTCAAATAACGAACAATTAGAAGACCGTCTCTCAATTGCAGTTACCGAAGCACACAAAGAGATTCTTGGCGACAGATTTTCAACTTCAGTGTAGTAGATAGTCCGGCGGGCTTGAAAAATGCCCCACCAGCATGCTATGGCTTCTTCACGATGTTTTTATTCACCAAAAACTATGAGTCAGTTGCATAAAATTCGAACTTAGATCGATCGACTGGGTGTCAGAACTAACCACTGTGCCATCATAATTTCAAATATTCATCTCGGGCTTTTACCATGATGTATATTTAACAAAAGAACTAGTCGCTACTCGCTATAGTAAGAGATCCGACGGGATGACTCTTATGCTCTGGTGGGTGGGTTTCGGTAATGTACCATTTTCCCCGTTACATCGCTGAAGCCATAACAATCTCAAGTTATTGCATATATCTACCCCTTTAACGGCTAATTGTTTACGCCGTTTGGAGTCGGAAACTCTAGTAATGTGGGTTCCTAATGCGCACAACCTTTTCATGAAACTCGCGACCTGGTAAACGCATCCGTGTTATATTTCTTTGATTATTTTGATGCAGCACCTTTCTAACTAGTTTTTCGCGACCTGGTTAACGCATCAGTGAAGACCGTATAGTATATATTTCTTTGATTATTTTCACGTATCATCACCTTTCTAACCAGATTTTCACGACCTGGTCAACGCATCCGTGACCGCGCCCTCCTTTGATTATTTTCATGCATCACCATTCTAACTAGTTTTGTATACTTAATGATTGTTATCTAAGTTTGGTATGTATATAGGCATAAATAATATTGAAATATTGGTATGAAGGTATAGTGTATAATGTTATGTGAAGAATGTTGATAAAGTTAAATTGTAAAGCAATTTAATTACATTAGAGTGTTAATGATTAAAACTGTGTTAAATGTTATTAAAGTCATTGTCGAAAAGATATCTGAGTTTTGTAACTTTCAAGTGAGACTTCTTATGAGAGTGCTTTGAAATTTTGATCGGCAACCTTTTTTGACGAAAAACGGTGGAGGTAATAAACACTGTGTCGGGCAGAGTGTTGACAACACCGGTTCGATTCTCTTCCGATCAACGAAGCGAAGCAACGTCGGGCGCGGTCGGTCAGTACACGCTGGCATTTTAATATATTTTTTTAATTTAAAATATTTCCCTGTTATGCAAACAAACACCCTATAGAAAGCTTATACGTCGATACATAAGGCGGTAGTATTTTCTTTCTTGCTTTCTTTTTGCGAGTCTGTAAGTAAGTCGCCTGTATAATTCAGCAGCAGCTGCACTCGGGAGCCGGTCTCTTCTAGGCTTAGCGTATTTACCGTCTTATACAACTTATCATTTGACATCAAGTGAGATCGTGGTCAATCTTTAAAACCTATAAAACGTACAGAGGCAATTAATAAAACCCAATATTCCTAGACAATGCATCAATAATTTGCATATATTTAACTCATTCAATTATCACTATATATCTAGTGAATTGTAAAATGATTCTATAGAAACAGAATAAACGCTTGACTCTTAATAAAATCTTTTTAACGTTCGTTATAATTTAGAAGTAAGCTATTAAACAGCTATTTGGAATTCTGATGTCAGATAGATACCTTTCTTTCAAAGCGAGTCCACAAGTGTTGTAGGCCATCTTGAGCAAAACGAACGCTAAAAGTAAAACGAAATGATTCGTTAATAAATCCAACAGTCCACTTCCATTCGCGTTCAAAATACCTACACTTATCAACGCTACCATATATAACAGCTTGTTAGCAAGTTTTAATCGATTAAAATCCAGTTAAATATAATTGAAACGATTTTAACGTCAAACTGAGGGCTTAATTAGCGAATTGTATCTCGATTGATGAACAGCGCCATCTTACGTTGAGTAGATATAACCAATGTCCTCTATGAAAAATTATTTTATACCAAAAGTTTTTTTTTGTATTTGTTTACTCTATTCAGTAAAATATACATGTAGTAATTAGTAAGATCTATCAGTAGAACACATTTCATAGTAGCATGCTTAGGTTGAGGATTCCAGGATTAACTGATGCATTTCTTCTTACCAAAAGTGGTAATAGAGATTTATACCGGACTGAGACGTGGTCATCAGACACATGGTAAACACCAGTCACTGTGACTCAGTATGAAAGAGACATTAAAATTCTTAGAACATTTACTTCAGAAAACATAAGAAACACTTTAAAACAGTCAAATCCCGACGGCCAAGGCTGATGAAGTTTGTGAGTCTACATCTATATACAAATAAATAAAATTGATTTGTCTGTTTATAATGTCACAATTAAAGGTTTGTTTTTATTGTATATAAAAGTGTATACGGTAGGTAATAATAACAAAAAAAAAAACAATTTTTAATCTTTTTTCTGTCTGTAAATACGCCTACACTCCGAAGCAGTTGGACAAAATTTTTAAAGGGGCTTTCACGGGCAATAATCCTATGTTAGTTGAACATAAGCGACTTTTATTTTAGAAAAAGAAATTGTGTTCCACGCAAACATAGTACAATAAAGAAGCAGTATTCAGAAACGCATATATAAAAAACTGAATGGCATACCAATGCACAATCCAAACCACTGGGGGTTAGACGCATGAAAATTTACAGGCGGAATCTTTCTACCCTGTAGGTTGAGCACTAAAGAAGAGTTTTTGTAAATTCAACCCCTAAGGTGGTAAAGAAGGGGGATGAAATTATTATTTTTCCGTCACTTATTCTTTTATATCTATGTATATAAAATAAAAAGTCGAAAATAATTACAGCATAGAAAAGGTGAATGAATCTACGAAGCCGCGGGAAATTGCTACTGGTATATAAAACTTGATTTTTTTTTTCAATACTTATCATTTTTTATTCCTTCTATAGGTTTTAGCTTTTGTTTACAATCTGACTGAGGGCTGTCAAATGACAATGCGGTCTAAAATGGGAATTACGCTAAACCTAGAGAGAGACTAGCTCTCAAGTACAGCTGCCGAGATATACTTATAACTGATTGGCGATAGACTTGAAATCTGAGATAGGTAGTTAATGATGTGGGCTTACAAAAAGCCCTAACACGACGCAAAGCATGGTATAGGATCATGACTTTTTAAAAACTACTAGGCTTTTGCTCGCGTTTTACATTTTACATTTTTTACATTTACAGTACATTTTTCTTGGTGAAATACCAAGCCTATGTCCTCTACTATACCCCTGATAACGTGTGCACTATATTTAAAGATGATTGGTGGAGTACTTTAAGAGTAAAGAATTAATAATGTACTGTATCCTAGAGATAAACAAAATATACTTTAGCGGGAGCGAAGCCGAGAGCTAAACCTAGTAGTTTATATTTATCTACCAAGCGAGTAACAGAAATAGACATACAAATGTACGTTTGAAAAACAACACTGCCCATGTACGTGATACGGTCACCGTATTTTCAAAATGAAAAACTCTTTATTAAATATAGGATTTAAGAAGGCGCTTACGAACGTCAAAACTGCAATCGTTTCGGAAAATAACACAAACATCGAGAAGAACTATCGAGAAACTCAATCGAGCTTATTGTTTTCACTTATATACTCGTATATTTAAAATTCATTAACATTGCAATCGTTTAAGCGGTTGCGCACAGACAGAGGTGTCAACTCCCGACATCACCATTGTTCACATATTGATTGATTTCACCCTACAAATAAAATAGCCTTTTGACACCGAAACCCATTTGACACGGCACTTAAATCGGTAATATTCTTTGAGACTGTTGTAAAACCTAATACTATTTTAAATAAAAAACAATAGTGACTGGTGTAACTGAGTCTGAAACATGGGATGTGACCACCTTTATCGTAGATTCTAATGCACTTCATCGACCGCTGAATGACATATCGTGAGGTTAAATTAACCCAAGGTTAGTATTTCAGTTGATTCCAGTTAATAATTATAGAATATGACCGTATAATGTTATTGTTAACGTTCTACCGTTCGCTCAAGGCGTGGATACATTTTCCTCGCTAACTGTGGCCGCTTCGTCGACGTCGTTGTCCATTTGTTCCGATGCGCAGCTATGTAACATTTTATTTTATTCAGTAGCTTTTATAATAATATTTAAAATGATAACTAATCGACTGGCATAGCAACGTACAGTCCAAATTATACTGTAGGTTAGGAATACGGAAGGATTTTTGGAAATTCAACCTCTAAGGTGGTGAGAAAGGGCGTCAAAGTTGGTAAGTAAATTTGTCATTTTTCCCTCAGTGAATTTTTCACTTGTATATACACAGATATAACATAAAGAGTCGAAAATAACTACTGGGTAGAAAAAGCGTGAGATGCCGCGGGAAATTGCTGGTCTATCTATATAATTAAAATGATAGAGAAAGAAGAATCATGCAAAAATACTACATAGATTTTGATTAAGAATTTGTAATCTTACTACCTAGACATTTAACTGTTGTCTAAACAAAGTTATCACGATGTCATCATTTACATTTACTTTATTTAATTGTTGTATAATGTAGTAAGTTTGCATCACGCGTCAATAGATGGCGCTTGTCAAAATTATTATAATACTAGCACTCGGTTTCAAAAGTCGCATGTGATTGTGTATAATATAATTAGACTATGATTGTAGTCGGATGAATCTATAAAGGCCTCCGGGTCAACAGTGTAGGTCAGTTCGAAAAAAAAAAAACTTTTTGAGATTGCAATATGTCTCAACTTAATTAATAGGAGAACCTCAAAGTAGGTGATTCAATAATTACAAGCGACTATAGATGGTATCCATAACAACTTATACGCCAATCGACTGGTCCTACGCAATGTATAGCAAATTATTGACGACTAGCTTTTACTAGTGACTTCACTCGCTTTCTCATTTATAATATTAATTAAACTATAGTTATGCTGCCATTGGTCTAATCTACTATCCGTTATTTTAACAATATCAATGTTCGGCTAGTGTTGTGTCGCAACATACGAAGAAGTAAGCTTAATGCAACTCCAATAGGTGTGTAAGCGAAAGCGCTTCTCTTTATTACACTTAAAATTACGATACAAACAAAGATTTTTAAATTAATTATTGTATAATTATTATAAATTGTAATACGACACAAAAGAGTAAAGTAAGTCTTTATTGGCATTTATTATAATAATTAAAAAAAAATATAGAGTTACAATGTCGAAAACAATGGAAACTGCACCGTACAGCCCGCGGCGCTCTTGCAACGCACCCAGCTGTATAATTACGACGAGCCTTTCGGGGAACGGGCAGCTTTTATTATCCCCGGCTACCGTGATTAGATGGTACACGAGATAACTTTGGGAACAGGGGAAAAAAACACGCCTGTACTTTTTGTCTCTGTTGATACATCTCAAATATTTAGTTGATTGTTATAAAATACGAGTTCAAGGTAATTTAAGAATACAATTTGTAGATTAATTACAATAAAGAATAGTTCTTGTCTTTATAAATGTGTGAAGATGTGGAATCGCCTCCCGACTAGTGTGTTCCCTCCCTCTTATGATATGGGGTCCTTCAAACGAGGCGTGAAGAGGCACTTTTGCAGGTCGGCATGATGACGACGACTGCCGTTGGTATTTAACACCGACAGTCGCCGTTGGGTTTCAACTGTATCGTACTTACCATCAGGTATTGTACAGTCATTTTGCCGAACTTATATAAAAAAAAAGTAAGTACATGCGGTATCCAAAGACTTTCAGCGCCTTACAAATATTTTTCCTGTTTGATGAATTCTTAATCAGAGATGGTATACACGGTAAAACTAGAGGAAATGTCTCTCAAGCGCAGTTGTTGAAATACATTTATAGATGCTTGGTGACAGATTTTCAATTTGAGGGCTAACAAGCTAATCAGGTGGGCTAAGAAAAAGTATAAAAGCTTCGGCTCATTATAAACATTCAAATATAAGTCGAACAACGCACTGATTCGTTTCAAATACCAGGCTTTGATGATTTTAATTCCACATCAGGGTCAGTCGTCGTGAGGCTTTACACTTGGGACCGGGTAAATACATTTCAGGAAAGGCCCAAAGAGTAACAATTATTAAAAAAAAAAAAAAACAGGAGCGAAGCGGCCTTACAGCGTGCACCGACGCCACCCAACACCGGCATCATGAGTTGCAGCGGGACACTTAAAATTTTCAATAACCAGTTGACAACATAACACAGATAATCATGTAAAAGGAACCCGCTTCGAAATTTTCACAGCCCTAGCCCCAGTAGTTTCGCGCTGTGCCTTGATACATCAGTCAGATGTTTTTTTAAAATATATATAGATAGATATATTACGCCTGCTTACTCCATTGTGATAGACCCCGGTACGTAGCGCATGAGAAGCAACGTAGTAATATATTTCATTACTTGAAATTCAAAACGGGCAGTTCAAGCGTTTTAGAATAGGTATGGGATCTCGCGAATCATTGAAGACTAAGTTTCAGGAATTCGATATATTAACACTGCCCTCCAAACGCATGATAAAGTATAATGATAAAGTTTGTATGTAAAAACTTAGAACAGGTAAATTTCGTAAAAAAAAACGGCATCATTTAAAAGCTACAAAGTATAACAAAAAAAAAAACGTATATATTTCATTCAGATGCATCATTAATTTCGGAGTACAATAATTTTTAAATTCATTTGCAAGGCCCAATCATGCTTATACGATGGACTTACCTCCAGTGGGAACGGTTACAGCAATGAATTCACTCCCCGTGTTTGTTTTCCCATCTAATTTCACTTGGGAGTGTTCAAACGAATAATTTTTTATATATATATTATAGGGGGCAAACGAACAGCTGGGTCACCTGATGGTATGTTATCACCGCCGTCCATAGACACTAGCAACACCAGGGGAGTTGCAAGTGCATTGCCGGCCTTTTACATATTTGGCCTCCGGCGCTCTCACTGACCGAACGAAACGCAACAGTGCAACCACTGTTACTTCACGTCGGTTTTCTGTGAGAGGGTGGTACTAACCCGGACGAGCCGACCCATTCATGCTGAAACCAGTAACAGCTTCAGCGTAGCTCTACCACCTACGAGGAGTTGAACAGCGTCTGCTAGTTAAGTACATTGTCTATCTCCCTCCTTAGAAACCACCTATAAAATCTGTTGTACCTAATTATATTGTCCTACAATCAAACCCATAACCCACGTGACTTACCTTGTTTATGTATACATCGTTACATATTATAAAAATGATGTGTCTGTATTTATGTATGGATGTAATGTAACTTGGTTAATATATTTTTTTTGTTAAGTTTGTAATTGTCAAGAAATAAATTTGTATGAACGAAAATGTTTGAAAAGTCATGTGGAAGCCTGAAATTTTTGGGTTAAAGGCCGTATACAAATGAGTAAAGCAGTAGATAGTAGGGCGCTTGTACTTTTATTACATTACTTAGTTGTACCTACTGTAAAGGTAACATTTGGTCTGTCGTTTTTCGGTAGCACGCCTCTGTGAAACCGGAGTGGGCAGATAGTCTACTATGAGAATCTTTGTCCGCTGCAATAATCTATGCTTGAATTAATTTATAAATGCTCAAGGCGGGAACCGAACTTACGCTCCAATGACTTGTTACAATGTAGCCTGCTAGACTAGATCATTAACCGTAGGTTGTAATTAAAATTGTTTTTAACGCGCACATAAAGGTAATTTGTTGAATAATGGTAAGTGTTAAAGCATTTATTATGCATTTATTATTGGTTTCCTCTAAGGTAACATTTGTAACCACTTATTTTGTTGGTAGTGTGTCCGGACACAGCGTCGAAGGACGTAGGTTTGAATCCACGCAACTGAGTCGGAGCTTTCGGTGAAGGGAAACATCGTGATGAAACCATAGCACGGTGGTAGGGCTTTGTCTAAGTCCGTCTGGCTAGCTACCACCCTCAAGTTGAAAATCTATCGCCAAGCACCTGTTGGTGCGTTCCGGCAGCTCCACACGAGTGCCAGTCCCCCTCCAGGTTAAGCGTGACTTACCATCTTAGACCACATCATTATGTAATATCAGATGAGATTGTGGTCAAAACGTTTACCTATAAAGTATTAAAAAAGATATATGTGTAGCTAGAGACCGTTTAAACACGCTATTGTTATAAAGTATTTTAGACATGTGTCAAACAAGGTTTAAAATTTAGACACCATTTATTAATCCCGTGTTCATTTTTGTTTTTATAATAAGTCCGATTGTTTAAAAAAAAGAGGTCGGGGGTACCAGCTAGTTTAGAATAAAGACAAAAATGCAAAAAGAATACATCGGAAGCCGCATCATGAACCTTATAATGCTCCTATACGTACAGGAATATACAAGCGATATATTAATTCGATAAATGCATGTTACAACCCTACAATTATTAATTTATCCCCGAGGTTCTTTATGGTAGAATCTTTTTTTGAATTTTGACCGGGCAACATTAGACGAAGGCCTTTTTCTTTCTCCACTAAAATGTACAAAAGCTAAACTGTGTTGTTTTCGTGGGCCGTTGTTTTTTTTTTGTTTTATAACCAGCTTCTACCTTTTAATACGCTGTGTAAGCCTTTGCAGAAATTATCAAATATATATTGGCGGGAATTTATTATTTTTAAGAAATAGTTTTAATGTGTACTAACTATGGTTATATTCGCAAATTCAAAACCCGTCATCTACCAACGAATTTTCCAGAATTCACATATATTTTCTAATTTATAATCAAGACCACTTCTTAGAATAAGAAACCTTTACCGAAATTCAACACTCAATATATTTTATTGACTAATGTTTAAATGTAGTATATATTTATGTCGTTGTTAACATGCCTTTATTTTTACATATAGTATTTCAAAGTAATCTATCCATGGCGGTCGTATAATGCTTTCACAAAGAGAGACATAATCTGTACTGCTACCTCAGCACAGGATTAGCTAGTTTAAGTGGCGGCGGTCATTATGTACAAAAAAAAATTGTTAAATTAGTAACACTATCGGCTGACGGTGAAGGAAAACATCGTGAGGAAACCTGAACCTGAGATATGTTCTCGTAGTACCACCATATGTGGATAATATAGGGCTGTGAAATTCCCGGAGCTTCAAATCGCCAAATACGTCGTGGACTGGCGTGGTAATTATGTCCATACCTTCCTTTAGTAATAGGCTTAAAACTCTGCAGAAGGTCTCTTACAGGCTGATGTGATATGATATTTATAAACACTATTGGATTGGTTTTTGTTTCTTTAAATGCGCATGAATCAAAGAAAAATATTCTTAAATGAACTGTAATAACATAAGCCATATACATCAATCAAAATCAAATAATAATTTATTCAATTTAGGCCCTAAGAAGGCTCTTATGAACGTCAAAATTACCACCGGTTCGACAAAGAACTCAGTCATCGAGAAGAACCGGCAAGAAACTCACCGCTCGGGTCCGCCTTTTTAACATGATGTATATTTAAAATAAATTATACATTACAATCGGTTTTAGTGGATACACAGAGAGGAATCAATTCCAGACATCACCATCGTTCACATATCGATCGACTCTATAATAGCCCTTTGACTCCAAGCCCGCTTGAAATGGCGCTTAAACTTACAGTCCAGCAAATAGATACTATGCTTAATAATTATGAAGCGATGGTGCCTTAGTGGTTAGCGTGTTCCTACGCCGCGTCTATCAATGTGGCTTCGAATGAACAGGACGTTTTGGGTGGAGGAAAACATCGTGATGAAACAAATGCATAGTGTTGGCTTTTTCTAACCCCGCCAGGATAGGTATCACCCTCAAACGGAACATCAGTAGCCAAGTAGTGTAAGCAGATGTGTCTTATATATGTCCCTATATCCCTATGTATGTTTTTACAACTGCCAGGGATACGGTCACTCGGCACGGAACTGTCACCTGCGTCCCAGGTGTGTGAAGTGCTTGGGTGATCACTCCACTCGGGAGTGCTCTCGCACTCCGGCATCCCTCGATCCTCCCAGCTGCGTGCTCTGCGGTAACGCGGGCCATCCCGCGAATTATCGCGGCTGTCCCCGCGCCCCGCGAACACAACGCCCTCGTCAGGCGAGGCAAGCGCCCAGGGCGCCTGCCGCCGCCGCCCGCCCCCCGCCTCCACCTCTCATGTCCGTGGAGACCTTCCCGCGCCTGCCGGGCGCTTCTCGCCCGGTAGTGGCCGTTCCCAAGCTGCGTGAAGCACCTTCTGTGCCGCGCGCTCCCCAGCCTGGACGGGCCCCTGTGGCCCCCTGGGCACCCAGACCTCAGCCTCAGGCCGCCAGGCCTCAGGTTCAGCCCCCGAAGAGCGCTCCCGCTCCTGTACCAACCAGTCCCGCCTTCTCATTTGATTTGCCCGGATTCGCCTGGATCACTCAGATCCTCATCTATCATGATCTCCAGGAGATCATCGCTTTTAACGCCGTCCTCAACTCCAGCAAGGACTTGGGCATGCTGAACGCGATATCACAATTCCCTAACGTGGCTGCTACGATACAGCGCCTAGCCCGTGTTTCTCACGAAAAATAGATATAGCATTCGCGGCTATGAATAGAATAAAACCGCGCGGTCTATCCCTCTCGTTCTTTAATGCTAGGAATCTCTTACCTCAACGCGACTTAGTAGCTTCTTTCTTACGCGAACGGCAGATAGACGTTCTCCTCGTACAGGAAACGTTATTAAAACCTAAAGCGCGTAGTCCCGCGATCGCGAATTACTGTATAGTCAGGAACGACAGGGTCACTCGCGGGGGTGGCACCCTGATTTATTATAAAAGATCGCTTTATTGCATGTCGGTCGACCCGCCCGCTCTGTCCAACATGGAAGTGTCAGTGTGTAGACTAGGGATGACCGGTCATCCGTCAATTATTTTAGTTTCCGCGTATCTTCCGCCGTCCAAAGAGCTTCTGGGGTCCGACCTCCAAGCTTTGTTCAATTTAGGACCATCGGTCATAGTAGCCGGGGACCTCAACAGCGGGAACGTTATCTGGAATAGTCCGAGTACTTCTCGAAACGGGATGAGACTCGATAGGCTAGGTGACGTTCTCGATTTTGACGTCATAGCCCCGCCGGAACCCACTCACTTTCAGGATAACTGTCGTCCGACAGTATTAGATGTAGCTCTACTTAAGAATGTCAGGCTTAAGGTACGACTCATACAAGTCGTACACGAACTTGACTCAGATCACCGCCCGGTGGTGTTGCAACTAGGTTCGCCTTCCGATACCAGTCCTCTGTCCGTCAGAGTGGCTGATTATCCTTCGCTTCGCGTCTATCTTAGTGAGAATCTCTCATCGGCCAGTTTAGATAGGATTCCGGACGTGTTGGTGTCTAGAGCCGACGCGGATCTGGCTATCGATTCCCTGGTCGACTACCTTCAGACCGCCGTAAGGGAGACCTCGAAAGAGGTACAAGCGGCGAACGATCGCCGTTTTATACTCCCGGACGACGTGAGGGCGTTGATCACGGAAAAGAACGCCGCGACTCGTGCTCACGACGCCTACCCGACCGAGGCAAACCGCGTTCGTTTACGTTCGTTACGGAGACTCGTAAGATCTAGAATACAGGAGATCCGGGGCGACAGGTGGGACAGGCTTTTGGAGGATATCTCCCCGTCCCACGTGGCGTACTGGAATATAGCGCGAAAATTAAAGTCAGATATTAGTACTCCTATGCCCCCCCTTGACAGAGGTCCTGGGTTGCCTCCCGCGTTCGATAGTGTAGATAAAGCCGAATGTCTCGCGAATAGTTTAGAGAAACAGTGTTCGCCTAACACTGATAACACTGACCCTATCCATATTGGATCGATCGAATCCTCGGTGGAACATGCACTCGCGTCCCCGCCCGCGGATACCCTAACCCCGGTCACTTTCGATGAAGTGTCGGCCGCCATCAAGCGTCTTAAAAATAGGAAGTCCCCAGGTCCTGATGGGATCAGGAACGAGGTACTGAAGCTCCTTCCTGACCACATCATAGCTCTTCTGGTCTGCATCTTCAATGCGGCCATGTCCCAGGGCTACTTTCCAGCCGTCTGGAAAAAGGCCGTAGTAATAGGCATTCACAAACCCGGCAAGATAGCTACGCTTCCCGATAGCTATCGGCCGATCAGCCTCCTCGATACGTTAGGCAAGCTATATGAGCGGCTCCTTCTGAACCGTCTCCAAGCCTCCATATCCCAATTAAATCTGTTACCACCTGAGCAGTTTGGTTTTCGTGCCAAACACTCTTGCACACATCAAGTACACCGCCTCACGGAGTACATCTTCGGCAATTGGAACGAAGATCCTAATCCGGATGTAAATCCGAAGAAGCCTAAACCGAAACGCACAATAGCAGTCTTCTTCGACGTCGCCAAGGCCTTCGACAAGGTCTGGCACGCCGGGCTCGTTCATAAACTCATTCAGTCTCGCGTTCCCGATATTTTAGCTCATATAATTCGCGATTTTCTATCAGATAGGACTTTCCGCTTTAGAGTGGAAGGTGAACTGTCCCCACCCCACCCGATACGCTCAGGTGTACCCCAAGGGTCCATACTTGCGCCCTCACTCTTCAACCTGTTCATCAGTGACCTACCTCGGTCCCCGGGGATCGAGCTAGGTTGTTATGCTGATGACACAGTGATCTACGCTTCCGGCTGGCGGCCGACTGTACTTAGGAATCGCATGAAACGGGCCGTTCGCGTTCTCGGCGAATGGTACCGTCAATGGCGAATAGAAGTCAATCCCGATAAGAGTGCCGCTGTCTTTTTCGATCCCATCCAGCGGCCGTGTAAACTCAAGCCCCTTAAACTTTATAACGTAGTGATCCCCTGGGCCTCCGAAGTCAAGTATCTCGGAGTTTCCCTTGATAGGCGTCTCACTTTTAGATCCCACGTTAAGAGAGTGCGAAACAAGGCCGCCATGGTCTTGGGCCGCTTACATCCCTTAGTTTGTTCCAAGAGCAAGATGTCCCTCAGACACAAGCTCACGCTGTACAAAATGTGTATCCGACCCATTCTGACATATAGCTGTCCCATTTTCGCACACATGTCAGAAAATCTCTTCAAGAGATTGCAAATACTGCAGAACCGATTTCTTCGTAGGGCGGTCGGTGCCCCGTGGTACGTCCGGGGAGTCGACCTCCACAAGGACCTGGAAATGCCGTCTGTCTGGGCGTACGTTAAGACCCTCACTAGTAATTATTTTGAGAATGCAAAGAATCATCCCAGTCCGTTAGTGGTATCCGCGGTAACTTACGATGCCGTACCGAACGCGCCGCGTTATAAAAGACGTCCGCGACATATTTTTTCCGATCCTCCCGATAAAATTACGGTAGCTAACGCAGATTACCCTTCCGTTCCTCGAAATAAAGCGTGTGCGCGCCCACGCCCGCGTAATCACAGATCACGCCGCCGCGGTTTGGCTGTGAATTTTGCTCCAGCACACATACTTAGGCCCCCCTCGGCAGCTGCTCAAGCCGAGGTACGATCCTCCGGAAAGGAGCCCTCGAGCATGCTGCTCGCGCGGACGCAGTGACACTGTTAATCAAACACTCGACTTTACAACACAACACCGATCACCCCACACACGTGCACACACACACTCGTAGGTACACATAGTGGTGGGCTGTTTTTGTTTGTTTTTTTGCCCTTTCGAACTGAAATAGTTTAGAACACAGATAGTCAGATACAAAATACATGTACGGGATCGTGAAACATACATGCTTGGTAACCATGTATATTTCACGAACTCATACAGGTATGATACGGATAGGTTTAGCTTAGTTTAGCTTAGCTAGTCAGATTCGGGTATTCGACGACAGCCCAAGCCGAGGTGTGCCGTGCGCCCTTGTGCTAGTCGTCTATACAAATCGGGTGAGTGCCTTAAGCGCTCCCCTTAGTAGTCCGGTAAATCTGTAGCGGCCTCCGGGTCAACAGTGTAGGTCAGTTCGAAAAAAAAAAAAAAAAAACTATGTATGTTTAAAACTTTAAAACTACGCAACGGATTTTGATACGGTTTTTTTTTTAATAGATAGAGTGATTGAAGAGGAAGGTTTATATGTATAATAACATAAATTAAATAGTGGAGAAATACTGTTATTTTTGAGGTTACTCCAAATTTAACGCGTGCGGGCCACGGGCAGTAATGAATAAATCAAAACTACTGGATCGATTTTAATCATTTTTTCAGTGAATGACATAGGCTATATATTTCATACCCGTGCGAAGCCGGAGCGGGCCGCTAGTCAGCTATATGTGAGAATTCTCTTAGGTTCACCGCTTCCCAATCTTGGACGACATCGTCATTTGATATCAGATGAGTTTGTGGTCAAATTGCTATTACATATTTCTTATATAAATAAAATAACACAGGTCTACGATTTTGGACGCATCAGTGAAAACTACTAGAGGACTGGACATTAGACGATCGATAAACGACACAGGTAACAACTTGGGCTGGTCCAAAAGATACTAAAAAAAGAGGAAGACCCAAAACACGATGGGAAGACGACATAACATATGTGGCAGGGAAGAAATGGGAAGAAACAAAAGACAGAAATAGAGTAGTTTGGAGGAGGCCTTCATCCTCGCATGATGGGTTAGAACTTTAATTACTGCACAATTATTTTTAAATTATGTTGTAGTACATAAACTAAATTAAAGCATTGTAAGTCATGAAATAAAAGGTTTTTTTTTTAATTTTGATTTTGTTTATTTACTGCCCAATTGGACCCTTATACAAAAAAAATATATAATCACGGCACTTACATCTAAGATAAAGGTATTCAAGTTTTAGAACTTGAACTCTACTCGTTCAACGTTGTCTATTTTCTTGACGCAGCGAAGTGGGGCAAGCGGTGTGCTGCTCATATATTTACCTCTGTACGTAAAAAATATTGTTAACATAATAAGCGACGCATACGAAGCCATGGGTATCAGCTAATAAGCAATAAAAGAAATATATAAGAACTGTTCAGCTTCGAATAAGTTTTGCTAGATAAAGTGGCTGTGGACAGAGTACATTACACGTAGTAACGATAGCCGATAAGGTTGAAGAGTTCTATAGTGGCGACCCCACGTATCAGACGACGCACTATGAGTAGTCTCGCTATAATGTGGACCGATGACCAAGTGATGGTTGCTGTAACTAGCTGTATGTGAACAATGCAAAGCCGGTCTTTATGGTGATATTTTGGGAAAGACCTATCTTTAGTATAATGGATATCTTTAGGCTAAATGGTTGGACCCTTGTGATTTACCGTCCTGTTCTTATAATCTTTAAGAACTGTCTTTGAATAAAGGTTTTTATAACCGAATATCTCCTTTAAACAAATGCTTAAACATAAAAGACTATTTATATATATTTTATTATTGTTTTATAATTACTTTCTAAGCCCTATGGAAAAGTGTGATATTTATTTATTTATATTATAGGTGGCAAACGAACAGGTGGGTCACCTGATGGTAACTGATCACCGCCGTTCATGGACACTATCAACACCACTGGAGTCGCAAGTACGTTGCCGGCCTTTTAAATATGTGGGGGCCTCCGGCGCTCTAACTGACCGAACGAAACGCAACAGTGCAAGCACTGTTACTTCACGTCGGTTTTCTATGAGAGGGTGGTATTACCCCGCGCGTCGGGCGAGCCGACCCATTCATGCTGAAACCAGTAATAGTTTCAGCGTAGCTCTACTATCTACAAAATATACAACAAGATATTATGTAAGTTATATAATACTGAGAGATATCCTCTATCGGCGAGTGAAACTATGGTCAAAATCGGATCAGCAATTTTAGAGAGATAATCCCTTATCAATCAACAAACACTCTAATTTTATTTATATGTATATAAATATATTTCACTATATTATACTATTTCGTTGGGTATTAAAAAAATGACAAAAGCACAATCGAATCCAACAACATAAATAGCCTAGAACCGAACAACAGTGGTTTGACTCAATTGAGCCTCAAAGACACTTTATTTCCATAATACATATGTAGAATATTACACATTTTAATAACAATTTATATGAAAAACAAATTCAAATGAAAATACGGTAGCTTCGGATACATGTAATTATAAATTTACAAAATTATTATAATCTGCGTTACATAACGAAACCGTCTAAGAAAAGAAGCGGTAAGAATTGGAATGTACGGTCGACAAAAAAATCTACAATCCCTCCCAATATTATAAATACGATGGTGAGTTTGTTTATCTTATTTTATCTTTAAGCTTTTACACGTCAGCTATTCAACCAATCATAAAGAAACTTCTGGATACACGTTGTCAGAAGTACCAAATAAGGTACAGGTTAATTTTTATCAAGAAGAAATATACTGTTCCTGAGGGATTCGAGCGAAGCCACGGACAAAGTTAGTACTCTATAATCTATACATATAATAAAAATGAGGTGTCCGTATGTAATATCAAAATAACGACTTTTTACTGATTGGATATGAACGTATACAAGATACTAATAACAAAGACACAATTTTAAAAAATTTTTGCCTGTCTGTCTGTTTGTTCCAGATAATCTCCGAAACGGCTGGACTGATTTTAACAGAAATTTCACTGACAGATAGTTAAAATTACAGCGGGTGACGTAGGCTACTTTATTTTAGACTAGCTGTCATCCGTGGCGTCGTCTGTAGTACTATCTCAAAAACGATTCGACCTATTTTCAGGGGACTTTCACTGACAGATAGCTAACGTTATAAAAAGTAATTAAAACATTTTTATTTTGGACTAGCTTTTACCCATGGCTTCGTTTGCAGTACTATCTCCAAAACGTTTGAATAATTTTTCACGGAACTTCCACTATCAGATAGCTGATCTTATAAGAAGTAATTTACAACTTAAAAAAAACGCATGCGGAGCTGCGGGCAACAGCTAGTTATGAATACATTTACGACTAAGGTCCCAGAGCGATTAGACATAACTTATTTTTAAATAAATGAAACACTACAAGAGATATTGGATCTCTGTGTGTACTTTACCGCATGTATGTATAATGGAAAATGTTCTGAAGAACTTTTTGATGTAGTGCCGTCATGATCGTTCCAAATTCGTACAACGGTAAAGTCCACCAGAATCTTCAATATTCGGACGCTATCGTTTTGGAATGGGTTACCCGGTTTGATATATCCCCAGGGTTATGACATACGGCTCTTCAAAAAGGTCACCTGCATGTTTGCTTCTCCTTAGCATAGTATAAAATACTGAGTATGCCATTTAAAAGGCATTCTCTTTTCCAGGTGAATGTGTTAATCTTCAAGCCTTAGAAAAGTACGTGATTGCCAGCAAATTTATTGTAGACGTTAACAAAATATACCAAGATATTCGTTAATTCTTAAGCAACTTTCAAACATCTTGAAAGTTTGCCAAAAAAGCGGACTACGTCATTTCAATATAGTTTCCAAGTGGGTACCTATTACGAAAGAAATTCTTAAAGTTTCTCAATCGTTGATAAACACTTTGGGTGCTACAGTTGTCTTATGTACATTATGGGCAAAGTGATTAATCAGGGCATTGTTTACACTGCCCGGGCAATATGAATAATGACAAGTCCGGTTGTTCCTATCTAAATTAATTCTGAAGATTTTTACCCAATTTTGAAAATATGTCCTTTGATTTACTAGAAATGGAACTTGTAAAAGAAAGAGCAACATGTGAAGTTTATATGGTTAAGTTCCAACCTGAGCTATCCAATTCAGCGCATAATCAAGATCACTATGGACTAAAGTAAGAGGACACTAGGTTTGATAAATAATAGTGTTTATTTAAATATTAATTTGGTAGCAATTGGAAGTGGAGATACCAAGATTTTATAGAACTCCAAGTTGTTTTTGTGAATATGCTCAGGTTAAGGTACCATGAGCCTAACAAGTTCTTTGTGGACCTAAGTCTACAAATGGTGATGATGGCTCAGTTGGTAGTGTGTTCGGACACAGCTTCGAAGGACGTAGGATCGAATCCTAGCAACTGAGTCGGAGCTTTCGGTGAATGAAAACATCGTGATGAAACAATAGCATAGTGGTAGGGCTTTATCTAAGTCCGCCTGGCTAGCTAACACCTTCAAGTTGAAAATCTGTCGCCAAGCATCTGTTGGTGTGTTCCGGTAGTTGCACTTGAGAGCCAATCTCCCTCTAGCTTTAGCGTGACTAGCATCTTGGATTACATCATCATTTAACATCCGATGAGGTTGTGCACAAAAACGCTACCTATAAAGTATAAAAAAAAAATGAAATATAATTTGACTTATTATAATATAGTAACGGAATAAGAATTTATGACGTACATGTGTTTATATAGCTAAAACTCAGTTGTAAGCTGTAAATATATAAAAATCTTTGATCACAAAGTTACATACAAACAATTAACATTCTAGTTAAACTTTAAGCCTATAAGGTATAATAAAACAAGTTGTATTTATACTAGCGGTTTCCTGTGACTTCACTCGCACTGGTGTCATTTTAAATGACGACACCATACACTACCTTCATGTAACTCTAACGATTCGAGCAGCGCGCGCCGTGAAATCTGTGGCATGGTATGTTTTTGACTTATTTAAACAATATGTTTATAATTTATATTAACCTATGTGTTTTTCTGATGAATAAGCTACATGATGAATAAACTAAAGTTCCATCAGAATCTGTTGAACAGTTTTTGGACTAGATCACTCTTTGTAGGCTTATCACTTTTCGGAATGAGCCACTGTATATTCAGCTACTAAGAAACATGCAGCTCGGCATGACAGCGGGAATCAGTGGATGTAGTGTATATTCCATAATGATCGTCTATGTTTTTAACAGACTTTAAAAAAGAGCAGGTTGTCATTTCAGCTAAATCTATTTTCTGTAATTGTTACTTCAGAACTTCGTAGTTTATAAAGCGGTTTGGAAATTCTTGGTTTAATAAATTGGATTTTTTCGAGTTCTATTTTAATTCATTAGCATTAATCCTTGGATTTCAAAGGTACACTAAGGAAGATACTCTTCATAATTGAATAGGAAATATATTTTAAATTGGATATTAGTAGGCTTAGGACAATCCAAGTTTAGGTAAATACCTAATTATGGTTAAGGACATTTGTAGTCAGTTTGATTTTTGTTTGTAACATTTTGTTTGTATATTACACTATGCTTACCAACAGGCACGGTGCAGAGAATTTGTCTCGCGTTCGGATGAAAATAATTCTAATTTTAATTCAAAAAGTTTTTACTGTCCGTACTTCAATTTTGACGGCCGGCGGCCATTTTCTGAACGCAATATTTTGTTCCGATAAAAAATACATCTCGCTCGATCTCTTTTAAACTCGAATACAAACTTTATATTTTAACTACTCTTTAACAGTCAACACGTTAAAGCGTCGTAACAACGAGAAATCGTTTATAAATTATTGAATTAATAAAAATACTGGCGGTCGGAAATTCTACTATAATGGCAGCTACAAACTTTTTTCTTCGCGGATTAATATATACAGATATTAAATATTGTACAAAAATTGTAGACTATAGGCGTAAGGAGCTCGAACTATAACGAATCTTATAAACAAAGACTCTCATTAGTTGTTAGTATGTAAAAAAAAAACTATTTCCAAAAAGTTTTATTGTTAACAACACTAATGGGAGTTTTCGGCGGGATCTTGGTCTCTCATGTAGTGGCTTTTATATTTTATTCATAATCTTGTGTTATTAGACTATATATTTTGTAATATTGGTGGTGTTCTACGTAATATAGTTCGGTTGTTATGCACAAGTGAAGTGGATGGGACATAATACCACGGAGCATGCATTCTGAGATGCCGCCAAAACTCCATGGAAAGTTCTAACAAGGAAACCACCATCTTGTTAGAGCATTATAATTATCACAAGACACTTACTTGGTAAAATCTTGTTACTTGACGTTGGCTAGTGCACAAGCCGTGACGGAGCTAAAAAATAAAGAAGAAGAACACTAATGCTTGTCTTAGTGGATGCACAGAGAGAGGTGTCAATTCCAGACATCACCATCGTTCATATATTGATCCACCCTTTGATACCGAAACCCGCTTGACATGGCGCCAAAACTTACAGTTCGGAAAATCGGTAATACGCTTTAACCTACGAAACTGTTACTGGTTTTACTGAATCTGACGCATGGGATAACCAGTTCGTTACAGTTTCTAGTATTTTAATCATACCAGTGTTATACGAAATATACATTCAATTATCCAAAATGTATTGGGAGGGAAGAGTTAAGATACCGAATTCCTGAAACTTAGTCTTTAATGATTCGCGAGGTCCCTTTTTTATATTATAGGGAGCAAACGAACAGTTGGGTCACCTAATGGTAAGTGATCACCGCCGTCCATAGACACTAGCAACACCAGGGGAGTCGCAAGTGCGTTGCCGGCCTTTTAATATATGTGGGCCTCCGACGCTCTCACTGACCGAACGAAACGCAACAGTGCAAGCACTGTTAATTCACGTCGGTTTTCTGTGAGAGGGTGGTACTACCCCAAGCGAGCCGACCCATTCATTTTGAAACCAGTAATAGTTTCAGCGTAGCTCTACCACCTACTATACATTGTATATTATTGCTCTATCTGACTATTTTTGTAATTAAATATAGTGTCCATATTAGCTGCTGTCCCCCGCAGCTAAGTACTGTAAGACATTAAGCGATGGAAGTAAGCGAAGTATACTAACCTAGCAGTGGCAACATCTGTTAGCTGACGAATAATATTTACTGCGAATGCAGAAGAGCTTAACCTACTCGCCAATTGTTTAACGTAAGGACCCCATTGTAATTTAGAACCTAGCGTGAATTTCAAGTAGACAATATTGTCAACTAACCCTACCAAATTCCCGTCGGCCTTGATTCTACTATTAACCCATGGAACATTAGGCAAGGTAAATCTCATACATTTCGTTTTATCTGTATTTAACAATAAATTATTTAGTGCGAACCAATGACAAATTTTATTTACACTATTGTTTAGATTTTATTTATATAGATTTATTAAAATAGAAACCTTCAAAATGTCACCTCTAGATAAAACGATTAGGTTTTTTTTTATCAAAATACTAAGAAACACCCCACCTACTATTTTCGATCCGGACATAAGAAAAACGCAACTACACACATTAACATATTTACTTGAGAGAGACTTTAAATAAAAGTTACTCGGATATGATCGTATTTAATACCGTAGGTGACAATAATAACTGTATATGAATAAGGAATTATTATGTACTTTGTTGGGTTTTTTACAATAATTGTAGATAAATAATAAAAGAAACTTGTGAAATATGATAGTTATTTGCTTTATAAAATCATGCTGTGACTTCTAGAAGTGGAGCAATTGCAATACAAATAGAACTCAGAATGAAGCTAAGCAAGAACAGACCGTGCGCATGGATACCTTTGTAAAGAACAAAATAAAAATCAAACATATTTTATTCAATTTAGGCCCTAAGAAGGCAGTTATTAACGTCAAAACTACTACCGGTTCCAACAAAGAACACAGCCATCGAGAAAAATCGGCAAGGAAGTCGATTTATAAAAATACATTATAAACAGCTCCACTCAAATTAAACTCACTTGATGACGTGATTCTTAAACCTACTATCCGGCAAATAGGTAATGTGCTTTGGAACTTTGTTGTAAAACCTAACACTATTGCCTACAAACATGTTACTGGCCTCAGTAAGCCTAAAAAAACATTGGATGCGCCTGTCAAATGAAATCAAATCAAAAATACTTTATTCAATTTAGGCCCTAAGAACAAGGCGCTTATGAACATTCAAAATTACCACCGGTTCGGAAAGCATCCTACGTAGTAATCGAGAAGAACCAGCAAGAAATTCGAGCGGGTTTATCTTTTAACATAAATAAATGCTAATTTCAAATAAATTACACGTTACAATCGTTATTAGTGGCTGCACAGAGAGGAGTCAATTCCAGACATCACCATCGTTCACATATTGATCCACTCTATAATAGCCCTTTGATACCTAAACCCGTTCGACACGGGGCTTAAACTTAAACAGTCCAGCAAAACGATATTATGCTTTGTCACTATTTCTACTCTGTTTCTAGTAAATGGTAGTCATGGTAAATTCTGTGTAGGTCTTTTGCAAAATTCAGCTTTCCCAAGATTTTGCGGACATTTTTTTTTATGTTATAGAGGGCAAACGAACAGGTAGGTCACTTGATGGTAAGTGATCACCGCCGTCCATAGACACTAGCAACACCAGGGGAGTCGCAAGTGCGTTGCCGGCCTTTTAATATATGTGGGCCTCCGGCGCTCTCACTGACCGAACGAAACGCAACAGTGCCCATGCACTGTTACTTCACGTCGGTTTTCTGTGAGAGAGTGGTACTACCCCGGGCGGGGCGACCCATTTATTCTGAAACCAATAATAGTTTCAGCGTAACTCTACCACCTACATATATTATTCGATTAGTAAGCAGTAAATTAAATGCATTGGAAAGCTCTGAACATAGCTTGTATTTTATAAGTTATTCAGTCAGACCTGTAAGCGAAGATGGTGATATGCTCAACCTAGAAGTACTAGACGACTGTTAACAGCAACCAGCAGAATACACTTGGAGAACTCATGACGCAATGTAAATTTTATATTTTAACCGTCTATATGAGTTACCACTTACGAATGCATCAGTAAGGGAGACGCTCCAGGCACTAAATCATGACCGTCGATCGTCATACACGAATCTTCATTCGATATAATAAAAAAAAAAAACAAGGATCATGGAAACGATACATCAATTAAAATATTCATTGGGAAAACTATGGAGTAGTAACACGATTATACTAATTTCGAATAAGCATCGTGATGAAACCATAGCATGGTGGTAGGGCTTTTTCTAAGTCCGTCTGGCTAGCTACCACCCTCAAGTTGAGAATCAATCGCCAAGCACCTGTTGGTGTGTTCCGGCAGCTGCACTTGAGAGCCAGTATCCCTCTAGGTTAAGCGTGACTTATCTCTTAGACCACGTCATCATTTAACATTAGATGAGATTGTGGTCAAACGCTTATCTATCAAGTATTAAAAAAAATTCTTCTAATACTAGCTGTGCCCGCGACTAGGATTCTAAAGCCCCCTAGAGTACTTTTTCTAAAATATCTAAAATGTCCTTTTAGCGTGTTATTATAAGTACGATAAGCATATACATACATATATATGAATGTACAAATGTATGTAAAATATAGCATATACAGGGCTCGGGTCTATCAAACCCGAAATACGAAATACTAAAACCAAACTAAGCCGCCTGAAATTCCGTCCAGTAACCTTTACATGTTACGCGTACATAACAGACAAATAGACAGACAGACAGACAAGAATTTTAAAAACCGTGGTAACATGTTCTGTCACTAATTCTAAAACCCCCCCGAAAATTTTTCCTTAAATATCTTCACTATACAGGTTTCGTTCCTTTGCAGAGGGCAGAGTAAAGATGATAAATTATTGAAACCTAGACTTCAAAGCTTAGCATAGTCTCATATTCTAAATTACTTGAACTGCCTATTTTTGAAATAAAAATATGGTGTCTACCTCAACTGCTCTTCCCCACTGTAGGGACCCACCCACACAAGCATATTTATAAAGTGCACGTTATAGATATGCAGGTGTCAAGTGTCACTCATCATTTTCCCTTTCGACAATAAGGTTCGACAGTTCGAGAGTAACCACGTAGACGAATGCACGCACACAATATGTATTAAGATATGGTCGTTCCTAAAACAATGTAATAAGATGGTGTATTACTGCAAAGCGACAATATGAACAATGTTATATGAAGTGTGAACCTTTTATTAAATAACCCAACAGTAAAATACTAGAAGACATTAAGCGATGGAAGTAAGCGAATTTGGTAGCTGGCGAATCTTGCGAAATGCGTGTGTAGCAGAACTTAATCTTCCCGTTAAGTTTTGAATGTGATGAACCCCATTGTGATTTAGATACCCAAGAACATAATTCTGTCAACTGAGCCTCATTCATACATTTGATTTTATCTTCATTTAGTAGTAAATTATTTAATGCAAACCAATCAGAAATGTTATTTAAAATACTATTTAGATACCTAATAACTGAATCTATTCTTTTAATTTTGAATAAAAATGAAGTGTTGCCTGCAAAATGTCACTACAGTTTTCAACCATTAGCGGCAGAACATTTACAGATATCAGAATCAAAAACGGCCCCAAAATAATTCGTGCCAACGATTGCCCCAATTATGCTAACTCTCTAACAGCGATGTTTTAAATGGGAGTCTGCATTTCTCTCGACGGTTGGCATTATGTTTGCACCGCGCTTATTGAGAGGCATAAGATAGTCACGTTGTTGTTGTTTTTTTTATGGAACTGACTAACGCAATTGGCCTAATAGGTCTTCGCAGCTTCACCCGATTAATGATGTGAGCGCTTATGGCTCCTAGCCGCTTGTCAACAATCTCAAGGGTGCCAAAACCGCCGAACCTCGGCTTGGGCATATAAGAATTAGTGAGGCATACATATGTATCAACATATGTACCTCTCGAATCCAAACATATATTTTGTGTCAGTCAATTTGCTCCTTGTCGTGCTAAAATATAAAAAACAGGGTGTGTCCCAAAGAAATACGATAGAAGTGAAACATTTCAATTAAAAATTACAACAAATGCCAACCGCACGCGGTCTTCTCAGGCGGTGACCCAATCCAAGAACGTCGGTGATCGGACGAGAACCGGTGTTTTCAACACTCTACCCGAGACACACAGTGTTTACCCCTACCGCTTTTCGTCACGCAAAAAGTTGCCGACCTGAATTTCAAAGCGCTCCCATACGGAGTTTCTCTTCATAAATCATATGGGTGTAATTTTTAAAAGTCGCATCCACAGCTTCCTCTGTCCGTCGATTCATCACCGATCAATCAATCCGCATCTCTGTAGCAATAAATTTAATATTTTTCCTCCCAATAAACGCAACATATGATTATACATAATAACACGGGGCATATTGTAATTAAAGGTAATCGTATCTGTAGATCTAGAATAGGATTTCGTTTAGGATTCACTTGTTTGGGTGTTTTTGTTTTTCTTTTTTTACCTGCGATACTGGTTGCGTTGGCTGTGGAATGTCAAAATATTTAGTAATCTACACTGACGCTTGAAATACATTTTTGACTAGAAAAGTTTCTTTGTGTACATCGATTGAAGTATCATTAGGGTGTAGGTGGTAGAGCTACGCTGAAGCTATTACTGGTTTCAGAATGAATGGGTCGGCTCGCCCGGGGTAGTAGGTCCCACCCTCTCACAGAAAACCGACGTGAAGTAACAGTGCTTGCACTGTTGCGTTTCGTTCGGTCAGTGAGAGCACCGGAGGCCCACATATATTAAAAGGCCGGCAACGCACTTGCGACTCCCCTGTTGTTGCTAGTGTCTATGGACGGCGGTGATCACTTACCATCAGGTGACCCACCTGTTCGCTTATAATATAAAAAAAAAAAACAAGACCGGGAAATCAAGACAGCGTTGTTTAGAGCTTGTGAATTAAGTGCACGTTTCACGGTCACCTCCACCGCCCGCATTGACTTATTTAATCCGATAAGAACTTGCAAACGATGCTTTTGATATTGTGTTTCTATAAACGAAAACTACTGTGATGCAAATTACAAAATCTATTCTCCCTGTCTAAATTAAAATGAACATAATCAAAATTCCATTATATTTTATAGTTTCAACTGAAAACTGTAGCGACTTCAGGTCCAATTCTAAACTAATTTTTCAAGTAATTCTCAAGAGGTTTTCAGAGACGACATGACCATAGCTTTGGGTAACATACAAGCCGTATATAATTAGAATCGGCTCACGAATAAAACAGATTCCTTCATTTGAAAATTTAAGGAGTGTATGCTCAGCTTTCATTGTTTGGGGAATAGGTAAGCGATAGCATTTAATACATTGCTTCGCAGACGCTTTATGATGCGGACGTGGAATCGAATTCACTTGTTTTTACACAGCCACCACAAGAACTACAAGAAGCTTTCTCTAGTATTAGTGAAGCAACTAAGCCCTTCATTCATGTTTTTTTTTTATATATTATAGGGGCAAACGAACAGATAGGTCACCTGATAGTAAGTGATCACCGCCGTCCATAGACACCAGCAACACCAGGGGAGTCGCAAGTGCGTTGCCGGCCTTTTAATATATGTGGGCCTCCGACGCTCTCACTGACCGAACGAAACGCAACAGTGCAAGCACTGTTACTTCACGTCGGCTTTCTGTGAGAGGGTGGTACTACCCCGGGCGAGCCGACCCATTGATTCTGAAACCAGTAATAGTTTCAGCGTCGCTCTACCAGCTAAAATCTGTTATTGTAAAGCTAGATATGAGTTTTTTTCTTCAAATATACATTAATTTGTAAATTGTAGAAAATCATTTTGCATTGACATTATTGCCATTGTTATCTCCTGGCAATTACCAACACAAAAAATAAGACTTTTTTCACTGGATCTTAGAATGTTATGTAGCAGATTTTATATATTGTGTTGTTTCGTTCTTCTATATTTTGTAATATTGGTGTGCGTTTTACGTGATATAGTTCGATCATTGCCCACAAGGGAAGTGAATGGGAAATAATGCCACGGAGCATGGATTCTGACTTGCCATCTCGTTAATTCATTGGAATAATTGAAATACTTCAGAATTGGCAAAATGGATTAATCCTTCGCCTATTCTATTGGACGAATATTATTACTATTATTAAAAAAAATTAGCGAAACAAATGCAACCGATAGAACGTGATGCGCGCACATACGTTCGACAATTGATTTTTAGATGTATATATATATACATATAAAACATTTTAAGATTTAAACTTGTATAGAAAAAGTGTGGAAATTCCATATACATATGTAAAAATCATGAATAGATACCGTCGTATAAATGAGAGATTGTAGATTGATGTCGAAACATGGTGTTGCGTGCCCCGGTCGCGTGACTCCATCCAATTAGAGACGATTCCTCAGAGCGCCCTCGGCCCGGTCTCCTTTGTTTTTCTTGATGCCTTTTTATGGTTTTTTTTTAGTTTTTTTTCTCGATACATACGTTTCTATCTCTCTGTTGTTTTTGCGTTGTACCTACTACGTGTTGAATGGTTGTGTAATAACCACCTTAGCAGGATGTAGAAATGCTCGAGGTAAACGGTTTTAAAATCTATATCTTAAAGCGGCCGACTCTCTGAACACATTCAGTGCGGGACATTTCTAGGTGAGAGTTCGAATGCGAAGTATGAAATTTATTTGATTTAGAAAAATGGAATTTACATTTAAAGAAAAGCACACACCGAATTAACTGAAGTTATTCATTTTTTTAATTATATTTATTCCTAGAAGAATGTGATCGTAGTTTTCGCGACTACCACCCACATTTAAGTACGCCATAAATATAGCAGGCTTAGTTTTAATATTCAGTGAGGTTTTCTTACACTTCCATAAAGCATTTATCAATAAAAATAAGTGTTTTACCTTTGACTAATAGCATAGTATGGCCTATGAGTTGAAAAAGACGCATGCAATTTTTTTTTTATCGAACTGACCTAACTGTTGGCTTTGTAAGGCCTCTACAGTTCCACCGGACTACTGCAAACGCATGCAAAAGCGAAACGCATCTAATAGTTTACGAGAATATTCTACTAACCGTTGCAAAGCAGCTTTACATCCGGCATTACCTACGGGACCGCTGACTACCTCGTGGAAGGAACGCATAAACATGTATATACCATCAGCACATCAGCTTGTAAGATACCAACTCCGTGGTCATAGGCTTCTTCGCAAACGAAAGTATGGGCATAATCACCCGCTCCAACCAACGACGTACTCGTATTGGCGATTTCAGACTCTTGGAAATTATAAATATGTAATTGTAAACGACTTCAAAAAAATTCGGTGCTACATGCTTGGGTTTCAACCTGCGGACATTTAATTAATATTCCACCGATCTAGCCACTCAACCATCACCTCTTCCATATATAATATACCTACAAATATTATCTATATAGATAAAATGACAGAGGTCTGTCTGTGCGCGTGTCCATAAAAACAGCTAGATTTCGATTAAATTTCCTAATCATACTTTTTACACATTTGGTCTTTATATTAAAACTACCAAAACATCTTCTTATTAACGTTTTAAGAGACTATGAATTTTATTAGCACACTTACGTTCAGCTATGTGTTTTATCGTCATACCGAAGTGGGGCAAACGGTGTGGTGCGCGTGGGTAGGAGAGAGAAAGACTACTCTGCTCTTGGCCCATGAAAAAGTCAGTGCCAACTGTATATTATTGACCTGATGCTGCTTAGTTGTTGTAGGTATCTGAAAATTCAATAGAAAATGAGGACTCCGGATTGTTAGGGGCAGACGCTAAGTACATGCTGTCGTATTTTTAACCCAAAAATCTACATATTTAAAATGTTGTTTATTATTTTATAGATTTTTCTTCGCGTTTGACGACAATCTCATCTGATGTTAAATGGTCATGTGGTCGAATATAGTAAACACGCTTAACGTAGAGGGAGACTGGCTGTCAAATGCAGTTGCCGGAACACACCAACAGGTGCTTGGTGATAGATTTTCAACTTGAGGGTGGTAACTAGCTAGGGGGACTTAGAAAATGGCATACTACCATGCTTCGGTTTCATCGCGACGTTTTCCTTCACTGAAAACTCCGAATCAGTCGCAAAGACTCGGACCTACGTCGCTCGACGCAGTGGCCGAAGACGCTATCATGGTATCAAGGTACGCTATCAAGCTAAGAGGAAAAACTGATTACATGATTTACAAAGAAATTTTGTAAGTATATATTTCTTTAAGTCTTTTCCTCTGCGAATAAGTTGTACTGTTAAGACAATAAACACCATAGACAAACGTAGTCCTGAACTGTAGAGGCCTTGCCAGGTCAACAGTGAAGTCGGGTGGAAAAAAAATCGTAGACAGAGTCGCGAGTTGTAACTAGTATTTATATTTTAAAAAGTCGACATATAACTATATGAAGTATTATAGAAATATTGTAGACTAGCTGATACACGGGACTTCGTCTGCGTCGATTAAAATATCGTTTTTCTTTTCTTAGACAACGATCAAGTATTAAAAAAAAAACTAAGAAAAATTTGTCATTTTTGAGATAACGACGGACATTTATAATGTTATTTAGAAATATATACTATAAAATACCCTGGATTTTAGATGAAACTGAAATGCATTTACATACTAATTTTTCACTTGTACTTAATTCGCGCCGTCATTCAAATTACGATAATTTTTGGTAGAGTGAATAGATTTTAATGAAACAAAGATTAAATGTCACTAAAGATATGCTTCACGATCAGTGCCGCGTGTATAAACAGATTGTCTGAATTGATTGATTGTCGCCCAAGAAAATTGACTAAGATAGTTTTCATGTTTAAATTGGTTTTAGCGCCATCTGTTACTGGGTAGCAAGTAGTAAATTATACTATTATAAAATTGTTAAAGATCGCATAAAATTATTGCGGAGATCTTAATCTGTTGTGCGGTGACTTATATTTTATTCATAAATTTGTGTTATTTCACTCTATATGTTGTAATATTGGTGACATTTTATGTCATATAATTCAGTTATTGTGCACAAGTGTGGTGGATGGAAAATAATACTACTGAGCATGAATTCTGTGATGCCACAAAAACTCCCTGGAAAGTTCTAACAAGGGGGCCACCATCTTGTTATAACATTGAAATTATACTAAGACACTTGTAATATTATCACCTACTCGACAATAACAATAATAATCTAGAAGATATGTTCCCACACACAGAATTAAAAAAAAAAGTTTATATCAGTTTAAGTCTCTCATTTAGTAAATTTTACTTATATGACTCTATTAGTGTAATACTGGTGGCTTTTTAAATAATATGGTAAGGTTGTTGTGTACAAGAGAAGTGGATGGGATATAGTAACAGCATCAACATTGAGATGTTACAATAATTCCTTAGAATATCCGAACAAGGGGGGCCGCCATCTTATTGGAATCGTGACGTCATCACAAGACACTTTTTAACAATTACCTATTTGTTAACAGCAGTTATATTATTAACAGAGATCTTGGTAAATAAGGCAGATATTAAATGTCGCGTAACAATAATTGATTCATTAAAGCACATCTCAAATGAAAAAAAACGAATTGTCATTATTTTGTTAATTAAATTCGAAAAATACATAGGGTGCCATCTCTCGAGAAAAAAAAGTACTATTCTCGCGAGATAACTCAAATTTACATCAACGCGAGCGAAGACGTTAGCAAAAGCTAGTAATGTTATAGTCGTATAAACGGTATATGATTTCTTTTAATTAATATTGAAAAACTAGCTTCTGCCGGCGGCTTTCCTCGCCGTGACAACATGTATGCAAAACAAACTCACTTCCGCATTTATTATACTAGTAAATGTAATCAATCTCTTAAAATCATTAAAAGATTGTAGTAAATTTAAAAGCCGTCAAATCGCCGTTCAGAACTATTTAAGCAATATGCAGTGTATCAATCTGGTCGTAACCTAAGTAGGGTCGGCACAATATGTTTCCCTTTTCCACTCCCCCCTGTCGGATGTCATCTCAGTATTCACACCTTTTATACACATATCATTTTTCACACAATCCATTCATCCCCTTTTCGGTCTTTTCTAGGAACATGGCTTTCATCTCTTTTCATAATATACCCGTAACATGCTAACCTATTACACCTCGACTTCTCTGTCACTGGTGCTATTTTCAAACTACCTCTGATACTCTAATTCTTAAGCTTATCCATTCTGTTTACACCACACACGCATCGTAACATTCACATCTCTGCCACGTGTATTTTTTTTTTGAAATGACACACCCTTTTAGGTACTATGGGCTCTACAAATTCACTGGACTAGTACAGATTCACCGAACTAGTAAAGATTTACGGATTTACCGTACTAACATGCGACGTGTAATCTATTCTCATACTCATAATCCACATAACAATAGAAGTAAATAACAATACGTCTCAAACGTTTTCTTAACAATAAATCAGTGTAACGATTTATGATACGGCGGATAGCCGGTTTGATTCCCGTACGTAATCGCCGCCCGGGGCCTAAAATTAGACGCAATTAACTTCGCATTTCTACAATCCGTTTCGTTTTCTCGAAAGGAACGTTTTTACTTTTCGAAAATTGGTGTAGGTCCACAGACGTGTATAAATAATTTTCTTAACCTTTTTTGTTTTTACAAACGATTCTTGTATTCGATAATTTTGAACATTTAAGAAAGATTTAAATGATTGATTTATCTCTCTCTCTCTCATACGTTTATTTAACTATTTAAACTTTTGTAATTTGTGTACAGACCGCTATAACGGCTATATATATATTGATAGCTAAGTTTTACTCGCGGTTTCGCACACTTTATTATTGGTTATCGATATAAAATATTACTCGCTGATAAAGTACCTTTCTAAAGATGTAAGAATTTTTAGAATCGGTTGAGTATAAATAAAGTTGAGGAACAATCTCCCGGCCAGTGTGTTCCCTCCTTCCTGCGACATGGAGTCCTTAAAGCTTAACGTGAAGAGACATTTACATAAGCCGGCATGATAGCGGCGATTGGTGATGGACTAGTTGTCTCTCGGTGGTCGTCTTTGGTTTTAAATTGTACTGTGCTTTAACATCAGGCATAGTGCAGTCACTTTGCCGCGGTAAACAAACAAAAAAAAGTCACAGTTCTGCTCTTGTACCGCGTGCTACTGAAATTCTATTTAATAGATTTCGTTCAATTGTTTTTGTTTCAGTTCTTAAAGACTTTGTCATTATCCAAAAGAAGAATTATTACGATAGCTTTATTTAATATAGAGTTATTGACATTTTAAGAAGCTACAATTTTATTAAACGACACTGGATATCTCAGCTACTTTTACAGTATCTAAACTGTTGTAAATTTTCCTCCTATTAGGTAATTTATTATTTTATATCGTATTGTGTAAGAACGAGATGATAACGTAATGAATATATGTTGTTTGTGTCATCATCATCATCATCATCATCACCTTACCCTTATCCCACCTAAGTAGCGTCGGCACAACTTCCCCTTGTCCACTCTCCCCTGTCAAAAGTCATCTCAGTATTCACACCTTTTATACACATATCATTTTCCACACGATCCATCCACACCTTTTTCGATCTTTCTCTGCTCCTATATCCGTCCACTTTCGAACTTAAAACTTTTCTTGTTACATTTTTTTTCTTTTCGAACTGACCTACACTGCTCGCCTGGCAAGGCCTCTACAGTTCCACCGGACTACGTTACATGACTCTTGTTACATGACTTTTATCTCTTCTCATAATATGCCCGTACCATGCTAACCTATTACTCCTCAACTTCTCTGCCACTGGTGCTATTTTCAAACTTCCTCTGATATACTCATTCTTAATCTTATCCACTCTAATTAGACCACACATCCATCTTAACATTCCCATTTTTGCCACGTGTAATCTTACCTCATCCATCTCTTTCGTAGCCCAGTACTCGGATCTATATAACACGACTGGTTTGATTATAGACTTATACACCTTCCTTCTTAAGTTTCAAAGGCAATCGTGGCGTGGGTCGCAAACCACCCCAGACACCTTTCGCCAATTCAATGTACGTGTAATGGCATTTAAGATGAACAATTTGGAATGATCTCTGTGTAGGATAAGAAAGAGGAAGCGCAAGCGATGTTTATTTCATATACATGTATTCTTCAGTTTTACCCCAGGATAACTAAATGTTAGAGTAAATATTTGTATACGATGCAATCTGTACAAATCACCGTCACGTTTCTATGTTGCTACTTTTTCACCAATGTAAGAAGTCTCGTATTTATTTTGCAGCGCGTTATTGTAAATATTATTGTAAATATTAATTGTAATGATATGCTGTAAAGAGTAGTTTTAATCTACGTTCAATTCTGAATGTAGCTATAACATTTAATATATTTATATCCGTTTATCAAGTGTGATTTCAGTTCACTTACAATACCACCAAGAATATATGAAAATCTTGACACTTCACCAATCAATACATACATATACATATGACAGTATATAATCTATTATTTCTTTACAGTTCACCCTCCATTCACATACCAATTAGTTAAAGGAAAAATCGGTTAAATTACAAGGTAGCAACCGCGGTATGTATTTACGTAGGTCCATGAATATTCTAAGCGGTAATACGCTATAAGTTTTGTAAGAAATAAAATGCTCGAGGAGTAAATTGTTCGCTTATGTTTTTTTTAGTATATGAAACTTATGTATAAGTTAATTTACAGGGTGGGTATGTTGAAAGGTAATATCGTTATTTAGCATTGCAACGTAATACTTAAGAGCGGCTTGCGGTTGGAGGTAATTGGTAGAAATCGTCACAGAAGGAAAAAGCGTTATGCTCCTATCTTTGTCCCTCTGTGCAATTTACTCTCTCTGTCTCTTTCTATTGTATACGATTGTGTGTGTGTGTGTGAGTGTGAGTGTCAAAATTCGAACAGACCAGCATCGTCGTTAAGATTTTTTTTATTTGTTTTAAATCATATATGTGAGTTATCTTTTTTTCTTAATATAATAATTATCTAAGAACATTTTTAGTAAATAAATATTTTTGATTTAATTCCTTACATTATATGATTTGCGTTGAAAAATTATAGATTATAAAACTATTTTTTCCCCTTAGTACGTGTTGCTGCATGGTATTAACATTTGCCAGTGTCACTGTTTTTATTTTATGAAAATGTCATGTATTTAGATTCAATTGCAAGAGCCGTCTTCAATGTTTAAGCAAATCTGTATGTAGGTATGTTTCATATGAATTTGTGAATGTAATATTTTTTTCAAATTATCACCGCCTAACAGCGCAACCGCAACCGCGACCATTAGATATATTGAATGTATAGCATAATAGGGTGTTCTATAAAAAACACGTGGATGTTTAAATTTTCATGGTGCTCCGTCAAATGGTATTGGAGTTAAAGGTATTATAACAAAGTGCCTTTATAACTACCATAAAAATAAAATAATCATCTCTTAGCTCTCGTAATGAGCATCCTGTATAACAGTCATAGTAATTTTATAAAGCGCAACGGTGCAATAATTACGACGGCCTAGAATATAGCAAATAGTAATTGCGAACTTCATTTTTCACACATAAATGTGTCCGTTTTTTATATATATTTTGTTAAAATAATACTATATTATTTTTTGTACGTAAACATGAGTGACACTAAACTCCTTTAAAGAAATGGCGGGCGATTTCGAAGAGAGGACGCGTGTAAGAACGAACGCGAACTGAGGCTGATGTAAGGAGGCAAATGAGTAAGTAGCGTTCGCTTTTGGAAAAACGTACACTCGTTCGCGCACAACGTCCACTAATACGCGCTGACATTCATTCATTACCTTTCGTTTACGTTCATTCATCTAACCTGTAGATAAGTTTTATCATAGTTAAAGCGAATTGGCCTGCGGTATCGATCGGTCACATCCGATCTAAGCCTTCGTTCGCATTCACTCTGAACCTTCGTTGGCATTGGATTTGAATCGTTATTCGCGTTCGCTCGCTCTACCTATGCTCACAGAAAACCGACGTGAAGTAACAGTGCTTGCACTGTTGCGTTTCGTTCGGTCAGTGAGAGCGCCGGAGGCCCACATATTTAAAAGGCCGGCAACGCACTTGCGACTCCCCTGGTGTTGCTAGTGTCTATGGACGGCGGTGATCACTTATCATCAGGTGACCCACCTGTTCGTTTGCCCCCTATAATATATAAAAAAAAGCTATCTATTATTATATACATATTATCTGAGTTTTTGTTCTGTAATCTAGACTGATTTAAGCATCTGGAATATCGTTCCATTACTTTAAATACTTATATTTTTACTTTAATTTTGTGATTTGAAGCGAGCGTAGCTTTCGGTAGAGAAAAATATTGCGAAGAAACCACAGCATGATAGGAGGTCTTTTTCTAAGCCCTGCTCAGCTACAACCCTCAAGTTAAACTATCGCCAAGCACCTATGTTGTATTTATATTCCGTCAGCTTCAATTGACAACCAATCCTTTAAATTTAACGTATATACCATGTTGGATCATTTGGTCATTTAACATCAGGTGTGTTTGTGTGGTTAAAAGGTCAAACTATAAAGAGTTAAAAAGACGATACGGTCAAAGCACCACTGTCGCAACTATTTCTCGAGTAACAGACCTATACTTAGGCTACTGTAATTTTAAGATTTTGGGGAGATTCCCACTCAGTTCTTAAAAGCAACACCATGTAAATGTACCCTTTTATTGATTCGTGAGGTCGCAGGTCACATCCTCACATATACCTAATAGAATTATATGTAACGAGTATAATTGCTGTTGTGTGTCTGGGTGTTGCATTATCTATCCACGTATGGTATTTTTTTTTTCGAACTGACCTACACTGCTAGCCTGGCAAGGCCTCTACAGTTCCACCGCACTACAAGGCCAGCTTCTGATCTATGGATGGATGGATCTAAACATATATATAAAACAACAAGAGGCTAACTGATTGACATTTCAACGTACAGGCCAAACTTCTGGGGCTAGAATAGTAAAAACTTGCATGCGGATTCGTTTTACACCGTAGTTGAGCACAAAGAAAGGATTTTTAAAATGCAACCCCTAAGCTAGTCGAAAGGGGTATGAAAATTTGTGTAAAAATTCATCATATTTCGTTTTAAATCTATGAAAATGGTTATTTAGGGATTATGTTGAAAATTAAAAAATTACATGTTTCGTAGTTTTTTCAAATTAAATAAATGTATTGTATATACTTATACCTCCTTTATAAATACTTATACATTTAGTCTATCTATAAATAAGCAGAGAAAAAACTATTACGTACATCTTCCCCGTCTGTTTCACAGACGATTTTCTTTATTATTTTTTGTTTAGTGGATATTCACGAGTTTTAGTGTTGTCAGGCAACAAAAAAATTAAGAGTCGTTTTGACAAGTCGAAGTCTTTATTTGTCTCTGTAAAGCCATGTAGGTGGTAGAGCTACGCTGAAGCTCTTACTGGTTTCAGCATGAATGGGTCGGCTCGCCCGACGCGCGGGGTAGTACCACCCGACACACAGAAAGCCGACGTGAAGTAACAGTGCTTGCACTGTTGCGTTTCGTTCGGTCAGTGAGAGCGCCGGAGGCCCACATATATTAAAAGGCCGGCAACGCACTTGCGACTCCCCTGGTGTTGCTAGTGTCTATGGACGGTGGTGATCACTTACCATCAGGTGACCGACCTGTTCGTTTGCCCCCTATAATATAAAAAAAGTCATACTTTACGCTTCTCGCGTCTACAATCTACAATACCTGTACAATAATTAATACAGATAATAATATCTGTATATATATATTATAACACATGAAGATTTTTTATGGTCGAATTAAATTTTTTCTCTGTACAGCTAGCTATATTCGAAGCGGCTCAAAAGCTTGACGAAGACTCTGGTTGAGTTAAATGGCCTTGTGTAGTAATACTGTGCCCTTTTTATTTGACTAGCGTCAAGATTGTGGTCCTTTTGACGTTAATGATAAATAGTTATAGGACAGAGTGACACCTTTAACATCAGGTGGTTTGCATGTTGCATGTTTTTTACATCACTTTATACAGAAAAAAAAAAGATAAGAACACATGATATATATTCCATATAAGTCAAAATATACGTTTTTGTCCGTCCGTCCGTCCGTCTGTACCTGCTAATTGTGGTACCTACTCCGATTTGTTGATTATAGGGGATTCGAGTCCCGGCCAGTTCTCACGGACCTGTGGCGCTGTATGATGTATTGGAATGTATATGTTTGTTATAGGGTGACTATACTTTAACAATATAATTGGAAAAGTTTTAAAACGATATTTTTTTTGACATTTTAATCAAAAAAAATAATCACCATTTTCATAGCGAATTGGAGATTACGAGTTGGTTATTTTATTATCCCAAAAGTACCAAATTTATTCTGTGACTTTAGTAATTCTTCTAATATTTTTCATTTAGTTTTAATGGGTATTTTTCTTTAACAAATTATGTTCTAAATATATTATTATACATAGCATGTTATATGAACAATTTGTAGTCCAATGATGTTCGTATGCTTATCATGATCATCGTCATCAGCCTGTAAGAGACCCACTGCAGGGCCATAGGCCTCTTCCCGAAAGACGGTATGGGCATAATCACGACGCCGACCTACGACGTATCGCTGATTTCGAACTCCAAGATATCCACAGTTCTATATTTTTCCACACACGGTGATACTACAAGAACATTTCCCAGGTTCAGGTTTCCTTACGATGTTTTCCGCCGATAGCGTTACCGAATTTAAATGAAAAAATGTACGCGAATACCAAACATTCGTTGGTACATGCCGGGGTTCGAAACTGCGGACATCGGATCGATAATCGAACCACTAAAACAGCACGACTTTTAAATAATTTCCATTCATTTACATACAAATATTATTACTTTAAAAAATACGATTTCAACACAAATCATTGTAGTAAATGTTGGTAGTAAATGAAGAGAAATCAACATTTACATATTTTTCCCCACATATAATGGAATTACAAAATAATCCCAAAGAGGGTTGGTGTCCGGCAGGTGGCTGATCATAAAAATTGTAAGGGTAAGAACATGATGAGTTTAGTTAAAATATATATAAGTTTTTTTTTTTCAAACTGGCTGCACTGTTGACCTGGCAAGGCCTCTACAGTTTCACCGGGCTACGATAAATGATATTATTCCTTTACTCAATAAATAAATAGTTCCTACTAGTCCATTTCAATTTTCTATACATCGATTAATCGTGGATATGGTGACACTGACTTAGACGTGAAGGAAAATATCGTGAGGACACTTGAACCTGTGAAATGTTCTTCTATTACCACTGTATGTGGGAAAATATAGAACAATGGATTTCTCAGAGTTTGAAATCACCAATACGTCGTCGGCTGGCGTGGTGATTATGCCCATACCTTCCTTCGGGAAGAGGCCTATGGCACTGCAATGGGTCTCTAACAGGCTGATGATGATGATGAATTTACATAAAAGATATATCATATTTGAACGTGTCCCGAATTAACTTACTGAAAACATAGTCACTTCTCAAAATAAGACCTATTTAGTACACGAAACGGAACGTTATTTTTGGATTTTAGCGATTTTTTTTTTGACACACAATGAAAGCTGTTGGTTTACCTGTAGATTTAGGTAGATAAGTGTTGTATCTGTATTTTTAACTCGTATAACTTATTATTATTACAGTTTCAGATTCGTATATTATTCAAACATTATTTACGACCAGTGAATAGTTTCATTAATAAGTTACAGAATTTTGAAATTAAAAAAAAATACTAATCAAACTCTTAGATTTGAAATGTATTCTATAATAATATATTAGATTTTTTTTTTTTTTTTTGTTATCTATAAATATTTCTATATCAAATATGAAACCACGTATTTTTTTCACGTATTACGAATTATTCAACACCGCCATTTGTTAAAAATTATTAATAATATTGCACAGAAATAATTATACCTGATATATTATTGGATACCTAATAATTATGTATGAATGAAAGCAGTGAATATTCGAACTATTCGTACTTTATTTCATCTTCGAAAACTCAATGTTGGTATTTTAAATTACATTTTGGACAATTATAAAGCATCTCCCCGACAATATCGCATTTTAATTTGTTAACAATAATTAAAAATAATGTATAATTAGTCTTAATGACGTCTTGTGGTCAGTTAACCACAATAGGCAACTGTATTTCTATAAAATTAACCTTTACCTACTCGTAAAAACGTTCGACAACGACAACGCAATGATAATTCAAAACTAATAATTGAGTATTCAATGCAAATGCCAACAAATTCTATTTTAATTGCTTTGTCTGCCACAGTTAACGAAACGATAGTAGACATGTTTATTTTAAAGCACTTATTTAAATAAAATCTGTGATTATATACTCGTTGAATGAAATACATGGTTTTCATCCTTCAAATTGAACACAGATTAGAAAATAACGTTTTACTTGGCTGCATGGTTTAGTTACCTTTGCCTTGTTCTCAATAAAAAAAGAATAATATATGGTTGAAAGTTAAACTTTTTGGCAAGAAATAGTTATTAAAAATATATTGTATTTTCGTTTAGATTCTGTACTGTTGTACCTATAGTTTTTTTTATTTTATTCTTAACCCCGTGTGTTATCTACCTGCATAAACATTATAATATTGTTGTCATTTTACTGAATGTAATATGGTATTTTGTAATCCTGCTTTCAAGTTGAAAATCTATCGCCACGAATCTATAGATATGTTCCGACAAATGCTCTTGAGAGCCAAGCTACACGTGTTTACAGTCCTAGACCTCACATAAGGTGAGACTGTAATGACTCGTTCTTACAAAATTACATTTTAACTCGTTAATCAATTGACTTTAAATAAATTGTTACAATAAAAAGTTTACATCCGCCGCGTAAGCCTAATCAATTAAAAAATGAGGTAAAAAGGCGCAGTAGTTGCAAGTTCCGCTATTACAACAGAAGCGGCGCGTAGTAATAGAGTAATTATAATAATCGTCTTGATTAACTGCGCCTAATCAAAATGCCTCTACACTAGAAAATGAAAATAAATACCTTTGTAATCGTAAAAACATGTCTGCCCTTGATAAATGTTTATTTTTAATGATAAACGGAAAATGTATTTAATGCATTTCTGTTATTACCGTTAAGACGAAACGAGATCTGCTAGAAATTTTAAATGTAAGCTTTAACCTCTCGGCTGACTTTTTAAGACTCAGATGTCAAAATGACGGATTATGTTTTTAATCATTTTTTTTATTTCACTACATCATACATTCTAAACTTCATGGTTTAATAAAAAAAATCGTAAATATGAAAAAATAATTTTGTAATAGATTTTACTCTTAAAAATTATAATTTTACAATACGTTATTTGTTATTTTTCAAAGCTTTGTAGTAAATCAAGTATTTTATTAAACTTATGCTGCCAACAGTCTGTTGACCTGTGCCTCATGAAGTCTACATTCATTTTTATAGAACTTAAACCTTTATGGTTTGGACAGTCCAAGGGTTAAAAGGAATCTATTGCTAATTGTTTTTTAAATACAATTATTATTAATAGCCTGCTCCAATTTTCGGTACCTCCGCTCATTAATCCAAAATGACGGTGGAATAGACAAGGACGTGAGGAATAGGATAAATGCAGGATGGATGAATTGGCGAAAGGTGTCTGGGGTGGTTTGTGACCCACGAATGCCGTTGAAACTCAAGGGGAAGGTGTATAAAACTATAATAAGACCAGTCGTGTTATATGGATCCGAGTGCTGGGCTACGAAAGACACGGATGAGAAAAGATTACATGTGGCAGAAATGCGAATGTTAAGATGGATGTGTGGTGTAACAAGGATGGATAAGATTAAGAATGAGTATATCAGAGGAAGTTTGAAAATAGCACCAGTGACAGAGAAGTTGAGGAGTAGTAGGTTAGCATGGTACGGGCATATTATGGGAAGAGATGAAAGTCATGTAACAAGAAAAGTTTTGAGTTTGAAAGTGGACGGATATAGGAGTAGAGGAAGACCGTAGAAGGTTTGGATGGATTGTGTGAAAAACGATATGTGTATTAAAAGTGTGAATACTAAGATGACATTTGACAGGGGAGAGTGGAAAAGGAAAACATGTTGTGCCGACCCTACTTAGGTGGGATAAGGGTAAGATGATGATGATGATGATGATATTATTATTATATGTTTTTCTTTTTTTTTCTGGCAACCAATCTGCTATTCTCGATTAGGTAATAATATTACAAGTGTCTTGTCATAGTTTCTATGTTCTTACAAGATGGTGGTCTCCTTGTTAGAACTTTCCAGGGAGTTTTTCTGGCATCTCGGAAATCATACTTCGTACTTCTATCGTTTTCCATCCACTTCACTTGTGCATATATATGCAATAACAGAACTATATCACGTAAAATACCTCTTAGTGTTACAGAATAATACGAGATTATTAACATATAAAATCCACTACATGACAGACTAAGATCCCGCCAGAGACTCCGTTTTATTTCTCTCTTATTTATTACTAGCGACCAGTAATTCATTCATTAGCATAATCTGGAGTTATGAGTAACAAACCTCCAGTGGCTATTAAATGGTCAAATTTGCAATGCTATAGTGAAAACTGTAATAAAATCCGTTGCGTAGCTTAAAAGAACAAAAGGAATAGGTACACGGATAGACAAGAAAGGCGACATTGTTTTATAATAACTGTTTATACTATACATATTTGTATATAATTGTAAACAAATATAATATTTATACATCATACAAATCATATTTATTTGACGAGTGTCTGAGTTTGGCGATACAATTGGGCAAATTTAGTAGGTATCTACTGTTAGAAGACGCTTAGTACTTGTAATAATTAATTATTGAAAAAAAAACAATGCATAGGATCATGACAGTGATAGACATAGATAATATCGTATAAAATATCTGTCGTAGCGTCAAAATCTAGGAATAAAACAAAGGTAAACATTTGTAGGTATTAACTAAAGGTCGCCCGCATTACTTGTTAAAGATGGCACCTCTAAGTGTTTCTAACAGAGATTTTAATGCTATCCATTTATTCACTTTTTCTTTATAACACGATGGTGGCAAACATGCATGCGGGCCGTCTGATAGTAAGCGGTCACAGCGGCCTATTGACACTTGCAACATCGGAGGTAACAAATGCCTCCGTTACCGACCCCTGAAAAATCTATTTGTTTCCCGCTTGAAGAATCCTATATAGTAGTAGCCTGGAAAAGCCTCAGCTAGGAAGCTAAGCCCACTTGCCACTAAGTAGGGCTGCAACACATCAGCTACCGTATTTATTCATGAATCTTCTTAAAAATTGATACGAGTAGATAATTTTGATATGGAAACTCGACTATTACAAACAGTAGATATATATATATGTACGGTACAGCGGGCAAAGTTAGTAAAATAAAATACCTATCCTAGAGAAAAAGTATTTCAAATAGGAACATTCAGCCGTAAAACTATAATCAATATGTACAGGATGGGCCTACAAAAGAAAAAAAGACTCGATTAATGCTCTCTGTTTTTCATTACGAGTCAAAAATGAATACCCTGTATCAATTGCACTTCTTTGCCATACAAATAAATCTAAACCGAATGGAACCTCCATTGAAGGATATATTTATGCCGGTGCATTGAGGGCTCACGGCGCTGCGCTTGCGCACGGCAGAGAATATCAAGTGTCAGCGGGAACCAATCGCGTGTTCGCTCGCCCCCGGCCGGTCACGATTCGGCGGATTCCATATTTGAAATCATATACTAAACGCTTTTGTTGTACGTTTTATGAATTTATGTCTGTGTGCGCGTGGTATTGTTATATATATTAAGGTGTGACGTCATAATGGGTCGGGTTCTTTGACAGAGGTATATATAATTATTATTTTCATCGAGGCTACCAATATATATAAGTCACTGTATTAGTACAAATATATCAATTATAATTAGATTACCGATAGTTTCATAAATCGTACAAATTTAAAGTTTACTAGTTGCCCGCGCAGGTGTAGTACTGACGCAGAATATGACACTTAAATCTTCTCTTTACTGTACTACCATGTCATTAAATAAAATGACAACTAATTACAAAATATCAAACTGTCATTTTAGAAAATTCAAGATCTCCTGTCTTCTGTCTCACTGAGTCACTTACTGTTTTTATGGAGAGTTTTTAACCCCTGGACTGTCTAAAATCATGAAAGTTTGAGTTCCATACAAACGAATTTAAACCTCATGAGGCACAGGTCAGCAGACTGTTGGCAGCATAAGCTTAAATAAATACCTGATTTATTACAAAACTTTGAAAATTATAACAAATTATGTTTTGTAAAATTGCAATTTTTATGTAAAATATATTTTAAAATTATTTTTTCATTTTTACAAACTTTGTATGTATGATGTCGTGAAATTTAAAAAAAAAAACATAATCGGCCATTTTGAGATCTGGATGTTAAAAAATCGTCCGAGGGGATGACCAAAGTTTTAAGTTTGTATTCTATTTTTAAAATATTTTCATTCATACATAGGTACCTCGTCGTGATAATTACAAAATTCAATTGAAATTCTTCTATTTAAACAAACACAACAAAAGACATTAATCCAAATAGATGAAGCCGTTCTAAAGTGACATACATTCAGCAATTGGTTTTATTTATATAGATGGTGAAAAAGAAGTCGTACAGTACGTTCCTATCATTAAGATACTGCTATTTAAATTTAAATAAATTAGTTTTAAACTCAAGTCGGTTAAATGGTCTTCGGATATCGCGTTTAGGTGAAGGCAAATATCGTGGTAAGCTATACGTATGGTGGTAGAACTTTTTCTAAGTCCTCCGGGCTAACTATCATCTTCAAGGTGAAAACCTATCGCCAAAACCCTACTCCGGCAGCTGCACTTGAGATACAGCCACCGTCTAGGTTTTTGTATGTCTTCTTAGACCACATCGTCATTTTTTTCTCTCTTTATTTTCTTTTTTGAGGGTTTGTTCAAAAAGAACATGCCACCCTCATCCATAAAACAAACGACAATTTAAAAAACATATTACAAAAGAAAAGAATAACAAACAAGAACTTAAAAAAAAAACAGAAACTTGCAATCACTTTCTTGCCATTATACCGACGTCAACCAAATAATAAATTAATATGGCTTCTTCCGATGCTAGGCGTGACAATATTTCATTACAAAAGCCTATATAATAGTTCTCCTTAAACATTGTCGTTTAACATATGGAGAAATTATGGTGATTTCGTGCATCTTATAAGCTTTAGCCAACGTTATCAACTTAAGCTCCCGGAAACGTCTACTTACGACTTCATTAGAATAATACATCGACTCTTCCCAAACTTTTATAAATCTAATGTCACATGTAGGTAATATATATACAAACTTTTTGGAAGATATTCTCTTAACAGCAGTAAAAACCGAATCAAAATCGGTTGCGTAGTATAAAAGAACTAAGGGAACACAGACAGATATGAAAAGCGACTTCGTTTTAAAAATCTAAGAGTTATAACTTGATCTATAAATTAAAGTCTCGAACGCATTCGATTCGATCAGACAATATCAAGAATGTGTTTCAATCAATCATTGCTTTTTTTTATAATGTTCTTGTGAGCAATTTTCATACAGCCTTTCCGAAATCCGTATTGCCCTCAGAAATGCAGGTTCAATAGCACTTAATACACTTCAATAAAGCTTAAAATAGCTTATATGATTTGTTACAAATAAACCTATGTAGCATTTTACTGTAAATCAATCCAAGGAACGCACGGCCCGGTGATTAACTAGACAGACGTTACCTCAGGGTAAGCTGTTCGATTCCCCTTGTAAGACATCAATCAATTATTCTTCTATTTTTCCGACTGTGTTGTGGTTAATTCTATTTTTATTGTAAAACAAAAGAGATTTACTGTGTAATTCCGAATATTTCGTTACATTATAATACCAGTGCCCTGTTTATCAAACGTTACAAGCCTTTTTTTTTATTAACGCGGGGAAATCCATCATGGACACACCACCCTCCCGGAGGGGAGAGTGGATAGTGTGAGACTCTTACTCACTACCAACCGACCGACCGCCGCTAGGTTGGGGCGGCATGAGATCGTGCAGTGCTATCACCATGCCGCCCCAACGGCCAACCCAGCAGAAAGTGTCCGTCGGGCGTGGTCCTAATAAGGAGGGCAAGCTGGGTACACACCACCTACACCCTTCTCGTCAACCGAATCAACTGTGCAATGGGGAATCTTGTAATTTAGTGCATTTTTACATGGATGCGTTTATTAAAACTACATTTGTATATTACAAGCTACAAATTATATCATTAGAAATACAAGTATTTTTTCACACTTGCAATTGTGGTTTTATTTGTTACAATTGCTTTTGTAACTTGTTACGAAAGCTTAGAGATCTTCTGTCGACTTTAAAATAGGTTATTAACAAACAATTTTTTTTTTATAAATACCTATATGTGTATATACACACAAACTTATGATATTAAAGAAGTAAAGCGGCTTAAGGTTAAGTGGCAGCACGGTAAGCATGTAGGGATTGGCTCTCAAGTACAACTATAATACCAGCTACGTATAGGTGCTTGACGAAAAGATTTTTAACTTGAAATTGATAGTAGGCGGGAATAAAAAAACTCATGTCACTGTACGTTACAATGTTTTTTTTTTTTAATTCCAGTTATAAATAATAACTTCAAACTGATACACAAGTAACTGTACCGTCTAAATTACAAGATAGAAAGCCTAATTATTTTATTCATTTAAATAATGCCTTTTCAATCAACATAACAAGGCAGGCAAACCAAGTATGACTTAATACCACTTAATTCTTATGTATTAGACGTTCTTGTCATAATAATTTTGCTATTAGAGTCTCCTTTCATTTACTATTACCGTTATAAAGCTCGTAATTGGTGTAAAACATAATCTAATGGTACGTTGACGTTCTTGGTTTGATTGGGGTTTTAATAATTGATTGGAACTCTATTGTCTGGGGCAATGTGACCGGCCGCCATTGTAATTTCAAAATGGCGTGGGTTTAATTTAGGCGGGATTTTAATTTTCATGTTTTTTTTCTTGCCTATTTTAAATGGAATACATGTAGTTACTTATGTATGTAGCAAAAAAAAATTATTGTAACCATATAAGAGGAATAGTTATTATTTTTTCCGTAAATCGGAAATATTACCTTTTGAAACAAAATGTTTTGTTTTTTAAACACAAAAAATCTTGTGATAAATCCTGTTTTTAATTTCATAAAACTAGATCTATAATAATATTACTTACTAGCTGGTGTCAGTGGTTCCGCACACGCTTTCAAAACTGTAACTAAAGAAACTTAAAATTGTAAGAGGATGTAGAATTCCCGCAATGCTCTTTTAAAATCATTTGTTGGTACGATACGCGTGCCACCGACTATAAGTTAATTGCACTATGTTTTATAATCTACGTGTAAGTGTAAACAATATCTAAGTTAACCATAGTTCTATTGCCAGGCTATATAAAGATAGATGAACGGTATGTCAGCTCCTAAGATACGAACGACCAAATATTTATTTTTATATATTAATTATTAAATACAAACAGTGTATCGGATAGGATTTGCCATTAGCAACATACTTGGAATTTTAACCCACTATATAACCCCCTCAGTACTGTACACTAGTTAGCTACAGTATATAAGAAGGTCCTAACAAACTTTTCAAACTATTTATTATCCGACGATTTCTTAAAAATGTTATTATATAGATATAATAATATGCGCATATTTTCAACTAGCTTATACTCGCGGATTCGCAAGTATTAATATAGATTTGACCTATACATCGGAAACAGTACGTTTTGTCTATGTGAAAGGTGAATTATACTCTATGCCTTTTTCTTTCCCCCTGAAAATGGGTATGAAAAATGTCATGACGATTGGTTCAGTAGTTACCGCGTGAAAGTCTAGCAAACAAGCAAGCAAATACAAAGGCACAGTTGCATTTATTAGGTGAGGTTTCACGGTAGGGTTATAAATAAAGAAAAAAAGAAATAAAACAAGTATTCAAAATATAGATTCAATATAATATCATAAGTAGATACAAATGTAGAAAATCATAGATAAAAAATATCTATGCAAATATATAAGAATACTTACGTTTACGACTTAAATTATATTACCATATAATCTTTACTGTTACATTAAGAGTATATATATAATCAATAAATATATTTTATGTAATCACACTTCAACGAACTTTGTTGACAAGATAACCAAAAAAAAATATTATGCCACTTTGACAATTTTTTCTTACCACAGATTAAAAAATCAGTACCGCGTATCAATAAACAGACACAAATAATACAACCAAAATGACATAAGAAATTTTCAAACGAAAATAATACTGTTTTTTTTTTTGCCACACTGTTTTGTCTGATTCTATGTAATTTCGAGCCTTAATGATATTTGTTCAGAATTTTAACTAACGAATTTATGTCGCCAACGTGGACGGATGGTTAACTTCACACCAGCACATCCGCCACGGGCACCCTTCCCAGCATCTAAAACCTAGATTCAATTTCGCGGAGTGGAGCCCTCGAGCACGCTGCTAGCGCTATACAGTAACATCGCAATCACTAGTTAACAAAACGTACTACACTGCACCTCACATACGTGTACATACGTACGGTAAGTACATACCACCTATTAGTTGACCTTTTTATTATTTTTTTGGTTAGATAATTCTTAACCAAAATGATCAAATACGAAATACATTTACGTGTTCGTGCGATACATAAGAAGTGAATATATCTGTAACCAACGTATACATGTATAGTTAGCTTATCTTGTTTCAAATAGCTCTATTTATATTCAAGGCAACAACTCAAACCGAAATCTGGTCACTATGGCTACTTTGACCCAGTTATTGTTCAGCTGAGTACTTTCAACGCTCACCCAAAAACCCCGGTCAAGCTGTAAATGCTCGTCAGGCCAACATCGTTAGTCGGTTCGAACAAAAAGTTGCGACAAGAAATGGTAAAAATAATTCTAAATTATTACCAAGCTTCTTTAGACAAATATACATAAATCAATTATCAAACAGAACATGACAATTTTATATGAATCACAAATTAAATCCCATAATAATTATGGCACGTGAGTTAAGCCAGATAATCTATTAAATTATACATATAATTATAAGTACGTTCATATATGGCGGTACACAGTAACTCGAAACTTGCTAGCTTCTGCCCGTTGCTTCGCTAGCATTAATATATATTTAACTTACCCCTCGGAAAGAGTAGTTGTTTCGGGTTAAAAGCTACCCAATGTTTTTTTCTGTACCTCTAACAACGTGCACACAAAATAACATGATGATTGATTGATTGAGTAGTTGTAATGTGAAAGAGTAACAAAGAAACAGACTCACATTTTTGATTAGTGAAGCTGTTACTTTGCGGAAATTTATCAGTAAATATTAGGGTGGACGTTACTTCGCATTTCTGCTTGAAATTGTTTGGCAACTCTTACGTCATACCGCGACACCTTTTGGTTGTTTCACAATTGTTTTCCGTTGCAGAGTAAGAAGTAACAGCGACCAAACAATTCCAAGCGGAAGTGCGAAGTAACATCCACACTAATTTTTAAACTCACATTTATAATATCGGTTACGATATTAGTTACGATACTGTATGCATTTCATTTATTGTATTCATCGTGGAGAAATAACGGCACAATGTAAACTATTCATATTACAAACAAGAAACTTTGTAAGGACGAATGAATATTTCTTACTATATTTAGCAGAAAATACTGAACGAATTATGATAAAACTTTATAGTAACATAGCTATACATCGGAATAACACACAGACTATGATTTACCAAGATATCGGTTAAATAAGCGTCATGCGAGTTTGCAAAAATACTTTAAATTAATGTATGGTGTTATCAGTTACCAAGATACACGGGCAGACGAAGTCGCGGGCAACTGCTAGTGTTAACATAAGTAAACAAGTTTTAATAAAAAATTTATCAGCTTCAATATGCAACTGTGTTCCTAGTTATTTTGTCTTATTTGTGCATGTATTTAACGTAATTCACCTCCATCTATGAACTTTCTCATACGGGCCGAGCCAAACTTTTTGACCGCTCCGATTATATAGTTGCGAAGGACAGACATTTAGATATAAATGCGTGTTATATTATATGTATAACATCCAGACAACTTAAGGGTAAATACATAAATGCCATTGTCATATACCTATGTTAATTCTTTCACAGTGTTTTGCATTAAACTCTTAACTATATTACGCGCAAGTTCGAACTTACGATTTGTTCAGAGCGGTCAAAAATATAGACAAAGACTACACATATCTTAACCTAAAATAAAACGCATGTAACGTGTGAGTATTCATTCAAATTTACACTTAAATAAAAACGCTTAATACTATATAATTATTAAAACTAGTCGTTGAAATTCAACCATCAAAAGCAGTACAAACTCTAACTTTAAGTTTTAAAATATAGATGGTTTTATCTGTATTGTAGGTCATAGACATAAAGAGTGCAAAGAATAAATAAATAAAGAAAAAATCAATATACCCAATTGTTTATTAACAAAGCTCCCCAATTAAACAAAAAATAAATAAAGACGGTCTGTTCAACAACAGAGAAGAAAAAAATACTGTACTCTATTATCTCTGCCTATTAATATATGGATTTTTAAATACTTTGTGTGTTTGTAAATATTTGTGACGTTTTTTATGTATACTTAATTTCTATAATAGTATAAAAGTTATATTAAAATATATTGTAAATAAAACTTGCACCATAAAGCACTAATTTATTAAGTGGTTTTTTTTTAATACTCTATGCAAAGATATCGAAACTGAATTACTTTGCGTAATTTTGTATTTTCCATAGTAATTATTGAGAAATTATTACTTGGTATAAGTAATATAGTACATTTTAACCAACCCGATAATAAAAATATATTATTGGATTTATTTAAAATTTTAAGTTATATCTAAATATGAACGATATATAAATAACGGTTTAACATTTTTTCAGTATACAATATTCGAGACTGCAACTTTACTTATGATTTATAAAAATATTTATCCCCTTTAGTTGCCTGGGTTAGTTTATATTTGTAATTTTTTTATAGTTTCAGTCTTTTAAACAACTGGCAATATTAGAATCGCTCATAATAATTTAGACTCAAAAGACCAGAAGCCAGAGGATTTAAACAAATTTTAAAATTGTTCGAAAAGTATGCATATATTAACGAAGTCATAGCTTTATCGTACTTAATAATAGTTAAGTAAAAGATAATGTATAAAGAGAAATCAAATGTTAATACGATTTTTATTCTAAAACTGACTTCAAAAACGAGAATGTACTTTGTCATTTATAAACCGATTTGAAATTTTTTTTTTTATTGAAAAGGGCAAATTTTTAAGGTTTTTTTTTAATTTTACCAACATTGGACTTTGGATATCCAAGATACACCGGGGAACTTCTCAAAATCAAATAGGAAATGTATAGTTATTGAAATTTTCATACGTTTATGACAATCCAATACTCGGTAGATAACCTAACTAAAGTTAAGGTTCTAGTGAATTTCTTTTTAGTCATTTTCTTAAATCGGTTTTATTATTTATTGTATAACAAAATAATTATGTAGGTATAAATATTATCATGTAGTGAAAGTTATATTCAGTCTATCAATTTCTTCATTTATGAATTAATGACATCTAGCTATCTAATGAATGAGGTACGTGTTATATTTATATCACTTGAGTATTATTGTAAAGAAGTATTCTTATGAAATATATTGAGATAACTGCTTTCAACCCGTCCAGACTTTGTCGTTATTTATTACTGTAACGAGCTCTAAAAAAAGCTATACACATATGAGTGTACGGTTATATGAGTGTTTTTACTCTATTCACAAAAATTAAACGATATAAAATCATTCAAATTTTTGGGCGATTTTAAACAAGATGTAATTTGGCATCAAATGGCCGTAATATAATAGCAAATAAAAATAATAATAGCAAATTGTACCTTGAAGTGTTTTAGTTTTTGGATTCAACCATTGAAAAGTTTTCAGATCTATGGTTTCAGAGGAATCTTTAGAAAATTATCGAAAAAAAAAATGTTTCGCAGTTTGTAAAACCTTATACTAATTTCCTTTACGATCATTATTTCCCGAGTTATTGACTGTCAAAGGCAAAAAGGACTTTTTTGCTATGATCGACAATAACTCTGCGCCAAATCATAGTACAGCGCTGGTGAGCAGCCCAAATTAAAGGGGATTAAATTTCCTAAAAAAGCATTATGGTAAGACAATCAAAAAATTATTTGACACCGTTTGGACCGTTTTTAAGCTAAGTAAAAAAAATTGAAAAGTTTTTTTTATAGTTTTCTCAGGATTCCTTAAAAACCACAGATCGGAAAACCTTTTCACGGTCGAATCAAAAAACTAACCACTTGAAGCTACAATTTACTTTTTTTTTTTGTACGGCCATTTGCTGAAAATCACGCAAAAATTTGTTTTTTTTATCCCTTAATTTTTATGACTAGTTTATATTTAAATCAGATCGATCATCGATATAAAACTATACAAAAATAAATGTCATAAAAAAAAATTCTCCATCGTAATCAAAATCTTTAGACCATTAAAAGAGCAATTTTTGTAAATACATATATATAACTTTGTTTCGTATATCTCCAAACAGACTAACGATATCCACCAAACTTTGTATTTTGATAAGATTTTACTTTATAAGTTTATCTGTATAGGTATCATCCCCTGTCAAAACGAAATTTACACAATTTTTTTTTATTATTTCATATAGCGCCATCTTGTAATTTCTAAAGCGCTTACATTACGGGTACATCAAAAAATTATGAGATGGCGCTATATTACATTTTCCGAATAGGAAAACGTTCGGCTTACCAACCAAACCAAAGCAATCGAAGCTCGATCGCCCAGAAATTTTAACAAGATTATTTCTTCAAGACTTTTACAGCACGTAACATCGTTTTCGGATTGAACACCAGATATTTCAAGCTAAACAGATGAGCTGTTTACCCTCGTCCATTTGGAACTGTACTTTGTCAGAATTAGCAGCTTTATCCGCTGTTTTAGAGAGAAAGCACGCGATGAATATCTGCGCGACGCCTGTCGCTGTCACGAACATCGCCCAACCTGTAGTATAAAATCATTATATATAATTATACTAGCCTTTACCCGCACCTTCATTCACACTAAAGTAGCCTTGACCCGCGGGACAGTGGTTTTTCTGGGTGAAATGTACCCACCTTATGACCTTTTTTGTACTGTCATTAAGATTTAAAAGCGTATGAAATAAACAAAAATATTCAGATTCACATTTTTAATACTAATGACACTAATGGGTATTAAAGGAAATTAAATGATTAATGATGATGAATGGGAATTTAAGGATTAATGAATCTGTAGTACTGTCTGTAATTTTTTTTTTTCAAAATATTGTCTATTTAAAGGATACATTGACCACGGTGATGACACTTAAAAAAATGTCTGTCTATCTGCTTGCGTGTCCGGGTGCAACTCAAAACTGGCTAAAGCGATTTTTATAAAATGTTATAAGCGGATACTTCACATTATCCCTCAATCGATATAGGGTACTAAAATTGTCAAAAATACTTTTAGAAAGAGTAAAGAAATTTCAAAATATATATTTTTTATCACTATCGATGGGTTTTCATAAAGTTTTGTACACGAGATATATATTTCATTCCGCAATGAATATCGTACAGTTGGATAATGATCAATTACACCGCTAGGGATTATAAAAAAATACATCTTTATTCTCAAATGATTTTTCGTTTAATTTTGTACACGGTATGTATGTCACTCCAAAAATAATAATCTACAAAAAACATATTTGTAACTTTTAGACGTAATGAAATATATTCAGATTTTATTAAAGCCATAAATAATACATCATACTTTACAATATATGTTTTATTACTATTACTAGCGGCCCGCTCCGGCTTCGCACGGGTATAAAATATATAGCCTATGTCATTCACTGAAAAAAACATTAAAATCGATCCAGTAGTTTTGATTTATTTATTACTGCCCGTGGCCCACACGCGTTCAATTTGGAGTTACCTCAAAAATAACACTATTTCTTCACTATTTCGTTTATGTTATTATACATATAAACCTTCCTCTTTAAGCACTCTATCTATAAAAAAAAAACCCGCATCAAAATCCGTTGCGTAGTTTTAAAGATTTAAACATACATAGGGATATAGGGACAGAGAAAGCGACTTTGTTTTATACTATGTAGTGACAAGCTTTTATTTAGCTTACAATCTTTGTACGTTTGTTTAGGTCAAATCTTGCAAACTGAATTAAAACTAGTTACTTTAGACCTACGATATTTGCAATTTTGTATGTTTGTTCAGCCCTGATGACAATACACACAAATGAAATAGAAACAAAATGGCCGCCATAGACATTGGAAAAAAAAACAATTCGATTAAGTTTGTTAGTGCATTTCAATAAAAGCTTATTTAAAAAAAAATACTTTTTTATTAATATATTTTTAAAATTATGACAATCACAACGTAAATCACACGTATTGTGCATACTGCACAGCTGTAAAGTATCCATATGCGACTGTATCACTACCACCATAAACATATTTACAAAAATATTTAGTTTGTAACGTTTCGGAATCACTCAGTATATATCTAGCTACAAAGACTCGGGGGTTCGTATGATAACATCGACTTCCAATGGATTGTACATCTGTCGATGATCGAAGTTATTTTTGGATTGCACCGTGCTTTTACCTTCAGAAAACCATTCATTTTGTCGTATTCGGTTAAAAAACTATTACTCAATAAATATCAAAGATTTACCATTACCTGTGTAGTACGAAAAATAAGTGGATAGATGGCGTTTATAACAACATTTACAGAGGGTAAAGAAACTTCGAGAATAAAAGATAGGCGAAAGGATAGCTCTGATGTCTCAAGATTGATGATAAACAAACAGAAGAGAATGATTTTAATGACTTACCAATAGAACAATTGCCAGGTAGATATGGTTCGGAATTATCACCGCATAATCTCTTTACGCGCTGCGCACCCCAACCCCAAGGGTATAGAAGGAGTCCCAGAACTCCGAACAAACCTGAAAGTGATATAGCCTTTGTTAATAAAAAATATTTTTGCTCTTTTTAAAGTACTTAATTATTGACATTCTAGTGATATCTTCAGTGTTCTAAGAAAATGGTAGCCGTCTTGTTATAACTTTGACGCAATGATGGCTCAGTTGGTAGTGTGTTCGGACACAGCGTCGAAGGACGTAGGTTTAAATCCAAGCAACTAAGTCGAAGCTTTCGGTGAAGGAAAACATCGTTATGAAACCATAGCATGGTGGTAGGGCTTTTTCTAAATCCGTCTGTCTAGCTACCACCCTCAAGTTGAAAAATCTCGCCAAGCATCTGTTGGTGTGTTCCGGTAGCTTGAGAGACAGTCTCCCTCTAGGTTAAGCGTGACTTACCATCTTAGACCACATCACCATTTAATATCAGATGAGATTGTGGTCAAAAATATATAGGTATAAAAAAAAAACTTTCTAGAAAGTTTTTGTGACATCTCATACTTTTAATTCTTCCCTTCTTCTAAATAAGGAAACCATAGTAATTAAGAGAATCTAAGTACTGTTAAACAAGTCGTGATGGTTTAGCTAGTGGTTTCCTAAGGATCGAACCTCAGCCTGTACGAATGATTTTTTTTTTAATTTGCGTACATATACTAATTTAAATCTGTAACACTATCGGTTGACGGTAAAGGAAAACATCGTAAGCAAACATGAACCTGAGAAATGTTCTTATAGTACTACTGTTTGTGGAAAAAATATAGAACTGTCGATTTCTCCGAATTTGAAATCGACAATAGGACGTGAGCTGGCGTAATGATTATACCCATATCTTCTATCGGGAAGAGGCCTAAAGCCCTGCAGTGGGGTCTCTAACAGGCTGATGATAATAATGATGAAGTACTGTTCCCGAGTACCAAAAAGTACTTTTTTTGGATCAAAGGTACTAAATGTCCTGTTCTGTATATGCACAACGCATTTGTAAAATTTCATACCGACTGGTGACGTAGTTAAAGTGCGTAAGCATAACAGACGAACAAACTTTCATTCGCATTTACGATGCTAGATAAGATGCCTCATATCGATTAGTAAGTTGCACGTTAGAGTGCATACACTCGTAAACACATTTAGTAGCTGCCGGGCTCTTGTCACAACGAGATGCGTTTGAGTGCTGTCTTATTGCAAAAATATACCTTCTTGCCTACTAAGATACTCTTTAAATAGCTCTAAAAGCATAATTAAACGTCAGGAGTGATTTTTCATCCGAATTTTATACGATCTAAGTGAAAATTTATATCGAAACGTTAACGGCCTGCGCCTAAAAATCTGCATCCCACGCTATCGAGACCCACAGTCATAAACGCTGTATGTACATTGATTTGAACATAACTGTAAATAAACCTCGAATTGCTCTAATTAATATTCTAAAACCGCTTTGTTGTTTTTTTCATACTGATTCATCACCAACTGGGTCACATACTAAATATATTTAGCGAGTGAATCATAATGCAAAACGATTTGTTTACACATTACAGGTTCAGCGTTTGACCACAATATATTAAAATCGAAAATACTTTATTCGATTTAGCCTATGAGAAGACTCTGATGAATGTCAAAAACTAACAACAAACAACCCAGTTATACAAGAAAACCGGCAAGAAACTCGATTTGGTTTATCTTTTCAACATACATTTTTTTTTAAAACCATTACATATTTTTACATTCCCTTTTAGCGGGTGCGCAAAGAGTGGTGTTTTTTTCCAAACATCACCATTGTTTATAATAAATAGCCTTTTGATTTAAAAAAAAACCGCTTCACATGATGCTTGAACTTACTATCCGAAAAATCGGTAACCTACTTTGGGAATTTGTTGTGAAACCTCATTTGTGACTAGACTTCCGTACATTATTACTATAGCTCTCCGTTGAAAATCAGCACTGCAGTATCATTTAGTTGTACTACAGTATGTAGTTGAATGGGACTTATGTATTATATAACTTGTAGTAATAAGTATATAATTTGTAGTAATAACTTATATATATATGTAACTTGTAGAACATCTTTATTTAAGCATATTTGTTTCTTTTTTATTTATTTATATTGTAAGCGTGATGTGTTCCAGTAATAAAAACTTTTTATTTCTAACTAAGATACTACAGTATATCAGTCAACTCGTGAGCTTGACTGGTACAACCAGGCTGAAACGCCAAGCTATTAAAATATACGTGGCGATGCGTATTAGACCTGCTCTCCTTTTTGTCAGCAAAAATAAGCAATCTTACCCCCTCTGCTATGCTTACATAAGTATTGGCATACATTTTACATAGTTTCAGTAGGAGTAAAAAAAAAAACAAACTAAATATTACTTATTTACTGTCATAATCGTCATTTATACCCCTCACCCTCCATCAAACCATAGAACCTCGCAGTCCCCATTGGTGCTTACATAATATTTGAGCATATCTTAGATCCATACTAAATGTAAATGTATACAGTCTACAAAACATTAAAAGCCAATTAATTAGTGAATTCTAGTGAACTTTTACACCGTCAATATAATTATTATTCAATTAACTAACACTTTAAAAGATGATATAATGTGAATTATCGCTTAAAGCTGTTAATATCCTGTTAATATCTTATGTCTCCAACTTGTTTGTTTTCTTAGTATTGAATTTAATTAAAAAGATTAGTTCCAAGATGATCGAGTTACAGAAATGTATTTGCCTGCAATCCCTACATTTTGTTACTCAAATTAACTATATAATAAATATAATGCCTACCTCCCAACGCCTGTGTCACTCCTGCAAGCGATATGACACTCTTCTTGAAGACTGACTGAACACAACAAGCGAGAACACCGGCCAGCACTGTAGAAAACTGTATAGCAGCACCTGTATATAGCCAGAAGGAGTAACGGTAACTAATAAATGTGTTAAATACAACCACTCCCAAAATAACTCTTTTTTTTTATTCTCATGTACATACATACAGACAATAGATAATTAAAAAGTTAACATATTGGTACTGTGATTCACTACTGTTAATAAATATACTGGGAAAAAACTTTTCTATACTACAATGCTGATAAAGAAGAGTAGAGTCTACCTGAAAGTAAAGGGTCACCATAACTTATAGACAACACTTGGGATATGATATCTAAAGCACTATAAGCATAGAGGCATATGTAGTCATTTCTTAAAGAACCCCATACTATATTCTCCTGAGTAAATATATAAGCAGGGAGCTCATTTCAAATTGGAGAGTTTGTTAGAAGAAACTTCTCTGAAACTAGACTGTTCATGACCAATTTTGTTCTAAAATTTATGGAGTGAATACCCTGTTTATTGCAAATGCGTCATTCGATATGTTCCTAAAATGGTCCCGAGTTTTTGTTGCAAGAAAACATGATGGTATGTTTCAAATGGTCATCTGCTTAGAATGCACTATCAAGTTGAAAATCTGTCAGCAAGAACCTCTAGATGTTTCCCTTGTTCCCGTGGGCTATACATGAAAACAGTTCTCTTTATGAATTCTAGAAAAGAGACTGAAACCTTTGCTCAACCTTTTGCTGATGTACACTAACAATTGTAAATTATTAACTTTTAAATTTATTGTATGAATCTCATTATGCCATAGAAACAATCAAGATATTGACCATTAGAAAACACTAGTTATCGCCATATGAGTATGGGTAGAGAAGCACACTTACATAGCGATAAGAAGAACATTGCAGCTTTCCAAGGTCCAGGGTATACAGAGGAATCTGTTGCTAAGCCATCAAAAGAGAATGAGCCACAGTTGTCATGATCATTCACCATGCGGATGCACCTGGAAATTATTATTAAGATAATTAGTTATTTCATGTAAATCCCATGACTACATTCTTAAAATGTGTTAGCCAACTCGGATTTGTGAATCTTAAAAAGGTAAATAAGAATATCATCAAAATAACTTCCAATAATCTCTCTGAAAAATAATAGATATGAGGAAAGTGAGAGAGTCTGTACAAATTTCAACTGTAGAGTTGCCAGTGCTACCCACTACAAACTAACAGTACTTGCTTACTTATGTTTTGCTATTGAATCTATTTTCTTTAAATTTTTATTTAGGCTTATTGATCTAAATTCATTAAAAAATACTGAAATAAAAAACAATGTCAAGACACATCAACATACTGGTGATAGAGCTGGAAGGTGAGGAACAGTAAATAATTAAAGAGATTTGGTCTTTTCAACCTGAAATTTAGAGTTCAATAACACTTATATGTTGAGAAAGTAGACTCATCGGTATGTCTAAGCATTACATAAATGTCTAACCAACACTGGCTTGTACAATATACTGGCTCATTGTGTATGGTAAAGGAACAGATTGCCATCATATATAACAAAAGTAAATTTCTCTCTGTTAGTGGATACACTAACAAACGAAGCATTCTGTTTTTACTTTTCCTACATACTTGAAATAATTAACAGTGTATTCAGAAACGATTTAACATACCAGAAAATTACATATTTCTGAAGTTAACTCTGAAAGTAACTTCTACATCCTGTTGATTCTTCTAGTGAACTAAAATGTTGAGCTCTGCTTATCACAAGTTCTAAATGCAATATCTTTTAAATAAGTCCAAAACCGAGACCATAACATATAAATAGTGAATGTGGATGAAGCATATGACAGTACAATCTAATAAAAAACAGAAAAAAGGAGACTATGATTTGTTTTTAGAGGCTTTTTTAGAATGGATATAGCAACTTCATTTTATCTTAACCCCTGTCAGGCTGATTTTCTCAAAATGTCTGATGATCTCAAAATGGCAGATTATGTTTTTAATTATTACTTTTTTCATTTCATGACATTGTATATTATAAACATTGTACAGTTTAGTAAAAATACAAATGAAAATTAATTTAAAATTACATTTTATATAATAATTATATTTTACAATACAACATTTATTATTTTTCAAAGTTTTGTCATAAATCAAGTATTTTTTTTTACTTATGCTGCCAACAGTCTGTTGACCTGTGCATCAGGTCTATATTTGATTGCATGGAACTTAAACCTTTATGATTTTGTACAATCCAGGGGTTAAACTTTCTAATAGCATATGAGTCGCTGATGAGATGACATTAATAGATCATCCAATATCTTGGCATAACCAGAAAAAAAGTTAATGCATAATGATGTACGAAATACCTATACTTATGTAAGAAATTCAAAATATTTTTAGAAACCGATGAAAAAAAATTTGCAGCATAAGCCAACTAAGTTTTTCCATGACTTTCATTCAAGAAAATTATTCTATAAATTATGTACAATTCACTATCCGGCAACAGACTTCAAAAATATTTTATTGTCATATACATATCTTCGGTTTCATTTACCTGTTGTATATTCCGACGCTCGGTACGTAAAATCCCGTGACATTATTCTCATTTATAACCATGGGCTGCCCCATCAACCATTTCGGGGTCATTACACCAGTTAAAATAAACATAAATGCTACTAAGCTTATTAACAGCCATACCAAGCTGCGACCGGTGATTATAACATAACACATTGTTTTCAGAGAAAAATAAGATGATTTTGTAGTAAATAATACGACAAAATATTCAAAAATACTAGTTTTGTCCCTCCTTCTTCACAACAATAAACAAAACAACATGTTATTTTCAGTTATTTTCTATGAATAAAGTCAATTGTCATTAATGCATGACGTTGTTGACAGTATATAAAACAAACTTAGTTTCACTTAAGTTTGATATTCGTTCTAAAACTATAAGAAATATTCTAAATAGTATATACAGATAATCTCTTTAATTTTGATTTTCTTTAAAAAATAATACAGATATATATTGATAATAAAAATTTCACAATAATGTACAATGAGTAAAACAAAAAACATTATTCAAATATAAATAGGTTTCCTCAATAATTTTAACCCTGAACGCAGTCGAAAGCACGAACCAGTAGCGCAATCTAGCGTGAAAAGAGAAACGGTTTTGTTCTCTCTGTTCCTTGTTGTTTCTTTTTGTTTGAATTCTTGAAAAAAAATAATGAAACTAAATACATACGGCCTATAATTTTTGTGCAATCAAATAAAATTGATAACTCAACGTTATAAAGTTTAGTGTGATTCCAATTAAGCAATAAAGCGTTGTGCTAATTTGTAGTGAAATGTGGTCGATGACAATGTGAAAACGGGTGCTACGTAAGTATAATCCGACCGTATAAAATAGTTTATTTCCCGTATATATCTTACCTTTTTTATGGGTAATTATTTGGTAGGCTTATATTGCTGTCAGTCAATTGTCATTTTGTCAGGTAGGTACAGATATGTACCTGATTATTGTTGTAAAAGAATATCTATGGAATTAGTCGTAATTTAACAATTTATTTTATCTAAATCGTTTACTTTATGATTAATTAACCTTTGTTTTTGTGCCATTATGTATTACAAAGAAGTTATTCAGGTATGTTTTTTGTTGCATTCAATAGGAAATGAGAAAAAACATGTTCTCTTTTGCCCTTGTTTGTATTGCAAAATCTCAATTCCTTTGTCATATGTTGAGTACTTTTACTTTTTCTCGATGTTATTCTCTTGAATATACTAACGCGCGTTTCCCGCTATTTAATTTTTTTTTAAACTGTTTGCTGGTAATAATACTTCTTTTTAACTACACTATGATAATAAGGCACAGTTTTCCAGTCGACTGCACATTTACTGTTGTTTGCGTCGAAAAATGCAGTTAGACTAGATTGAGCCATCCTCCTGACATAGTTTTATTGTAGTTGTTGCAAATTTATGTTAGATCTATTATGTTTGGCAGTTGTTATTACTGCATATTTATTCTTTCTATTATAAGATCGTATTATTGTGTTTTATTTAGTCACCTTTGTATTTATCTTATAATTTTGAATGAGGCAAAGATAATATAATATGTCTGTTTGAGGTATTACTGTTTTATGATAATGTTGTACTTCATGGTGGACAGTAAGTGTCATAAACAGTACTATACAGTCACAGAATTATCTAATAGGATAGTAGTAACACTAATATTGCGTTTCATGTAGAAGCCATATGTCATCTACATATATAAAATGAAAAGTGCCAAAATAGGGCTGACATATGCTTCGGTAATTTAAGAAATATGCTAATTATATCCATATGTATATATAATCCTGAAGGTTTAATTATTATTTTTGTGTGAAACTAAATGGAATTGATATATTTTAAAAAATAGTGTGTTAGCAAATTCATCTTTATTTTTTACTAGTGTAGTTTTTATAAGTCATATGGCTTATCCTAACCAATATATATTAAAAAGATATATATTATATGAGTATTTGTTTGAATATATGTTATGCTTTCATAACTTAAGTACTTATCAATCATCATGTCATTTTGTATGTACATTGTCATTGATATAGAAAGAGACATAGGGTACCTAAGTCCAGAAAAAAACTACTGTTCCTGAGGGACAGGTGAAGTCTATATTAATGTGAGTGATGCACGGCCAGAAGTTTATAAAAAGTGTGTAGAAGATATGCAAGTCTACATTCAAATCTAGACAAAAGTTGTGGTACACCATTATCCCAGTGGCTGGCATCATATACAGTTCAGTTATTCTGTGCTTTTTGTTGTCTCTGTTTGCAGACTTAGACAAACAAATATTCCAATTCTTCAGTAACAAAATAAATTATTAATTTCTATGCTTACTGTCATATTTAGATTTGGCCATCTTGTAATATCTGTTACTGGTATTGGGAGATATTTACATCTTAAATTGGTTGGTTGTTTCTACTATAGATGGCACTGCAATGATATATCTGAACTATATCGATTAAAAGGTATAATAAAATTCAATGAACTTGATTTAAAACTAAATATCATTTTAGAATTTTTGTTTTCGTTTAATTCTTTTCCACAATACTAAGTTTGCATTTAGAGCTGTTTCAGACACTTATTTGCTTATTACTAGCAGACGTGATAGATAGACTTTGTTACATTAAATGAAAATGGGGGTAAATAAAACAATCTAATTCTTAAAAATAACACCAGCCATCATATCCAGCTATAACCAAAAACCATCCGGGTGCTCCTATTGGTATATAAAAAGAGAAGAAGAATTATGAACACTACTAATAATCCATAGGTCTGTGGTTGTGCTCACTGCACTAAAAAAGGACAGGATAAATTTTGGTCAATAATTTTTGTTCATGCTTCTTCGACACACCAGGTCCTTTACTAAAAAAAGTATTATCACGGTAGTTTCGTTTATATAAACTTATTAAAGTATTAATAATAAACTACAATTGTTTTGTTACAAATTGGTTGTGTGATCTCTTCTTATTGGGAAGTGGGGCACCGCGTGTGGTGCTTATTGTCTTTCCTCATTATATATAGTATATTGTTTAAATTATAAACAATATAGGAAAAGTTCTGAATGCATTTACTACTTATTCCTATTTATTCGCTGTGTTCCAATACTATATAACAATACTAAACATGGTACCATACTAACACACAATTTGTCACTAGCAGTGCCAATGCCATTACATCTCAATAGCAGTATCAAAATTTACTCACCACAGCAACATGTAGTTAGTCGCTTGTGAAATAAAATGGATAGCAAAAAATCATTGTTATGAAACAATATTTACATATGTTGCCTTTCCTAGTTTGTCAAATGGTGTTAGATTATATTGATCTCAGGTAATTCCACATGACACTGGCAGCATTGTAGAATATTTTTATACTGTAATGCACACATGCAAAACCAACTGAAGGTTGTTAAGTTTTATTTAAAAGTACAAGTACATGCTGTATTTGTGTTATAAACTATCTTATACTCGCGACTTCATTTACGTTATTTATTATGTTAAAAATCGTAAAAAGAATTGAAAGCGAAATTATAAGAAATATATTTTATTTATGAAAACGTTGTTATCTATTTACTTCACTCCTGCTCATACGCACCGCACCGTTTGTACCACTTCACGCGTGTTCTGTTTATAAGGATCGTAGTTTCTTAAAAGTTTAATTACCCTATTTTAAATTAAGTTATTGCGATAATCGTTTTTTATTTTTTAGATAAAAGTGGATCAAGTAGCTAAGAAGTAAAACTAAAAAAGATCTTCGAGATTTATCTAGCCGTTTTTGAGTAATACGTGAACAAAGCAGACCTTTAACATTTTATCACTTATATAATATATAAATAGGCATAAGTGAAACAGCTCAATACAATTTTCTCTTTATCTATTCCTTAATTGAATTTAATAATTTTGTGCTATGTTTAGTAGATTGACGAACTCCTTTATTTTTCTATTTTTCATAGTTCAAAGGCTACAGTATTAATAAAATATAGATAATAATAATACAACAAGTCTTTGTACCAGTTATAATGGTCCAATTTCAACTACTGGACGACGACTACCAATTTGTATAGGTAAAATCAAAATCAAAAATACTTTACTCAGTTTAGGCCGTAAGGAGGCGCTTAGGAACGTCAAAACTGCCACCGGTTCGGACTAACAACCCAGTCATTGAGAAGAACCGGCAAGAAACTCGATCGGGTTTATATTTTTAACATACACTTATAATGAAATACATTATACGTTACAATCGTTTTTAGTGGATGCACAGAGAGGAGAGTCAATTCCAAACCTCACCATCGTTCACATATTGATCCACTCTATAATAAATAACCCTTTGACACCAAAACCCGATTGACATGGCGCTTAAACTTATAGTCCGGCAAATCGGTAATATGCTTTAGGACTTTGTTATAAAACTTAATACTATTACCTAAAAAACTGTTACTGGTTTTACTGAGTCTAAAATATGGTAGACTGGCTGTTGCCCGTAGCTCCGCATGCGTTTCGTAAAAAATGCTTGACACGTTTTGGGAGATAGTACTGCAAACGAAGCCATGGGTAAAAGCTAGTCCAAAATAAAAAAAAGCTTTAATTACTTTTTATAACGTTAGCTGTCTGTCAGTGAAAGTCCCACGAAAATAGGTCCAATCGTTTTGGAGATAATACTACAGACGAAGCCACGGATGACAGCTAGTCCAAAATAAAATAGCCTATGTCATTTGCTGTAATTTTAACTATCCGTCAGTGAAATTTCTGTCAAAATCGGTCCAGCCGTTTCGGAGATTACCCGGAACATACAGACAGACAGACAAAAATTTAAAAAATTGTATTTTTGTTATCAGTATCGTGTATACGTTCATATCTAATCAGTAAAAAGTCGTTATTTTCATATTACATATAGACACTTCATTTTTATTATACGTATGTATAGATATAGTTGGTAAACATTTTTTTTTTCTAGACAACATCAGTCTAGAAAGCGATAGTGCTAACTAATAGCGTGTAAAAGAGAAAACGCTCGTCGTGGGTGTGATCGATTTCCGCAACAATTTACACAGTCCATAATACTTTTTGTCCGTCGCGTACATTTTTCACGTTCGATACACTTGTGGATACTTGCAGTCATATGCACAAATAATTCGTAAATAATGTCTGATCCCAGACGATTTTTGGTATTCATGCCATACTGAAAATAGCGTTGATTATCTTTATGATAAGACTAGCTACCCGCCCCGGTTTCGTACGGATGTACTAAATCAAAATCAAAATATACTTTATTTAATTTAGGCCCAAAGAAGGCGCTTACGAACGTCCAAATTACCACCTCCCTACCTACTAACGAGTATAAGACCAATTTGATATATTACCCTAAGATATATCCCGTTCCACCCGTATGAATATACTCCTCTCCCTCACCTTCTCACTCCTTTTATTACACTTCTATTTAAATATGTCAAACACTTTAATTCTTGTTCTATATACTATGTATACTATGTGAATATGTGTGTGTACATATATACAGGTATTATATTATATATTTATATATGTACATATATATATATATTTTTACTAATTTATATGTTTAGGAACTGACTAATCCCAATGGCGAACTGTCTTTTTGTTATATATGTGGTAATCTAAATCAACTTCAAATCTTTTGTTGATTTCTCTCGTTGAATTGTATAAAAATCTACATGACACTGGCAGAGTTGTCGAATTCTCCACGGGGGCCTTAGACTAAAATATAAAAATATCTGTCTTTTGTCTCGCTTACTCGCTAATATAATAATAACCTGAAATTTAAATATTTCGTACTATTTTTACAAATATTTTCTTTCATAGAAGCCTTGTAGTGACAAATACACTAACGCAACAAAAAAAAAAGAATTCGCGAAATGAGTGCAGGCAGCCATTTTGAAGTTTTGCACTAACATACATTTAGCAATTCATTTTTATTTCGCCAATATTTTTTACCGCTCTGAATATCGTCTATAGCTGCAAGTTTGGGTTAGCGCATAATAGGATAATAAGGATTGAATAATTATTATAGGAATCTAAAATTGGCTCTTATTTATCCTTCAGTTGTCTCGATGTTATACATATAATATAATACTTTTTATAACTATATTTGTGTTTTCCGCAACTCGCTACTATATTCAAAGCGGTCAAAAACTTTGACGGTGGCTGTAAATTTAAGTCAAGGAAAACATCGTGATGAAACCATAGCATTGTGATGGGGCTTTATCAAAGTCCGTCCTGGCTAGCTACCACCCTCAAGTTGAAAATCTGTCGCCATACACCTGTTGGTGTGTTCCGGCAACTGCACTCGAGAGCCAGTCTCCCCTCTAGGTTTAGTGTGACTACCAACTTAGACCACATGATCATTCATTTAACATCAGATGAGATTGTGGTCAAACGCTAACTTATAACTTAAAAAAAAAAAAAAGTTTTTAAAACCGTTCCGTTTTCCTTTGTTACAGAATTGAAAATCACGAAGTCTACACACACAAATAACCGACGATATTAAGTGAAGAATAGTTTTATACAAAATTATGTGAAACGAAACGTCTCTAATAGCTTAACAACGGTTAACGTCAAAAGTGATCTCTCGAAATTCGTGATTTGTGTAGGTAGTTGTGTGTGTTTATTTTTTTTTTTTATATTTTTCGCATGTTTAGTACACGTTTTATGTTTTTTTTAATAAATAAATAATTAGTGCAATTTTGTTCGGTCGAAGTCAGTGTCTGTTTGTGCGGCGGTGGTTTTTATTTATGCAGTGACCAAGTAAGCAGCGGTAACCGACCGGGAAATATGAGTACGAGCAATCTGAGGCCACAAATGCCTTTGAGGCAGAAAGATTTCGATCAGGTCAGTTCATTTTCTAAATACTTTATAGATTTGGTCCAGGATGGTAAACATATTGATGTTAGAAAATCCTAAATAGGGTTGTCATGTTTTTTTTTTGTGAAAGAAAACGTACAGTAATTGTGAGTCTTCAATCGTCTCTTGTCAATCTAAAATCGATGTTTATTTATACTTAAATTATCTCGATGTTATACCTATACTATGGTACTTATTTATACTTAAGTTTGTGTTCTGCACAACAGGTATTCAGAGCGGTTAAAAAGTTTGGTTAGTACTGTATCTAATCTTTTGATTAAGAAAAAAAAAAGTATTTTTCATATTTAAATCCCTATTTCTTTAAATACATTGTTTTGTGCTTTTAAAGAAGGCTAATAATTTGATTGTCCTTGGAAGTAATAACTACCTTTATAATATTGGATTACAAGTTTCGAGTCAAATAAATGAATAATTTTTTTTTAATTCATCGGAAAACAATCGCTGAAAACTGAGGTCGCGAACATGGCGAGTAAATTAGAAATATTTCACAACATGTTTTCCTTTTCCACTCTCCTCTGTCAGATGTCATCTGAGTATTCACACCTTTTATACACATCATTTTTCACACAATCCATCCACACCGTTTTCGGTCTTCCTCTACTTCTATATCCGTCCACTTTCAAACTCAAATCTTTTCTTGTTACATGACTTTCATCTCTTCTCATAATATGCCCGTACCATGCTATAACCTATTACTCCTCAACTTCTCTGTCACTGGTGCTACTTTCAAACTTCCTCTGATATACTCATTCTTAATGTTATCCGTCCTTGTTACAGCACACATCCCCATCTTAACATTCGCATTTAAAGTACGTTCGTATACTTTATTTTCATGGAAAAGTCATCATAATCGTCTTACCCTTACCCCCCACCTAAGTAGGGTCGGCACAACATGTTTGTCATGTTATGATATATAATTTGGCTTAATTCTTACGATGGGCCGCGCGCGCCTCGCATCTACCCTCCTTGGGATTATTTTGTAGTACCACTATAACTTCAAATTTGTAATTTAATTTGTTTTTTTTTTTTTTCGAACTGACTAACGCTAACGGCCTGTTATGTAGTTTCACCGGACTAAACAATGTAATTGATTATAACCCTATAGCTTGCTAGATTATTTTAGTGTCAACATATTATAATAGAAAACAATTGTGAGTTAGAAAAACGGTTTCTGAACACTGTATATATCTAAATGAAATATGCAAATAAGATAATCGTGACTTAGAGTCGATTGTAATTAATAATCTTATCCATTGTTTTACCGACGACCCACTTACCTGGCAACGTTGTATCTAAGAGTAGGGTTGACACATAAAACGTCGTGAGTATTTATGTAAAAAATCGCATGTTCTAGTTGCAAATACCAATTATGTAGATAATAATTTATAAGAATATATCAATATTGCTACAGTAGCGATGTCACGTGACTGAATAAGTAAAAAGGTAATTGGTCAGTATTGGTTTCGAAGCAGATAGTTCACACACAGATCACCCCCACATACGTGCATACACACATGTGCATATACACATGGTGGAAAGGTTTTTATTATTTTTCGAACTTGGTGTGTGTCTTATATGTATGATTTTACCTTAGCCGGTTAACTTAGTAGGATTCACGTTGTTGCATTCTACGCAAAACAACCCAAGCCAAAGTTCGGCCACTTGGCACCCTTGAGCTTATTGTTGCCAAGCGGCTGAGCGTCACAAGCGCCCGCCTCATTAGTCCCGTGAAACTGCGAAGGCCCGTTAGGTGAATAGCGGTAGTCTTATCGAAAAAAAAGTGAAAACTCAAAATAATGGAATAACTGTGTTCCGTTTTGAGTTTTGACACTAATTATAGTCTGAATTATTAAAATTTGTAAACATACATTATCAACATTAGTTTGGTTTTCACATCTCCGTTATATACATTATTATACAATTAATTAATTAATCAAACATATGCAGAAGTTCAATATTACATGTAAACAGGCCGCTATACTACGCGTCGTTACTCTGCCGGAAGCGCAATACATGTCGAGGTCATTGGTGAGGCGAACCCATAAGTTTTTTCCCTACAAATATGTCTCAACCCGGCTAAATAAGTTTTCATTTCAAAAATAGCAAATTGTTTATTGAAAAATCTTAACTTTGGCGTTGTATCGTTCTTTCGCCTATCCTAAATTAGTGTTTAATTTTTTCCACCCTCAGTTCTCGATAACTCGCGCCAAACTACACGGCACCACCGCACTTTTTACTGTTTTGTAGCTAAACTTACTTTTTAAACTACACTTTATATGGTAATTGGCAAACGATTTATTTTTGTAAAATTTAATCTTTTTAAATAATTTCGTCTGAATAACGTGAATTCTGCAGAAAGTTGTTTCATGCTACTCCGATACCTGCGTGTATCGCCATGAAATTCTCTATCAATGGTTATATTAAACGCCGGTGTGGAAACATACTATCGTCAAGCGTGCATCAAAGGAACTTATAAATGCTAATATGGAATTATTATTGGAATGACAAAAGTGTCGAACGTTTTTCTGCTTCTTTATCGGTATTAATCTTGAGGTCAGTAGTAATTGGCACGATAAGTACCGGAAACTTGTCACGCTGATATGCGGAGTAGATTAAAACAAGCGGAAAAAATAAACATAATGTTTGGTTTCGTTTGACAGCCCTAAACAAAAGCCAATCGCTTGGCGTTTCGTCATCTAGTCTAACTGTTCTTGTAACAAAGTTTTTGCGGATACATCGATGCTATGGTTTTCATTTGTTGTGTTTATCTGTGTCGCGCAATGGAAAAAGTCTGTGTAACTTGTGGTTTGTAATGCCCTCTGAAGTTATGTTGTTTTTTTTTAATTAACATAGAAAGGCACTGGCATATTTTTTTACTGTGTATTATCAACTCTTTGGAACAAAAAGTCTCAATACAAATTTCGAATGGCTATGTACGTAACAGAAGTATTCCTTTTTGCAATTATTTTTTTATAGGAATAATCAAAGATAGAAGATTAAAAACGGGTGTCGGAAATTATTGAATTTCTTCTTTCTTTCTGTATATTACTGGCAACTCTGTCATCTACGATTATTCATGTCATTTTCATGTATTAAATTAGTATCTTCTACTTTATGCGGTTCTTCTCCTTATGAGAGTATGTTCCACACATTTGGCAATGACTGGATATTGGTGATTAATATACTATGAAGGATTTGGGTGAATAGAGGGGGAAGACGAATAAAGGATGTAGTAGGCAATTTTTAAATTTATTGAACTATCTACACATATGTGCAAAGGTATTCAAAACGTTCAGCCAAAAAATCAAATTTTGTTTATTTACCGTTTCTAATGGAGTAGATACTTTTTATCGCTTTCATGCTAATTTATCGGAGTGTCATATTATCAGCGTAAAAGGTGTATTCTGTATGCGGAAGTACAGTTTACGCGTTTTTTATTATAGTAAGACGTGACAGCGGCTAACAATTCTATAAGCGGAATTGCGAAGTAACGTCCACCCTAATTTTTAGCAATGAATTCCTTTAAAATCCTCTTATTAAAAAAATTAAGAACGACAGACGGACATCGCACGGTATTTCATAATTCTTAAATTAATTGTTACTAATAGCTATTCGACCTTTTTTTACACGAGAGAAGGTTTCCATTATTCAATATGCAAAATAACTTTCTACCATAATAAATATGAGGAGGTCAGTGAATTCAAAGCGATTTCGGTGCCTACAAAATACTCGAGTATAGACAACGATTCTAATTTATAAATAATAATAAAATGAAAGTGTCTGTTTGTTAACACCCCGATTGATCAACGAAACGGCTGAACAGTTTTTGACGAGATTATATGCAGGTCGATATACTTTTTCGGAGTATTATTTGGGTTGCATATGATTGCGCTTTTTCGGTTGTGAAAATAATAATATTTTATTTTTTCAAACGATGATGGCTTATTGTTTAACGAGTTCGGACATCGCGACGATCGATATAGGTCCGAATCCTTGCGGATGAGCGGAAGCTTTCAGTGAAGTAAAACATCGTGATTAAACCATATCGTGGTCATCATCATTATCAGCCGGTAAGAGACTCGCTGTAAGTTCATCGGCCTCTTCTCAAATGAAGGTATGGGCGTAATCAACATGTTAGCCCACGACGTATGGGCTATTGCAAACTCTGAGAAATCCACAGTGCTATATTTTTCCCACATACTATAATAATACAAGAACATTTGTCAGGTTCAGGTTTCCTCACGATGTTCTCCTTCACCGCCAGCCGATAGCGTTACCAATTTAAATTAGTAAACGTATGCGAATTTTGACAAATTCATTGGTACATGCCGGTGTTCGAACCTGCGGACATCGGATCGATATTCCACCAGCCAAAACCACTAGACCACCACGACTTTCGTGGTATCGATATCGTGGTGATAGGGCTCATTCAAAGCGCCCTCTGACTACCTACCACTCTCAAGTTGAAAATCTGTCGGCAAGCACCTGTATGTGTGTTCCTGCTGCTGCTGCAATCGAGAGCCAGTCCCCGTGTACGTATAGCGGGTTAACCATCTTAGACCACGAGGAGATCAAATGCTATCGGTTTGTTACGCGTGTACCAGATAAATCGTTGCTGACGATGAAGATATTTTTTTTAATTACCATTAATGGTTATTTGCAACAACAAATCAGCAACTAATTTTTCGCTCATTAGTTGTTTCCAATGATTTAACTTGTTTTCGTTCTTTATATGAAGCTAGCAGTAATTTTGCAAACAGTGCAAACAACAAAATCTCCATTTTGGTAACTCAATTAGCAACATTTTAGCTAAGAATTTTGTTGTGTTTTTCATTGAATTTTGCTAATTTTCCCCTGCCATAGAGATAGAACTGTTTTTTTTTTCCATTTTAAAGCAATTATAGTCTGAATTATTTAAATTTCATAACTTTTAAATTGAAATTATTAATATCAGTCTGCTTTTCACATCTATTGACACTCCGACCAATAATTGTATACAGTTTATTATTTAATCAAACATAAGCTGGCCCGCACAAACTCAATACAAAATATCAATATTACATATACACGGGCCCGCTATAGGACGCGTCACATGTCTGCCGCAAGCGCAACACGTCACGAGCATGTCGAGGTTGTCGGTCACGCGAACCCATAAGTTTTTCCCCTACCAAAAACCGCTTAACTCGGTTGATAATGTTTTCACTTCAACACTATTGTAAGATTTTGAATATAAGTCAATCTACATCTAAGTCGTGATCAGTATGTTTTTAACAGTCAAGGTTTTCTGTTCTTCTAATCGATACATATAATAAAAATGAAGTGTCTGTATGTAATATCAAAGTAACGACTTTTTACTGATTGGATATGAACGTATACACGACACTGATAACAAAAACACAATTTTCAAAAATTTTGTCTGTATGTCTGTCTGTTTGTCTGTTTGTTCCGGGTTATCTCCGAAACGGCTGGACCGATTTTAACAGAAATTTCACTGACGGATAGTTAAAATTAAAGTGGGTGATATAGGCTACCTCATTTTAGACTAGCTGTCATCTGTGGCTTCGTCTGTAGTACTATCTCCAAAACGATTGCACCTATTTTCACTGGACTTTTACTGACAGATAGCTGATCTTATAAGAGAAGTAATTTACAATTATAAAAAAAAACGCATGCGGAGCTGCGGGCAACAGCTAGTCAGATGCAAAACAATATCGCCTCCTGGTCTTAAACATAATGAATGAGACAAAAAAAAACAATACAGCAAAAGGATTTGAATTGAATTCATCTGTTAACCTCAAACAAAACACTACGAATAGGAAAACCCAATAAAACTTTGAGATTAATAATTTATATTTCCTTAAGTCAACAAACGTATTAGCTTGTCGACCTCGCATTTCCAGTCCAGTTCGCTTCTACGCCTTGAAAATAGAGTTTTACGTATATAAGCATAAAAATAATACTACTCATGAACGTTTGAGAGGGAAAGCTAATAATGAATTCAAAGGAAACCAAAATTTTATTTATGTATAAAAACGGGATTGATGACCGCTTGGATCGGTTTTAGAATGAAGGTAATCTCGTATTGCATAGTTGATAGAATCGTAAGGTGTTGATATATCTGTTACCATGGCAAAAACCTTGAAATTGAAAATCTACCGCCTAACACTTATAGGTGTGATTCAGCATCTGCATTTCAGAACAACTCTAAGGCGATAGTATGCTCAAACAACAATGAAAAATATCTAAGGCACTGGGGAAAAGAAATTGGTAAAAATCGTTGTAAAACATATTTTGAACTTAACCAAACAATTCTCGTATGTCACGTAACCTCATTCACACGGATACTTTGACGTCTCGTGTCGCCAAACGGAACGTTTTATCCCCTACTTGTTAGTGTCTTTCTTCAGCACGCTCTGTCACGTATACGGCTTGGGGACTTTTAACTTATGAGATACCAATTATTAGATTCGTTTATAGTTTTAAACTTTATAACATAGATTATACACAATTTAAGTATACCGTCTGCGAATAATATAAAAAGGGGCTTTGCTGTCGGATTTCTTATTTTTCTTTGTTAACGGATCCGTACTCGTTTTCTATGTTTTAGTTATTTTCAAGGTTCTATGTATACAAGACTGTCGGGCACAATAATTAGTGTTCCTTATACAAATTTTCCCCCCCTTTTTCATCACCTTAAGGATTGAATTTCCAAAAAAAAACTTCCTTGGTACTCCACCTATAGAGTAAAAGTTACCAGCATGCAATTTTCACAGCCCTAGCCCCAATAGTTTGGGCTTTGCGTTGATATGTCAATCAAGTTATTTTCTTATATCTTTCTTTTTCATTACTGGTAACCCAGTCACCCCTTCAGAGACTATTACTGCCATTTCAACGTATTAAATTAGTCTCTTCTGCTTTATGCGCTTTTTCTCCTTAAGAAAATTTGTTATAGGTTTTTAATAATGACTAATCGTGTTTGCCATTTTTGGAGTAAGTGTCTTGTGATAATGTCATAGTTCCAACAAGATGGTGGTTCTCTTAGAACTTTCCATGGAGCTTTTGTGACATTTCAGAATTCATGTTCCATGGTATTATTTCGTAGCCACTTCAATTGTGCACAATAACCGAACTATATTACGTAAAACACCGTAAATGTTTCAAACTATGGTGTCAAATAACACAGGATTATGAATAAAATATAAAATCCACTACATGACAGACTAAGATCCCGCCAAAAACTCTCTTTTATATGTGTGTATATAGATTAATAAGTAGGCACAGACAAAACAGTTCAATACCTTTTTCTTCCATGCTTTTTAACCGACTTTGTTATTTATTTTTTTGCCTTGAAGCTATTGCTCGCTTTTAGTTGTATCAATACAGTATTTTTAAAGACTGTTAGTTTTTTTCGCTACCTTTTACATATTTTAATGTCGTTTGTCCATAAAATAGAAAGTTGAAAATATTGATAACATTTTTTTGTTCTGAAATTTCCAACAGACAACAAGTTTTAAGTGTAAATTGATTTTAAATTTGAAATTTATGCTTCAGATTCTTTATTTTTTTATTTAATTGTTTTCCGATAATGTTCAGTAATGATCACGGTCGAATTACGACCAGTGCTCAAATACTAGTTTAAATAAACCTTCAAAGTTTAGTGCAGTATTATATCGAGAAAATAATGGAGCGTTTATTTTATTTTATTTATATATATTTTATAACACTCTTGACAGTAATAAAATAAAACAATATGAAATAGATGGAACTTACATAATTTTAAAAATAACTTTCCATGTTGCCAGTTATGATTAACTACAACAGTAAAACCTCTTTTTAAAATTGGAATAATGTTCTACGTTTCGAATGAAATTCAAAAATATTAAAACCTCTCTTTTATCGAACTTTAAGTAGGTCGTATGCTTATAATAGAAAAAAAAATTCAACACTACCGGTTATGTACTGAATCTCGCGGTCGGCTGCACGTCATGCACGCAATGACGTAGGCATAAACGCTTCTAAAGCGTATGTATGTACACACTGACACATCGATTTTATTTATATAAAAGAAGATTGGGTTGGCGTACATCCAATGGTTGAAAGATCATTAATATTATCAAAAACTTTTAATAACGCTGTAGTTTTTGATGTTATTTTTAAAACGGATACACAGTATGCGGCCATTTTGATTTAAAACTCCTTTGTATTTCTAGAGAGGTGATATTAATTAAATTTGGAAATTTAACCCATTGGCGGATATTTAAGACCCTGATCTTAAAATGGCGGAATATGTGTTTTTTATTTCACTACATCCTACACTGTAAATTTCATAATTTAGTAAAAAAAAGTTCGTATAAATGAAAAAATAATTTAAAAATACATTCTACATAAAAATTGTTATTTTACTATACATAATTATGTTATTTTTCAAAGTTTTGTAATAAATCATGTTTTTTTTAAATTATGCTGCCAAGAGTCTGTTGGCTCGTGCCTCATGAGGTCTGCATTCGCTTGTATGGAACTTAAAACTTTGTAGTTTTGGACAGTCTAAGCGTTATAACATATTCCTTACATTTGGCTAGTGAGCCTTCGATGTAGATACGGGGTTTCAAGAAAAAAGAAAACAAATATAACAACCGATAGGTTTGAAAGGGACACAGCATTTCATTTTACACTCAATGCTACAAAACGATTAAAATAAATCATTTCGTTATCGTGACATTGTTATATATTACAATACGATACAAAACTGTAACTTCTCCGACAGCAGAATAACTGATATTAGTTTGCAATAACATTCTTTGTGCTCATTGGCACCTATTATATGAGCTCTCGATATTTTACGAGGTAATAATGTAGGCGTCCACATTTACCCACCGTATCGTATCGAACGGATCGGAGTATTCTTTCTATAGGAAGACATACAAGTGCGTCCTCTAATCCGCAACGTACCCGTCGGCAATACAGATGCTGATGCTACGCGAGGCAACTTTCCATGCGTCCCGATGACGTCATACGGAATGCAGATCAGTGGATGGACTCCGCGCGCTTGCTAGTTCTGTATCGCGTCGTCCGCTATTTACCTTCGGTTACAAGTTGCGTTGCCGATCGCTGTTAGTTGTTGCGTCCGATACTTACGATACGTAAATGTGAACGCCTACCTTTAATGACCCTAATTCTGTGAATGTTTTTGAAGATCTCTCTTAAAACTGTCTCCTGTCGCACCCACCCCCTTACTTTTTTATATGATTTTTTTTTTACTACTCGAAATATTTAATTTTTCGTGCGGTTTTTGAAGTTATACTTCTTTTGGCGCGTTAGGGGAAAATGATGAGAGTAAATTTTTACGATGCGCGCGCACATCGTCACGAAAAACCGACACCCTGAAGTTAGCTATAGCCAACATTTTATTTAAAAAAAAGTATGTATGTATTAAATACCTTTTATCTATTGTTAGTACCGTTCTTTCTACAAACGTAGAATAAGGCGAAAAATAAAATTTTTGAAAAGATTTTTATCTTGTTACGCCAAAGAAATATAACTTCTAACGCGTGTACATACGTACACACACACTTTTTTTGACATCTTCTATCACACAAATTTGGTTCTGATATAATTACAAATAAAGAATTAGCCAAGTAGGTGTAAGTATATATGTATCCAGTATCCAGATATAAATATTGTGCCTAGCTCGACGGTTTTTTTTTATGAGTACACTATATGCTTCTAATAGACTCGTAATATTTTTTTCAGATATGGGGCGATTTACAAGAGGGTATCGAGCAAGTCTACAAGAGACAATACATGGAGAAAAAGAGATACATGGACCTGTACACGTATCCTTTACTAGAAATTTTGTTTGTCTTCGTATTATCGATTTATTAATGCAATAATTTGCCCCACGGCGCTGCACGAGTTCATTATTTGTTTTATTAGATAGTTGGCCTACTGGCCTACAACAAAAAGGTTAGTATGTAAATAGGTACTGTAAAGCGAAGATTTAGTTTGTTGGTTTGCACTTGAGAGCCAGTCTCCCTCTAGGTTTAGCGTGACTACCATCTTAGACCACATCATCATTTAACATCAGATGAGATTGTGGTCATACGCTAATCTATAAAGTATTTAAAAAAAGGAATAGCATGGTGATAAAGCTTTTTCTAAGCCCGCCTAACTATCACCCTCAAGTTGAAAATCTATTACCAAGAACTAGCATTCATCTAAAATTAGGCCTATTCTCGATCGAGAAACCCTTTCCTTTTCTAGGCTTAAAGTGTTCATATTAGATCGAATTGTCATTTAACAGCAGGTGAGAATGTGGTCAAACGTTACTTATATAATAAAAAACAGGGTGTGTCGTAAAGACACACGATAGAAGTGACACTTTTATATTACAGGGAAACATTTAATTTGAAACAATATAATAAAAAACCAACACCACCTTAATATAAAAATAAACCTTAATTCAATAAAACGGTGATCGGACAAACCGTGCTACAGTTTATCGATCTCGGATATACCAACACATATTTCTATTTTATATAAATACTAGCGGCCCGCTCCAGCTTCGCACGGGTATAAAATATATATATAGCCTATGTCATTCACTGAAAAAATGATTAAAATCGATTCAGTAGTTTTGATTTATTCATTACTGCTCGTGGTCCGCACGTGTTCTATTTGGAGTAACCTCAAAAATAACAGTTTTTTCTCCACTATTTAATTTATGTTATCATACATATAAACCTTCCTCTTCAATCACTCTATCTATAAAAAAAAACCGCATCAAAATCCGTTGCGTACTTTTTAAAGATTTAAGCATACATAGGGATATAGGGACGGAGAAAGCGACTTTGTTTTATACTATGTAGTGATGTAGATTCACAAGGGTGCAATGTACTACTGTGGCGTCAATAAGTGTCGAGCCAAGCGTACTCTGTCCGATCGATTGGTTGTGGCTTTGACATTGACATTTCGTCAAAGTCAAAGAAGCTTCGTATGTCTCGTCGCCTTTAATTAACAATTTATTTTTTTATTGCACGTTCTATTCAATCTGTAATATCTTTCGAGATATTAATTGGAAATAATATCCTCTAATGGCCAATATATCAAATACTAATAATATGTTCATAGAAATAACTTCACAAATAACCCTTTTGTTTTACTAGGACATAAAATATATAAATGGTTGCTGTGAGTTATCCTTAGGCCCAAAATACACATACCTGTAAATAACGTACCGGGTGCTGGTAAACCGGCCATGAAACCGCGATACACATGCCTGTGGGTGGCACACCATTTTCTAGAATCAAGCTTCTTCATGCCAGTGACGTCTTACAAATGCCCTCTTCACTCCTCCCCCGCGAGAGGAAAATAATCGAACAAGCTGCAATCTCCTGGTATGCTTTGTACCAGTGTAAGTGGCTTGGTTTTTTGCGAGCAACAAGCATATGTATTCTGGCCCTTAGACGTTTAGATATACAATTTTTATTTTATTTTTCAAACTGACTACACTTTGGGCTTGTTAAAGCCGCTACTACAGTTTCACCGGACTACAACAATACTCGAGTATATAGACAGATCGATTCTAATTTATTAATAATAATAAAATGAAAGTGTCTGTTTGTTAACACCCCTATCGATCATCGAAACCAGGGCTGTCCAAACTACACGGGACCCAGGGCCAGCAAAAATGACTCAATACATTGGGGGGCCGCAAAATATTTATAAAAATAAAATATAAGTATAATAAGTATCATTATTTTATTATCTACTTTTTCATTAATTTGTCTTTTAAAGCCCAATAAATGAACAACGCGCGATGTCGGGTGTACCTATTATACGTTCGGGGAATTCCCCGAGTTCTCGAGTGAATAGTGTTGTGTGCGGCATAATCGAATACATATCCAAAACATTTGAATTTCGTCACAAGAAAAATAATTTTTTTGGACGATTTACAACCGTCGACTACTGTTCAGGCCTTTGTAAGATGTAATATACAATTCCTCGGTACATTATTTTTGATGTATTTCTCGGTAAGGTTCAGCCAGCGTTAGTGATACAAGCGCGTCAGAAAAATACTTTTTGACGTACACGTTACAATTGATTGACTTCAGTTAATCTTTTCGTTGTGAATGTTAATAAATATTTGTGTTGAAAAACAACGCATCGATTACTAATTCTCCCAATCGGTGCGGTGAATGACCACCGGTGGGCTACATGAAAGGCTTGAAATTGTATTGATAAATATTGCAAATCATGTCGACTTTTATCTGTAAAACTTTATCTAAATTTCGTTTGTACTTGATAGAGGTGTTCTTATCTCTGTTTATTTGACGATGATGACAGTGATGATGATGATGACGATAATAGAGCGTTTTATTGTCATCCGAGGTACGTTTAAGGCGTCACTTTTGTACGGTGAATGATGTATGTAGGATTTGCGGTGGATAAGGAGTAGTGATCAACTTTCAACAAAACTTCTTGTGTCTATCGTACTGTGAAGATGTGGAATCGCCTCCCGGCCAGTGTGTGCCGTGTGCCGTGTGCTCTTACGAAATGGGGTCTTACAAGCGAGGCGTGAAGGGGCACTTTTGCGGCGCCGTTGGTATTCAAATTCGACACACAGTCGCCGTTGTTTTTGGAATGTACCGCAACTCTTCATCGGGTATTGTGCAGTCATTTCGCCGAACTAGTATTGATAAAAGATAACACCATAACCACTGTATATAAGTTTTTTTTTTTTTTAATCATTTATAGGATTTAGCGTTCGACCACAATATCTGATGTTAAATGATGATGGGATGTTGGGGTCTAATATGGTAAAGACGCTAAACCTAGAGGGGGGGAATGGCTCTCAAGTGCGGCTGCCGAAACACACCCATAGGTACTTGACGACAGATTACTTAGAAGAACCCCCTGCTATAGGTTCGTCATGATGTTTTCCTTCACCGTCAGTCGATAGTGTTACCAATTTAATGTAGTAAATGTACGCGAATTTCGAACAATCGATTGGTACACCCTGGGCTTCTTACCTGCAAACATCGGTTTGATATTCCACCGGTTTAACTACAAGACCGAGACAATCATGTAATATCATTTTATTGACAAATGAATATCGATCGGACAATTCTGACAATATATTTATAACCCCTCAACCGTCGCCTATCTCACTCGCCCGTTCATTTTTTTTTTTATAGGGAGATGTTTTTTTTAATCCAAATTTTTCACTTTTCTGTATGATTTTTCCAAACATTTACTTTCATATAAACTTTGTTCTGACGATTACAAACACAACAAAAAAAGAATCGAACCAAATAGACGCAGCCGTTGTGAATCTGTGAACCGTTATTTCTATAGTTGTAACGATACCAGTAATACAGAACTGTTGCCTTCTAAAATTGAAAATGTCTCCGTCCTTTTCTAATTTAATTCCTATTGAGTAATACGAATGTTGTAACATCCTTAACGCACCTCAGGCATGTTTACAATTATTGCACCTCTGTGAACAATCAGAACTCTGGTGGAGGTTACAACAGCAGATCGTCGGGTAACAACTGCGGTAGGACCTCGAGTGGGAACAAAAAACAGGTATTTTTTTTTACATTCTAATGACTTATAAATGGTATAAACGGTTGTGAAAAATCGTTCGGCCACCTAAGAGTAAAGAGATAGTAGAACCAAATTTCGATTGTTTACTAAACATAACTAAGTCCGAATAAAGCAACGTAGTACTAGAATCATCACATCAGGTGAGTTTGTCGTCGAACGCTATAGAGTTTAAACATGTCACCGGTTTTTTTTTTTTTAAATGTGTGCATTACATAAAGAAGCTTCACTTGAGTGTACAGACATTTACAGAACGATAGCTACCAAGAGTCTACTAGTCGTTCGAGTGGCATTTGTTGAAGCATGAAATTGGTACATTTTCAGAGTGGGCAAGTGCCAGGCGGCGCACAACTCGTCGGTTTAGAACTGTACAAGAGGCTCAAAGAATTCCTGAGGATTTATCTCATCAACTTACTTCAGGTCTGTGTTTTCTTTTGATAAATATCAGGTCATAATCTAACCTAAACTAATCCTGGTTATATTATAATAAATGAAGGTCCTATATACTACTACTATATACATATATAGATAAGCATCTGCCCGCTGCTTTGGTCGCTTTAATGTTGATTTCATCTGTGTCTCGGGAAGAATACTTCTTTTTTTGGACAAAAACACAGACAAAAAACTGGTAGTATTGTGTATCACACAGAATTTAAGTCGGGCGATGCTCAATAGCAGGGTTTATAACCATAAGATCACGAGGTTTATCTTCAGGACTATATGGTTTCCTTCGTCATCTATAAGACGTGTTTAAGTCTAATGTTGGGTGGTAACTATACTCCTTTCTGTCGTCCAATATGCTTATTAACAATGAATACACTACAAACTTGGAACAAAGAGGCAAGATCTACTTTCATGTACTTGGAAGACAGTAGTGAAAGACCTTAACAGCGATAATACTGGCTAATTAGGTGTCGACGGTAAGAGAAACAAGGACATTCTGAGGAGAGTTGACGTCAGGCAAATAGTCGGTAGTAAAATATTAAACTGAAGCTCAGTTCACAACACGAAGGAAGAAAACATGACGTGTCGACCCTATTTAGCTAAGACTTCGAGTAAGAAAAAGAATACACTCGACTCATTTATTGTGATTCACTAGTACTTACAACTAATATAGCGTGTCACGGTTATTTCATTTGAATGAACCAATGAGGAGGTAGCAAAGTGCGACAACGATAAAACTATTCACAATTTATAGAGTATTTTGTTTATTAACAATCATTAGAGGCAATAAAATTCAGATTGTATTATTTTAATTATTTGAACTCGTGTTTTTTAAGATTTTAAAAGTATTTACTAAAGGAAATTTCATTTCTTACTAAGGGCGTTTCTTATTCTTCAAATAATTCTGTTAATAATAAATTAATAATGTTTATATCAATTTCCCCGCAGAACGGCTCAGATCTGATGGGAGAAGACGTACTGGCTTTCTACACTCAGCAATGGGAGGAATATCAGTTCTCGTCTCGAGTCCTCAACGGCGTGTGCTCCTATTTGAACCGGCATTGGGTGAAGCGCGAATGCGAAGAGGGACGGAAGGTTTGATTTCATCTTCAATATTATTAAAGCGAAACTTTTTTCGTTCACATATCCTTACACAGCCAGCCGCGGAGTAATATTCTCCACAAGGCCTAAAAATAGCAATATAATTAGACTACTTATATGTACTTTTAGAATCGAATAAAAACGGTTCATTTATTTTTAAGATAAATGTAAATCGAACATGTAAAAATGGTCTAATTTAAAAACGCATTTACTCACAAAATTGAATTCTTGAGTTACTTCTTATTTTTTTTTTTTTATTAAAGTTACAATTTGTTAATGTTAAATCGCAAAATAAAACTTTTTCTATAAGGACTAAAAATAGTAATATAATTAGACTACTTATATGTGCTTATAGAATCGAATAAAAACGGTTCATTTATTTTTAAGATAAATGTAAATCGAACGTGTAAAATTGGTCAAATTTAAAAACGCATTTCCTCACAAAATTGAAGTCTTGAGTTGTTACTTCTTATTTTTTTTTATTAAAGTTACAATTTGTTAATGTTAAATCGCAAAATAAAACTTTGAGCTCAATCATTTTAAGATAATAAAGCCCACTGCCGTACATTCTACACCAGCTTCTGCTATTATTACACTAAAAATATGTCTATTCCAGGGTATATATGAGATATATCAGTTAGCTCTCGTGACATGGAGGGACAACTTGTTCCAACGTCTCAATAAACAAGTAACGAATGCTGTACTCAAGCTTATTGAGAGGGAACGGAACGGGGAGACGATTAACACTAGGCTAGTTTCTGGGGTGAGTTAATCTATACCATTTATATAAACTAGTGATCACTACGTGGTCTAAATTCGACCATAATTCATTGGTTTTCCTAGTTTCAATGTTAAATAAAAAAAACTGGTTGAGAAACAAATATGGAAGATGTACATAACATACTGCAATTGGAAGACAGAGTAACTCGTGAAAAGTTTTCTCAGAGATATTATCTCCTTTGGAATCACCAGGAAACCCTAAATCAGTCAGTATTATGACATTTCATAATATAGTAGAACCTCTGTAAGTTGAACTTTAAGTGAGACACTAAGAAATTCCCGTTCTAGTATTTTCATACTGTCAAAGTTATAGAAAAGGTGAACAGAGTAGTTAAAAAAAAGACCTCCAAAAAACGACCTTCGTATGAAAGCTTTATAATGAATAGCTGAAAATATTTACAAAAAGAAATGTATTTCATTACATTTCTTACTAATATTATAAATACAATAGTGTGTTTGTCTGTTTGTAACGCTTTTACGCCTTAAGCACTTGACCGACCATCATGAAGTTACTTACACATTGTCAGGAGAACAGAAAACGACATGGGGTACCTTTCCTCCAGAAAAAATATTCTGTTCCCAAGGGAACAATCCAATGAACCTTTACCGGGACCAAAGCTGCAAGCAAAAGCTAATATTTTATATCGCTTCCTCTAGGATTTCATTCTATTCATTTCTATGTACTACCTAATTGCATTTAGGTGGAATTATACTAGTTATCAGTCCATTTTCTAGACCTTTCGACCGTGTTGAGTTAGGCTAATGTCTCTTTTATTATTGCCAGGTAATCAACTGCTACGTAGCTTTGGGTTTAAATGAAGAGGATCCCAGTGCCCGTGGTCAGAACCTCACAGTTTACAAGGAGACCTTCGAAGCGATCTTTCTAGAAGACACTGAACGTTTCTATACCAGAGAGAGTACCGATTTCCTGAGGAGTAACCCTGTAACGGAATACATGATCAAGGTGATTGAATTGAAAATACGACTTCAAACATTCTACTCATAAAAATTCACCAGAATGCCTATGACTTAGGCTTGGATTGTTATAAAAGTATTGTAATATTCAAATTTGTTTTAAACGCCATCTATTGATTCTTTACCACGTTGATACCTCTATATATGAATGTTTGATATTTTTTATGTTACCAAGTAATTTGCTTTTTCTTTTGATATAACGCTGTTGGACGTAATATCTATTTTAGATGATGTCATAATTTTCAAATTTGATTTTACAATTTAAGTTGTGTTTTGCTTTTTATTATTATTATTCTGCTAGCATAAAAAAAAATCTTCAGCAGATATTTCACTCTGAGAAACTTACTGTAGTCGAGATTCGTTTGTCATGTACTTGTTTTTATTTTCTTGTTCTTCAACTTGTATTATTTGGCTCTGTATATTATGTAATATTTGTGGCATTGTATGAAAATATAACTTGAAAACATTTAATTTTCCGATGTCACAAAGATGTCCTTGGAAAAGTCTACGAAGGAACTACGACTTTTTTAAAATAGTAAAATTATCAGATATCGCCCAATTTTGTAAACTAACTGAACCATGGTAGTAAAGATTCATTGCTTTAATAGGGAGAAAAAAAAGGAAGACATAAGAAATATTTTAGAGTAAGTACCTCTTGAACTATCTAGAACTTAATGATAATGTTTTTTACAGGCAGAACAACGGCTCCAAGAGGAGCAGAGACGCGTGCAGGTGTATTTGCACGAAACGACTATGGAACGGTTAGCCAAGACATGTGATAGAGTGCTCATTGAGAAACATCTAGAAATATTCCATGCGGAGTTCCAAGTGAGTACATATTAAAGATCACTCTTTTCTCTTCGTTTCTCTCCAATGCCTAGAATAGTGTTCTGCTCGGACTTGACTCCAATTGATTAACTTCTGTTAACTTGATGGGTCTTAGCAGCTTCACCGGTCATTTAGGGTAGTGCTTAAGACACTCAGCCTAATGGCAACAAGCTCAAGGGTGTCAAAGTGGCAGAACTTCAGCTTGGGCTGTTGTCTTAAATATAACAACGCGAATCCAATTAAACTTTCCGAGCGACCCAAGCTAACCATACATAAATACTTTATAATCATTTTGTATATGGTTAACTAACCAAAAAAGACGCTCCAACGTACCCCGTTACTTTTTTATACGTTTTAATAGAGAAGGGTGGAAAACACTAGAAGGCTGACGTCATTATTCGAAGGATTCGACAAAATCCGAGACAGGTCGTTGACTCATTCTCCGTTTATTTATATCGAGTTCGCATACTGGAGGAAACAATTTAACCCTTAATAAACTAGAGTTTCAATTTTGATACCAATCTTTTAAACCGAATGTTCACATTACTATTAGCTTTTTTTATAGGTTGGCTGTACGTATTTTACTTTTGTATAATATTCTTTCCAATGAAATGAAAAAAAATATTGTGATTTTTTTAGCTATTTTTCCCTTCATCTAGACCCTCAAGCAAACACAGTAATATTAAAAATAAATAACTTTCGTAAATCAGGCTACTAAGGGTTAAGTCATCATATTTTAAAGTAGCAACTGCTCGCGACTAAACACGCATTGTTTTCCTATATTTTATGATTTCCATAACTAATGATAATATTAATAGGCTATCAATTCTGGAATGATATACTTCCCATAAACAAAATGCAACGAAAATTAGTTTTAAATTGGAATTATTATTGACAATCAATCATTAAAACTGTTTTCATTGTTATTTATATCCTGCATACAAAGCCTTTTTCTTTATCTTTTCTTTGGTTAGTAGATATTGACAGGCTTTAGTGTTAACAAAAAAAAAAATTAGAAAAAATTGTTTCTCTTTTCCTTGCTATTGACTAGTCGAAGAATTTATATCACTGTCTTATAATACTGTCTTACGATACACGGATATCTCTTACTATATTATTTTCACTATTCTTACTAATCTGCAATATTTGTTTGTAGTCTCCGATAGAAAAAAAAAACGTATATATACTCGCGTCAAAAGTTATACTAATTTAGCTTAAAAAAACTTCCTAAAAATTCCTCTTGTATTTTTCCCAAACGCATTAAAAAAACGTATAACTTCAAAAAATAATACTATAAAAACTAATTTAAAATACAAAAGTATACGTGTCTGACATATCAAAGGACAGCCAAAACAAAGTATTTGGTATTTTACGTACGGGCTGATGTGATGGTTATATTTTCTTTTTTTTTTTTTTAATTAGAAACTGTTGGATGGCGACAAGAATACGGACCTGGGACGAATGTATAACCTGGTGGCGCGTATCCCGGACGGGCTTTGCGAGTTACGCCGTCTCCTGGAACAACACATCCACGCCCAGGGGCTGCAAGCCATCGACAAGTGTGGCGAGTGTGCTCACACTGTAAGTAATTATACTAACTTTATAAATGCGAATGTGAGTTCGCTTGTCCCGTTTTCACGCCTCCACTGATCGTTATAACATTTTGGCTAGCTACCACCACCTTCAAGTAGTTTTTTAAACTGGCGCAAACAGCTCTTACTGTGACCCGGCAGATGCACTTGAGAGCCACTCCCATTATCGGTTTCACCATCTTAGGCCACATTGCCATTTAACATCTGATTAGATTATGATCAAACTTAAAAAACTATAACGTATATAAAAAAAAAAATGATGGGCAATCTTTTACTCAGAAAAGAAGTACCGATCCACCGTGGGTTAGGTCGATTCTACATTTAAACGAGCTTTTTAACTTTAAATTTAATTTTTAAATTTAACGAGCAAAGTCGCGGGCCTAAACTAGTTAAATAATAAAGGAAAGACAGATTAAAAATAATGTTTAGTGATTTTACTTGTTCATCAATTTATTAGAAGTCATATCAAAGTACATATCTACTACCTGAAGACTGTTCGTTATCAAAAGGTTTGTTCTGAGGTGTTAGTTGGAACAGTTATCCTTTCCAGTCCACCTTTTTTGGCCTTCACGTTTCCAGGACCCGAAGGTCTACGTAACAACGATGCTGGAGGTCCACAAGAAGTACAACGCCCTGGTGTTGGTCGCTTTCCACAACGAATCCGGTTTCGTGACAGCACTCGACAAAGCCTGCGGACGTTTCATAAACAGTATGTATTGTCCATAAATCCCAGCTTTCTATATAATTATATAGGTTAGTCCCAAATACGGGGTACTACAATACAAATTGTTATGGATTTGAAAAACTCAACGGACTAACTTGATCTGGGTCCGTTGTCATGAATGCACAAATTTGTTCTTTTCTTAATGATTTTGCATGTGTCAAATTATATTCATATTTGTAATAGACTTAATAATATTAATTAGTTCTTTACAGCACTTTTGTTTGTTGTGTACCATATATTGCAGTTGTCGTCTACTTATTCATAATATATATGTATAATTGTAGTTGTTGTGATTTCATAAATAAAATAGATATGAAAAAAAATATGCCAGAACTAATTAATATTGTACTCTATGGACAAAATTTTAATAGGCTTACTGTATCACACAATTACTCTTCAGTGACACTTACACCTTATGATGCTATAGTCGCAATCCTCTTAAATATTTATTTTAGAATAAAGGAGTGTGTTATACTCTATAAGGCTTATGTCATTATTCGACCGATTCTACAAAGTTCGAACCGGGTTATTGTCTAGAACCCCATTGTATTTCGTTCCCACGCTCGATGATTCATATACGGTTTCCATAAAAGATACGACGATACTAAGAAAATCGTTGTAAACAGCGAACGCGGTCACGAAAGCGGCGAACTCCTCTTCGAAGAGTCCAGAATTACTCGCCAAGTATTGCGACCTGCTGCTGAAGAAGTCCAGTAAGAATCCCGAGGAAGCGGAGCTGGAAGATACGCTCAACCAAGTCGTAAGTACCACAAGTTATTTCTCCGTTAAGTAAAGTTAATACCTCCTCTTCTATTACACTACATCTTAATTGTACTTTTGAATCGATATAAAATATCGTTTGAATTTTTCCAGTATTCTGTAATAAATAATAGACCATTGTTTTCATATTATACGTATTATTTTAATGATGGATATACTTTTTAGTTTTACAATGAAGTTGCTATGATGCTCTCCGTAATCGAGTTCTAATTTATCGATATACGTAAATCGATTTGTAATCTGTATATCGCAAATGATGAGTCGATATTTATAAAAATCGTGTTATTGTTTCATAGATGGTTGTGTTCAAATATATAGAAGATAAGGACGTTTTCCAAAAGTTCTACAGCAAAATGCTCGCCAAGCGGCTCGTCCAACACATGTCGGCTAATGACGACGCCGAGGTAAAGTTACTTTTTAATATTGTTATACTTATTTTTAAATATCCTCGTTGTTATATTTATCCAGCGGTTTCTGAATTGTTGAAGATAGAAAAGTTTTTTTTTTTTTCGAACTGACCTACACTGTTGGCTTCGTAAGGCCTCTACAATTCCACCGGACTACTAAGGGGAGCGCTTAAGGCACTCGCCCGATTTGTTTAGGCGAACAGCGCAAGGGCACTCGGTGCGCCTCGGCTTGAACTGTCGCCGAATTTCCCGATCTGACTAACCTAAACTAAGCTATCTATCCATTTCATACACATATGAGTTCGTGAGAAGTGCATGTGTGACCATGCACGTTTCACGAACGTATATGTGTATTTTGCATCTGACTACTATGTTGTGTGACCTATTTCAGTCCGAAAAGGGCAAAAAAAACAGCCCACCACTATGTGTACCTAGGTGTGCACGTGTGTGGGGTGATCTGTGTAAATGAAAAACAAGCGTGAGTCTAGGTTTGTTTCTCGAGTAACATACTCGAGAAACAAACCTAGGCTCGAGTTGTTACAAGAAAAAACGCGACGAGTGTGCGGGATCGTATCATCACCCCCCCCCGCTCACGCCGACGTAAGCAGAGAGATAAAATTCGAGCGGTGGTCGGTCTTGAACAACGATCGTGTAGTCGCCACTCTACAGTATGCGCTAAACAACGTAGAAGATAGAAAGTAGAAGACACCCAGTTATATATCACGTGTCGTGTTCGTTATATACTAACGAATGTCGCAGTGAAATGTCACCTGAGCATGACTATATATTTATAGTTCGCAGAATGCCATCACACGATGACAAAATTGGGAAGGGAAAAGTGTTAAAACAAAAACTTTACAGTGACAGATATCATCAGTTGAATGAATGAAAATGAATATTATTCGAAACATTGTTAGGTTTTGACTTCTTTAAGTTTTATATAACAGTGAAATAACACTACAGATGTTACAAATTATTTTAGTTACGCGATTCGGTGTTATATTTAACCGATACATTTATAATGTAGCTAGTAATGATATATCACCAGTTTATAACAATAAAAGAAATCACGACGTTCTAGTTATAACATACTTTAAACTAGTTTTAACTCTATAACTAATATCGTGTGCAAATGAAACTGGTTTCTTTCTCTGCGTTATTTTTAACAGCTTTTTTTTTTTTAATTTAAAATCATTACTCTGCGCAGGCGCTTATTATTGGGTTAGTAATTATTAGATAAAAGTTACGTCCACCCTAATTTTCATCAATCCATAAAAAATGTCGTTAAAATTAGTATATATATACTAAATAATTTAATATGCGTTGTTTTGTCCCATACTATTTACTATGTATACCATTCTATAAATTTCAGGCGTCGATGATCTCAAAATTGAAGCAGGCGTGCGGTTTCGAATATACGAGCAAATTGCAGAGGATGTTTCAAGTATGTTACTTTTAAATATATTCCCCGCTCCTCCCCCCCCCCCTCCCCCTCCCCTCCATACATGATTGTATTTAAGTCATCTACATTTTACACCAGCGACTCTTAAAAAAGTATACTAGTGTAGTGTGAAAGTTGTTGTTGATTACGATAATTTGTCGCTTAGTGTTATCTATTTCAAACGTATGGTAAGAATGTATGTCTTTTGTACTGTGATATACTGTATAATACCATAACAAATGATATTTAAATTATAAATTAATGTATTGAGTAAAAAAGTATTTTGAATTGTTTTTCACAAAGTTTTATAGTTAATATAGTGTAAAGGAAACTTTGCTGCGCAAGCTCGATTCACACTTGATCGATTATTAACTCTGGTAATTAAACTCTTTTCAGGATATAGGCGTCTCGAAGGACCTGAACGAGAGCTTCCGCAAAAGCATGTCGGACAGCAACGAGCCGCCACTTCATATCGACTTCAGCATCCAGGTTCTGTCTTCGGGTTCTTGGCCGTTCCAACAGTCGTCATCCTTCCAACTACCCACAGAGGTGAATTTTGAAGTTGCTATTAAATACTTTTGAGTTGTTTAAATACACGTGACACATCCGTGCACACTTTAGTAACTCGTTCAATTAACTTTTCACCGATCACATGGCTACTTTTCACAGTCACATATCACATTGCTACAAATAGCATTGTTGCATTTCACTGTTATAAATCAGACTTTTAGGGATGCGGTATGTATATTTAAAAAAATCGATAATACATCGATAAGTGACTGCGAGCCTAAATGCTTCCTAATTAATGTTCGCATTGTTAATGAAGAGTGGTTAATGCGTTTTCTCGGTACAGTTTGTAACAATAAGTGATATATACTGTGATACGTTATATTAAATGATATTTTATTTAACAGTTGGAGCGGTCGGTGCACAGGTTCACGACCTTCTACTCGACCCAGCATTCAGGACGGAAACTGAACTGGTTGTACAACATGAGCAAGGGGGAACTCCTCACCAATTGCTTCAAGAACAGGTAAATGTAGAAACTTTAGTGATGGAGTGTTCTCGAATACCACAAAGAGTTTGAAGTTTCGGTAAAGGAAAACATTGTGATGAAAGCATGGCATGGCATAGTAGGGCTTTAAAGCCTGGCTAGCTACCACCCTCAAGTTGAAATTCTGCCGTCAAGCATCTATAGGTGTCTTCGGGCAGTTGCACTTACGAGTCCGTATTATAGGTTAGTGTTTTGGGTTTCTGGTGATGAATTTAAAATCCAACTTCACACAAAATTTTGGTCTTTTTTTCTAGTTTCTTAGTGTAGCCACCAAGTACAAGTTGATGGCTTGAGCCGTGCTGTTAATTTTTTTTTTTCTAACAAATCTACGCTGTTAGTCCACGTGGCTTTGAAAGCTTCACCCAATCCACCGGACTACTAAGTGGAGCGCTAAGGCACTCATCCGATTTTATATTAGCAACTAGCTCAGTCTAGCACGATTATGTATGAAGGTAATACATATAAGGAAGCTATTCATACATATAGGAATTTGGGAGATACCAAGCATGTGTACCTCACCAACTGATATGCGCATTTACAATATTACTTATGCTTAGAGTAATAGATTAACCCCTCGGCTGATTTTTTAATGCCCAGATCAAAAAATGGCGGATTATGTATTTAATTTTTTTTTTTTTTGTTTCACATCGTACATTGTAAATTTTATGGATTAGTAAAAAAACCGTTTGTAGAAATGAAAACATAGTTTAAAAATACATTTTACATAAAATGTATAATTGGACAATACATAATTTGTTATTGTTCAAAGTTTTCTAATAAATCAGGTTTTTTTTTTAAGTTTATGCTACGAACAGTCTGTTTACCTGTGCCTCATGAGCTCTACATTCGTTTGTATGGAACTTAAACCTTTATGGGTTTGAACAGTCCCAGGGTTAACTAACCACTTGTTATAATACTTGTAATATCTGTTAAAAACAGGTACACGTTGCAAGCGAGCACCTTCCAGATGGCAGTATTGCTACAGTATAACGAGAACACTGCGTGGAGCGTCCGCCAGTTGGAACAGCACACCGGTATCAAAGGAGATTTTCTAATACAGGTATAATTACATTTTTTTTAACAAAGTTCCGTAACTGCGCTTACAGCAGGAGGTAACGCATAGAAACCGTCATGTAAGAAAAAAGCGTTACGTCTCCCTTACAGTAGGAGTTAATTGGTGGAAATCGTCACGTAAGAAAAAGTGTTACGTGAGTTAACTGACAGAAGTAGTCACCTAAGGAAAAAACGTTAAATGTTTTCTAAAAGGTGGTTTATTTCTTTTCTTAAGTTTAGAAAAAAATTTGCATAATGATGTTATGAGAAATTAGGCACGTGAAAAAAAAGGAAATTTGGAAATTGTTGCCTTATTATACATTTATACATATTATACAATTGTTTGATTTTCAACATACTAACAGTGTTATTGAATTGATTATGTAATTTTTTTTTATTTTATCACCTGTTTTAAGATTATTGCCGCAAGTTTGTGACACCTTTTTATTGTTGCCTTATTATTGATGTGTTTTTTTTGTTGTTGTTGCAGCGGAATTATAGTGTTTTCTGAAGTCAAGGCAAAACTAATAAGCTTCATCTTTTCAGGTCCTTCAGATCTTGTTGAAGGCGAAGCTCTTGGTCTGCCAAGACGACGAATCGGAACTGACTGAATCATCTATTGTAGAACTCTACTTAGGTTATAAGAAGTGAGTATTCATTATTATTAGGCGAGTGACGTCACTAATCAATCACTATTTGGAATTAACCATTTATTGTTTCATATGTATAAGCATTCTTATGTATGAAAGTATATCTCCTCCATCATATACAAGATGTAACAGCAAACAGGAAACATACCCATACTATTACGTGACTCGTTCAGGGGGTAGGGAGGTCTTCAAAGTACTATGCTTAGTTATAGAGAGGAAGAGGAAAACCCGTATTTATAAGTCACTACATAGAAATATAAACAATAGAGGAAGGGGGGTCTTCTCATATACTACAGATGGTCATCATGGGTGGGAGGGAGCTAAAAAATTCTCAAACGCGGGTCACGTAGTTTGGGTACGGTCGCTTATGTTGGTTGGTTGGTATTATTTTATTAGTGTCTCTACCGGACTGGTTCGTGACTATCATACACATAGTGAAAAATCTGAAACAGTGACTTTCATTTTGTTTGTTTCGTTCCGGGATTAGCCGATGTAAATTTAGCGGGTAGGTAAAATGGCTGTAGCTGACTGGATACCGACTACCATACACATAGTGAAAATTCGAGAAAATGACTTTTAGTTTTTCGTGTTCTGAGATCAGTCTGTGTATATTCGGTTGTTTGTGAAGCTTGCAGGACGGCATGAAGGTTGTAACTGTCGATGGATTTTGATCCTGTGGTCGCCGTTTTTAAATAACACGGTACTTACACACATAGGCATACTACCGTCACTTTATCGTGCTAATTAAAAATAAATAAATAAAAAGAGAGTGAAAAATAGTATGTTTTTAATCATGTATTTTATTTTCCGTCAGCAAAAAACTTCGCGTCAACATTAATATACCCTTGAAAACTGAACTGAAGGTCGAGCAGGAAGCAACGCACAAACACATCGAAGAGGACAGGAAGATGCTGATACAGGTAAGTATTTCGAGAAACATCGATGTCTTAGGGGTATGCCATAAATTACGTGACACTTAATGGCGGGGTGTAGTAAATCCTCTTTTACTTCAGAAGCTTAAAATACAAAAAAAAAATCCAAGGGTAAAAATCCATTTTTTTAAAACTCAATTTATACTTTAAAAATGAAAAATGTTTAACATTGTTTTTTGATACTTTGTTTTATTTTTTTCTATAAAAGCCATGTAAAAAACAAAAAATAAATAATAAAAGATTAAATTGAGACTATTCTTAAAAGTTATGCCCAATAAACTATCGTTTGAAGGAGTAATACACTTAAAGTTTACCATGAGGGCTGTTTGAGGAGCACTAAAACATATCACAAAGTTGAGGAAATACAAAGATATATTTTCAAACCATCCGAGTTGGCGTGGACCGCCCCATATAAATGATTTTTGAAGTTTTTATTTTAATAAAGTCGAAATCTATCGAAACATGTGTCGTCATACAAGAGAGTTGTCGCATAAATGTGTTCATCAAAGCTAGTTACAAAAATCATAAAAATTATTGTGACGTTATTTACGGCCCTCGTGTTTTTGGTGATGTGTAAAATTGACAAATATATTATGTAACACCATAAAAGAGTCGTCGCATAAATGTCACCGAATCACCTGAGCCAAATGGCGTGAAATTTTCGTGACGTAACTTATGGATGGCCCTTGACGACATCAGTGATGTTTTGCGGTATATTTGCTATAATGTTCACCCCTTTCAGGCGGCAATAGTGAGGATAATGAAGACCAGGAAAACGCTGAAGCACCAGCACCTGGTCGTAGAGGTCCTCAACCAGTTATCGTCGCGGTTCAAGCCTAGAGTTCCTGTCATTAAGGTATCAAGTTTATATTCTTAATGCGATTTCCAGCCTCTTTTTCTGTGTCTCTTTTACTTTTAATAATAGTATTAAAAAAACGATACTAAAGTTAGACATAAAGTATCGATATAAGTTTTTAATACATAGATTAAGGAAAGATAATAAGTCGAATTATTATGCTTCCCCTGTGGGAATGTACTGCGACACTTATGATGGTTCATTTGTTACCGTGTTCGGATAGCGCGTCGATGAACGTACGTTCGAATCGTTGCGAATGCGCTGGAGATTATGGTGAAGAAAAGAATTTGTTATGAAACCATACCATGATGGTAGGATGTTTTCTAAGTCCGCCTAGTTACCTACCATCCTAAGTTAAAAATCTATCGCCAAGCACCTGTTGGCGTGTACCGGCAGCTGCACTTGAGAACCAATCCCCTTCCTATCCTCTCCTCTCCTCCCCTCCTTTCCTCTCCCCCTCCTCCCCCCTCTAGGTTTAGCGTTTCTACCATCTTGGACAACATCGCCATTTAACATCGGATGAGATTTTGGTCAAACGCTAATAAAACCTTAAACGTATAAAAAAAATGTCGTTTTGTTTGACAGAAATGCATCGATATACTGATCGAGAAAGAGTATCTGGAGCGAACTGAAGGCGAGAAGGACACTTACAGTTATTTGGCGTGATTGCGAATGCGCATGCGCCGAAAGCACTTAAAATTCTGTAACAAATAAACAATATTATACATTCTCGTGTTTTATTACTGTTAATAATGTAATTAAAGTATTCAGAAAAATTTGAATATTGTCTTTATTCAGTAAACAAACAAACGGAAAACAATCGACGTTTTTCTTTCCTTTCTTTCGCGTTATTGTAGATTTCAACTATCCCTCGGGAACAGTACATTTTGGTGAATGAATGTTACTCTATATACAATATTTCATAATGAAATGAATCTTATGACTCTTCCCTTGTCAAACTTTTTAATACGATACTCCTTAACGTATAACGTAATTTATGGATGGACCCACTTATCTTAGTAATGATATCAAGGTCTTTTAATTAATTCAGTGTTTTAATACAATAATACATTTCTTTTCAAACATTAATTTTAACCTAGCTAGTTAAGTTTCATCTATCTATTGTATTGTAATATTTGCCCATTAAAATATTTGTATACTTACTCTGTGGGCGACGGAGCGGATTGTTCTCTAAGAATTATGTTTTTTTTTTTTGGAATATTTCATATATGTATGACAAAAAAAAACTTTTTTTTAGATTTTTTTTTGCAAGTTTTGGTGACATCTCAGAATTCAAATACACTTCACTTTTAAATAATAACCAGTATATATTACAGTAAGTGCCAATAAAACATAATGTAGGTTGATAACTATAGTTACGATTGTTTACTCTTTACTAATATTAGAAATGAGAATGTGAGCTTGTTTATTTTTTTATGCTTAAACTTATTTATCTCAATTACTCGACCGATCATTATAAAATGTTGCGCATATGTTACTAGGGGTACAGGAAAGGAACTATCATACAGAAAAGAACCTAACATACAGTTAAGGACCTATCACACAGTTAAGGACCCATCATACAGTTAAGGACCTATCACACAGTTAAGGACCTATCATACAGTTAAGGACCTATCATACAGTTAAGGACCTATCATACAGTTAAGGACCTATCATACAGTTAAGGACCTATCATACAGTTAAGGACCTATCATACAGTTAAGGACCTATCATACAGTTAAGGACCTATCATACAGTTAAGGACCTATCATACAGTTAAGGACCTATCATACAGTTAAGGACCTATCATACAGTTAAGGACCTATCATACAGTTAAGGACCTATCATACAGTTAAGGACCTATCATACAGTTAAGGACCTATCATACAATTGAGGACTTATCGTACAGAAAAAATGTACCTACTATTCCCGCTCGTTCGATCAAATCTATATAAACTTGAGCCAACGCTAGCAAAAAATAAGTATCACTACTACATGACGCTATAAATAGTAGTAAACGTATATGTACATGTATTCTTTTTGATGGGTGGTCACTCTGTTCCTAGGGAAGAATACAGGACGCCGTCATTTTTGCCGGGCAATTTTTCTTTAATCGTCTGGTAACCCTGCGGTAACGGACGAGCAATTAAACCGCGACAGGTTTGGAAAGCGCGCAACGCATATTATATCATGCATCATGCAATAACAGTCATTACCGCGTGCCACGTGCTCCATATGCAACCACTCAAATCTTGAAAATAATCGGACATCTGGGAGGGATTGCTCGATAAGGTGAAAACTTCCTTCTATTTTGCTCGGTTAATCAATGTCCGTCATATTAAAGATCTGGAGTATTATGCTAGCAACGTCTACGTACATTTGAAGCACACGCACTCACACTCGTGTGCTTTCTGAAACGGGCATAAGGCAGCTCTATTCACAATGTTTTAATTCGTTTTATTGTACAAATCAATTTTGTTTAATACTGTTGATCGTATGTGGCTCAATGTCTTTGGGCACGGTAACTCATCGTTCGTAGAATCATTGCCCGTAAATTCGTTCTTTGTGGCTTGTTTTAGATAAATTGTTGCGTGTAGAGTACTCGAACTATCTCGATCGGTTACTGTCTGTCGAAATCCGTTGTGTAACTGATTGAGAAGTTGTGAGCGTTACTGCAATTTTCCAATGAGCGCGCTCCCCGTGTGTTTGTTGCACATTGTACATGTTTGTCGCATCGGCCGAAATGAGACCTCGAGATGGTCACATATTTCGAGCCCGTGCGGCGGCGCCTACATTTTTACACCCGTGTGACGCGAACCATTAATTTTTTGCCGCATCCGTTCTTAGCGACGTCCACATTCTTTTACATAAAAACTTATACCTAACACATTATAATTACGTATAATTCTACTATAATTTATTACTATCAAACTACACTAAATGATCGACATATTGCTCGCTGCCCGCGATAGCGCCTGTTCTTAATTACCAGAATGACTTCCGAACCGGTAGTAATGTTTTGACGATCATTACTTCCTTCGCAAAGACTCATCATCATCATCTTATCCTTATCCCACCTAAGTAGGGTCGGCACAACATGTTTTCCTTTTCCAATCTCCTCTGTCAGATGTCATCTCAGTATTCACACTTTTTATACACATATTATTTTTCACACAATCCATCCACACCTTTTTCGGTCTTCCTCTACTCCTATGTCCATCCACGTTCAAACGCAAAACTCTTCTTGTTACATGACTTTCATCTCTTCTCATAATATGCCCGTATCATGCTAACCTATTACTCTTCAACTTTTATATCACTGGTGCTATTTTCAAACTTCCTCTGATATACTCATTCTTAATCCTATCCATCCTTGTTACACCACACATCCATCTTAACATTCGCATTTCTACCACATGTAATCTTTTCTCATCCGTCTCTTTCGTAGCCCAGCACTCGGATCCATATAACACGGCTGGAAGGACTAAATTGGATAAAATATTTCTGATGTTCGTTTTGCATTAAATACATTTCTAAAAAAAGGGACAAAGGGTCCATGTAATCCAAAAAATAGTGATGTAGAACCATCTACAAAAAATTAGGCATCGATTGCTCAGAGACCTATGCCGATACGTTTAGTAATTATGACGTAATCGAACCTCAAGTGAACTATACTTTCATTATACTTATGGAGTCGTTGACTGACTCCTAAACATGTTTATGTACACTGTACAGATATGTTATATTTAATATTATGTCAATGTACGGCTGCTATTCTTTATCACGATTAATTTACAACATTTATTTTATTCACGTTTCTTATCACTGATAAAGTTGTATTTATTTTACAGTTATGGAGCCTCTAAAAATAATATATTTTGTTAGCTGCTTACTACGGTTTACCGTGGGTGTATTTCGAAAAAAAAAATTAAACCAATTCTTCCCTTTACAGTTCCACCATGAGATTTAATAAAAAAGGAAACCTAATAACTGAATGTCAATATTTTTGAAGGTCTCCCTAAACCATTGAGCAATTTATTTCACTTTTTCAAACGATTTTCATACAAACCTTATACTGGCAGTTAAAATAACAACAAAAAAATTATTACCAAATAAGTGCATCACTTCTGAAATGAATTGTTTAATCAAGCAATCGTTTAGCATAGCATAGCGTTTAGTAATCGGGTACTGTCTGTTCGTTTACCTTCAATAAGTATAAAAAAACTACATTTAATTGCATAATTTTTCTTCTACTTTATATTAATACTAGCCGGTGCCCGCAGCTCCGCATGCGTTTTTTTATAATTGTAAATTACTTCTTATAAGATCAGCTATCTGTTAGTGAAAGTTCCGTGAAAAATGGTCCAAACCGTTTTGGAGATAGTACTGCAACCGAAGCCATGGGTAAAACAAGCTAGTCCAAAATAAAAAAAGCTTTAATTACTTATTATTACGTTAGCTATCTGTCAGTGAAAGTCCCATGAAAATAGATCCAATCGTTTTGGAGATAGTACTACAGACGAAGCCACGGATGACAGCTGGTCTACAATAAAATAGCCTATGTCACCCACTGTAATTTTAACTATCCGTCAGTGAAATTTTTGTCAAAATCGGTCCAGCCGTTTCGGAGATTACTCGGAACATACAGACAGACAGCCGGGCAAAAAAATTAAAAATTTTATTTTTGTTATCAGTATCGTGTATACCTTCATATCCAATCAGTAAAAAGTCGTTATTTTGATATTACATACAGACACTTCATTTTTATTATATAATAAAATGATAGAGGCATGCCCTTGTACACGGATCACACAAAAACTACTGGAAGGGTTTCGTTTAATTTTATTAGTTTCACATCTGAGACACTTGGTCCTTATTTAAAAAAAATATGAAATATCTTCATTGAATATAACTACGTTTAACCTCTACACAAAACTAAAGAAATTTTGTAAACAAAAATTATTTATGCTTTCAATTTTTTTATGTTTTTTCATTTGTACATAAAATATATTGTGAAAATAATACACCAAGCAGACGAAGTCACGTGTATCAGCTAGTTACACATATAAACCTTCTGAAAGTAATTATTTAATTCTAAACGATGGTGTCAACTGAGCTGAGTGAACAGTTACTTTGATTTAGAATGTCTATACAAATTATATAATAAATAAATATGCAGTACCCGGCTTTTGATTTGGCTCGTGAGTTTCATACAGGCTTTCTTTTATGAATCACAGGTAAAAGTTTTTGAAAACAAGTTTTGTTAAAAAAAATAATGAATGACTATAATATTATGTCTACGGGATTTTTTGCGGGTTCTTAGTACGTCTTATAGTGGCTTTTATATATTATTCCTAATCTTGTGTTATTTGACTCCATATTTTGTAATATTGGTGGCATTTTACGCAATACAGTTCTAACAAGGGGGCCACCATTTTGTTAGAACCTTGAAATATGCACAAAACACTTATACACGACAATGACAGTATTAACCTAGAATACTGGTTGCCAGAAAAAAATACAATTTCTACACAATTTTGTAATCAGACTCGGAAATTTAATTCGCGACCTTATTTTAATGTATGTATTATGGATAATTCCTCGTTGTTAAAAGCTAGTAAACGTTTATTGATATGCAAATACCATTATCAATAGAATAATTACATAGTTATCTTTGTGAAATACGGAACTGTTTGCAACACTTATATAGTTTGATCAGCATAATTACTCCTGCAGTTGATAACACAACGAGTCGTATGTTTTTACAAATAATTAGCGCGTAGTGAATAATTGTACGCACGTTTGCCAATTTTGTTCTATAAGCATTGGTAACGCTAATAACTACAAGGATTTGTCCTATCACGGTATCAAAGGCGAGTGTTATAAATATTTATACACTATACTATTACGTTACTGTGTTACTTTGTATAGTGATGTTTATGTAACAAAATCATTTGCATTGTAGTAATAAATTAAAAAGTTTGTGTTATACGTAATATATTTTTGACAGGTGTCAGAATGTCGTTCTTATTTTTAAGTTGGTATGTTTAACTTTTTTTTAAATTTATGTTTCGCTTCAATAGAAATATTTTGGTACCACTTTTCCTTTCGTCAGCCATTATTTAAATTGTTACGAACGGAGACACCGTAACACAACGGAATAAAATATGTTTTTTTTAAAGTTGCCATGACATGTATTATTTTACAAAAAGGCAATAATTTTGAATTTCTTGGTCGAAAAATAACTTTATTCGGATTTTAATATAACATATAATGTAAAATGTATAATTAATTATACTTATAATCATATCTACTTATATATCTTAATAAATATTAATTTTTCGGTAAAAGTCCGATTGTTTTAACACCATATTTTATCGAATCGTTACAATGATCAAAGTAATTTGAGATAGGGGGTGTGTTATAGGATCGCTTATCTTAAATGGTCTTTAGTTTAAAGTAAAAATTGTTTTTGAAAATGGGCAATGGAAACGTAAATGTACTGTTCGAAGTTTTAGGAAAACTATTGGTCGTCAAAAAATATTGTGGATACAATATTTGTACATTATTTGGTAAAAATATGTAAATAACATTCACATAAAAAAGTGGTATGTGCTTATGAGCGTACGAAAGAAGTGAAAACTTCTTTATAAAAAGTACAGCAAAACATAAAGCCAACGCGCCCCGCGGTTTTCACCCATACAAGTACTGACCGCGACGGACGTTGGTCAACTTCGGTGATTTGTATGAGTTCCGGTATTCTCAGCACTCTCCCTGATAAAGTGTTTACTCCCACCGCTTTTTATTACACAAAAACGTTGCGGATCAGAATTTCGAAGCCCTCACATAAGTAGTGTTACTTAAAAGAAATGAATTAAAGTGGAATTTCGAACATTGGACGTTCAGTAGTGAAGTTTAATTTTTTGGTGCAATTAAAAGAGTCCTCAATGTCGATTTAATTTGGTACGAGAACTGTACTTTCGAACTTGACGTTTTAATATAGGCTTGGCTTATCATTATCATAGAAGTATATATCGATAGTATATGTAAGCACACCGCCATTTTATCAAGTGTTACGAACTTACGATTAAACTCTTATCTTTATAAAATAAACAAAACAGAATGTATTTGTGTACATTTCTTATTAGTGCAAAATAGGTACATTGTATTAGTTAATGTTTTATATAATAGGGGGCAAACGAACAGGTGGGTCACCTGATGGTAAATGATCACCGCCGTCCATAGACACTAGCAACACCAGGGGAGTCGCAAATGCGTTGCCGGCCTTTTAATATATGTGGGCCTCCGGCGCTCTCACTGACCGAACGAAACGCAACAGTGCAAGCACTGTTACTTCACGTCGGTTTTCTGTGAGCGGGTGGTACTACACCGGGCGAGCCGACCCATTCATGCTGAAACCAGTGATAGTTTCAGCGTAGCTCTACCACCTATATATCGTGTTTTGATCGTAATTTCATCTGATGTTAGATAACGATGTGATTGGTAAACACGCTAGCGTAGTTGCTTGCTCCGAAATACAGTTGCCAGTACACATCCATAATAGCTTGTCGATAGGTTCTGGATAGTTAACCAGCCGGGCTTAGGAAAAACTCTACAACTATGCTATGGTTTCATTAACACGTTTTTCTTCAATCTTCAGCTCATTCGTAAGGATTCTACGTCGATCGATGCGTTGATACTAACTACATATTTATCATAGCTTGAAAACATCTTTAAACGTCCCACTTTATATATTTCAATTTTAACACTACGTGCAGTCTATACGAGCTACATAATACTTTTGTTATATAGTGGAAGTAAAAGTTAGACACTTGAAAAAACTGGTGTACCTTAACTGATTATTCGTTGTGTTTTACATTTAAACCATAAGCCTGTTAAACTCTGACAGTAATAATGGAATCCTTAATCAAATTTGCTTAGATTTTATCTTCACATCCATATAAATAAAAATCAATTGACAATTGTATTTACGCGCGTCACTTTAAAATGGCTGCACTGTAATTATTTTTTGTTATATTTCTAATTGTCAGGACACTGTAGGAAAGTAAATGATTGCAAAACAGTATGGGAAAATGAAAATAGATTTAGGAAGATCTTTCAAAATATTGTTAAAATTCAAAAATTTGCCGTTCAGCTATTTTGTTGGCATTTTATTTTATTAAATGTTCGGACTATAAACAGAAGTATTGGCTTCATTTTCATCGTTATTACACCCGTGCGTAGAAAACACCGTGTCGTAAAGACACACGATAGAAGTAAAACTTTTGTATTTCAGGAAAACATATTAATTAAAAGAAAAACAGAGTGTGTCGTAAATACACATGACAGAAGCTAAACTATTCAATTGAAAGGGTAACTTTCTAATTAAAAAATACATCAAGAAGACAACGTCACGCGGTGTTCTGAGGCGGTCACCCATCCAAGTATTGACCGCGCCCGACGTCGCTTAATTTCGTTGATAAGACGAGCACTGGTGTTTTTAACGGTATACACGACACAGTGTTTACTCCCAACACTTTTCGTCACACAAAAAGATTACCGATTAGAATTTCAAAGCCCACCCATAAGAAGTTTCGCTTCAAAAAGAAATAGCCAAATAGTGATGCGTTTACAAATATTCGATAACTGATATTATATGTTATAGTTTATATTACTTAAGTTCTAATTAATGTCGTATCTATTTTTTTTGTTGTCCTTATATCAGCTAATTCCTAAAGCACTCGCGATTATTTCTTTTGAAATTTATCCATCCAAAGGTTGCCTGGAAGAATGAATAGCGCCGCCTTTTCTACCGACTATATCATCTGAAATACGTAGTTGGATAAAGGCTCAATGATATACAATAAAAATTAAATTAAATAAAACATCTATAATTATATAAGTGTTCAGTTCCCAAAAGCAATTTAAAAAGAATTTTAAACAGTGTTACTATTGTAAATGTTGCAGCTTATAAAATATAAGAAGTCAGTTCGAAAATTATGTTGAAAAATCCATACTATATATACGGGCCGAAATGCCGCGATGTGCCGTCGAATCTCAATTTCGGCGACTACATGTTGAATAAACTATGGGCCCATAAAGAGAATGTTGCGATGGTAAGTGTTACCTATTCTGTTTGGCTGAGTTTTGGATTGTACTTTTTGGATTCAATTGACCCTATGCTATTTTTTTAATGCACAACGAAGCGGGCAGATTCATCCGGTGATATATATATGCAAGGACAATTGAATACAACACTTTATTCGAACTTGTATACTACTATGTTAAGTAAATCCATGGATTTCTCTCACTTTAAATAGTGGAAATTTATTCATAAATTGGTCGGATTATATTTTATTGGACGAACAGAATGTCCCTTGTTAGCGTGAATGTAACAAATTTTGTATTCTGGTCGTGTATATATGGAATATGTGAAAAAAAAGGAAAATAGGTTGTGCTGATACTATTTAATTTATATCTAATACCTCAAATTGTAACGCCTTGCACTAATTATAATACATGTAACTTTTAAGATAAATGGAGCGACGGACGAAAAAATAACATACCAGGAGATTGCACAACAAGCGATGAACTTTGCCGTCTCGCTTACTCGTATAGGCGTGCGAAAGGGAGACGTTGTTGCATTATTTTCAGAAAATAATCAAGAGTTCTGGAGCGCTGTCATCGGAGTTATTTGTACTGGAGCTATACTAACCACAATAAGTACAGCCTATGCGAAAGGTATTTGTTTATAGCCTGTGGGCATTAATCGGTTAGCTTTATACAGTATACATTTGATCGCTTTGAACGTAGTCGCGAAAAACACAAATTTAGGTATAAATACAGTTATATTATGAGCGGCCAGAAATATATAGTATAGTAGCGAGAGGATGACAGATTTGAACATTTTTTGAATATTATGTCATATCTAAAAAATCCTTTATTCTGACCATTTTATAGGGTGGTAATCTTTAATCCGACGATTACATGATAAAATGATTGTATCTTAGTGGAAGATTAATTTAAGTTAACGCTGGAATATTACTTTTAGTAGCGACAGTCAAATTGTTCAAATCTGAAGCCCCCCCCCCCCCCCCCCCCCCCCGAATTTAAATTATTAGCAAAGGAAGATCCAAGGGGGCTCCCTTTAAAAAATAGCCTGTAACAATCAGGGATAATGTATCTTCTTAATATCATGTAGCTTCCTATTACTGAAAGAACAGTTATAATCAAATCACAAATGTGCTGAGATTAAATGTTTACAAGTAACTGTTTATAATAATACAGTTTAAAATATTTAACTAATGGTACAATTACGTTTTACAGGTGAAATACAACATGTTATGAATATATCCAAACCGAAATATATAATCTGTTCACTAGAGATGTACAAAAATAACAGGAAAACGTTAAAATCGATAGATCATATTAAAAAAGTTATACTGTTCGGAAACGAAAAGCAGAATAATACGTTATTGTATAAAGACATGGCGCTGGCTCATAACGGTTATATTAAAAACGTTATTTTCGACGATTTTCTATGCATCGATGTGAGAGGAGATGATACGTTATTTATCATGTATTCTTCAGGGACAACTGGCTTACCTAAAGGTGTTATGTTGTCTCATCTGAATGTGCTAACTTCATGTTCTTTGTAAGTAATCATGTTTATTCTTAACGTATTTTATATGTATATATATATATATATATATATATTTCTGTTAGGATTATCTCTGTTGCCTTAATAGTTTATTAATATTCATTATGTAATGTATGAGATACTTAATTTTGGAGTAAAATCTTAACAAATCATTTTATCCCCCAAATCCTTATATGAAAGGATAGTTAAAGAAGAGTAGTATATATGGAAATATATGTCGGAGTCGGACGTTTGAGCCGGCAGTTATAATAAAGGTATGACGTCAATTATAAATGACGTCCTCCTTGTCATATAATCTATCAATCTCTCAAAACTAATTAAGTATCCATAATAAAGGCGTTTACCTTAAACAGAAAATACCGTAATACACTATCGAAACATAATTACGTATTATACTCACAGATGTGCACGGGACGGTGCTCCGTGCTAGAATGATTTACGCTTCCTTTTTTGTTTTTCTTTTTCATACTGACTACATTGTTAGGCTGGCAAGGCCTCTACAGTTTCATCGGACTACTAAAGGAAGCACTTAAGGCACTCACCCGATTTTATATAGATGACTAGCACAAGGGCGCATGGCACGACTCTGCTTGGGCTGTCGCCGAATATCCCGAGTCTAACTAGCTAAGCTAAACTATCCATTTCATACATATATGATTTCGGGAAATAAATATGTGTACCAAGCATGTATGTTTCACGATCCCGTACACGTATTTTGTATCTGACTACGGAAATATACGCTCCTATTTGGCTACGCATTTTATAGACTTGCTCGGGTAGAAATGAAATATTTTTGTTTCAGTACAAATATTATTTTGCTTTGACATATATAATATATATACACATAATTTAAAAATTTGAAGAGTAGTAAAAGGGGGTGTCCATTCATTACGTGAGATGTTTTTGAGTATTTTTTGGTCGCCCTTTCCCCCTGGTGAGATGTGACACCATAATTAAATGTGAGATTTTTCAAAATTTGTATTTTTTATTTATAAGAATAAATACAATTGTCTTTTTATTTTTATTAAAACTAGTAAAGACCAGTATTTGAGATTGTTTAGATTCCAGCATATTTTTATTGTAGAAACATACTTAACTGTAAATTAATCTGATTTTCTCACATTTTTACACTACCTTTTACCCGAAAAACTTACGTGATGTATGCTGAAACTCTATCTCCTTTCCATGTAAGATTTAGTGAACTTCTGCTTGACTCCCTCCCACCCTGATTTTGTTGTGTAATTAATGGACGCCGCCTAATTTACAAAAAGGCTGAATTGATTTTGATGAGACTTTTATTGATATTTAAAAGGATTTTGAGAACTATCTACCTAAGCTATGTATTTAAACTAAGTATCACTGCCCCTTACCATAGATACTAAATAGCAATAGCAGTATTAAACAATGGTAACTTACAATTTAAGAATTAAGGAGTAAATCGGTAATTATATCTTCGAAAGCTTAGGTAAAAGTTAATGTGATTAGCGGCATACCAATATATCCATGGACTACTCCAGTTCTGTAGTACCCATTTTTGAATTGCTGGTCTTCGTTATTTATATCAGATATATTATGTTGTAATTTTCCAGGCCATCATCATTGAATCCCAAAGCTATCACACTAACTATCGCACCGTGGTACCATGTTATGGGGTTGATAGGGACATTGGGTGCATTTACTTTCGGAAGAACCGGTATCTATTTAGCAAAGTTTGAAGTGGATTTATATTTGAAAACAATTGAGAAATATAAGGTGAGAATTATCTTTTCACCTTTATAATAGTGTACTTAAATTGGATATGTGACGTGAAATTCACTTGTTCAACTAAATGTATGTCTTTAATTGTACGCCCTATTATCCTGCCATGTTTCAATATGATTTGGAACGAAGTTCCTGAATGCGGCTTGGTGTTGAAGTTGTCTGCTAGAAACCATTATGTAGAAAAAAGTATTACGCCTCCTTTGTGCGACTTTCTCTCTCTCTCTGTCTCTTTCTAATATATACGGGAGTGAGCATGCGTGCGAATATCGAAATTGAAGCAGACGGACATTGTGCGCTGCCAGTTGTATAACCTTAATATTGAATACGTGGAAATTTTATTTAAAACTTGTTTTTTATTTATCATCTTTTAACTAATTAATATTCAATTTTCTTTGATTCAATTGATTGAATAATCTTTGATAGTTAAATTTTTTTACAAAAAAATTTTTTAAGCAAATGTATATTTTTGCTTTCAATTTTGTTATGTTTTTTCCGTAAACATAAAATGTATTGCTAAGATAATAACAGCGTAGATAAAGTCGCGGCTATCAGCTAGTTGTATATAAAGTTTTTATTAAAGATAGTAATATAGGCAGTTACGCGCACCTACATCAACTTTGAAATAATCAAGGTATTCCATTGTGAGCTATTTTGTGTTTACTATTAATTGTTTCAGATTGCAATTCTGGCCGTAGTTCCGCCAGTATTAGTGGCTGTCTGTAAAGCTCAATCCAAATATGATCCGAGTTCTGTCACAGGTGTATACTCCGGTGCTGCCCCATTGCACAAGGAGACCATTAATGCTGTTTATGATAAGTGCGTTATATTTGAATTAGCTTAGACTGTCCCTTTGATGTGCAGATGAGTCTTTTACCTTCCTGTTTTTCTATAATATGCCTCGCTATATCCGGTCTCAGTTTGTTCAAATATCATTTGGGTGCTTAAATTGATCTAAGTTTATTTAGTGTTATCAACTTAAAGTAAATGTTTAACAGGTTTCCCAACATCAAAACCGTTTTTCAAGGTTATGGGTCATCGGAGACCACGCTGGCAATAATAAGATATAATCACGATGAAGTAGTGACTAGCAAAATCGGTAGTGTCGGGAGGGTGGTGGCTGGAACTCTTATAAAGGTTGTGTTTGTATTATAAAATTGTTTCTTCTTTGTCTTACTTACTCACACTAGATCTGTGCTTTTCTGTATATTGATATTTACATTCTCACAATTATGAACTTCACCCCTGTTACATATAATAATGTAGTCGGATTACCAACATTAAGATTACAAAGGAGACTAAATATCAAGTAAGACTACTCAGGTATATCCATGACAGCTTTATAGCAGGTTTCTTAATACTCTTTTGGTTTTAGCATTTGAACACAATCTCATCTGATGTTAAATGACGATGTGGTCTAAGAAGATAGTAAACACGCCAAATATAGCAGAGGACTGGATCTTAAGTGCAGCTGCCGAAGCATACCTAAAGGGGTTTGAAGATCATTTTCAACATGAGGTGGTAGCTAGCCAGGCGAACTTAGAGAAGGCGCTACCAACATGCTATGGCTTCATCGAGTTTTCCTTCGAATTGGAACTTGTATCAATCTATCTGGGGACCGAACATACTAACTACTAAGTTATAACTGCTCCAAAATTTGCAAGATGATGGAATCTAGTATAATTTTCTATAATTTCTTTAGGTGGTAGACATAGAAACAAGAGAACCTCTAGGCCCGTATAAACCTGGAGAAATTTGTGCTAAGGGTGGTCTTTTAATGAAAGGATACGTTGGCAAAGAACGCAAAGAGGAACTCGATAACGAGGGATTCTATAAAACGGGAGACGTAGGATATTATGACGAGGATGGTTTCTTCTATATTAGCGATAGATTGAAGGAGCTCATTAAATACAAAGGTCATCAGGTATAGTCAATTTATCTCAGTATTTTCTTACTTTTTTAAGTCTGTTTTCTTGTGTGTAGTATTTCAAGAATACTAGGTTGGACTGAAAGTGTAACATTATATTAGGAATATTACAAAAACGTTACTTTGCGGAAATCCATCATTAGATGCTTAAATGGACGCTACTTTGCACTTCGGTCCGGAATTAATTGGCTCCTGTTATGTCTCACTGCAACAAAAACTTTTGCTGTTAAATCTGAAACTAGTAATAGAAAGAGTGAAATATTAGCAACTAATGGTTAAATCCAACATCGACGGATGGTTGAATCTGTAGTCGGTTGACACTGTTGGTATATACATACTGTAACTGTAAAATATAAAAGTTAAACTTAGTTAAAATATGTTTTAGATTAACTTGTAATAACCATGGTCGATGAGACGTGTTCCGAGCGTAAATGTAAAGTAGCGTCTATTTAACTACTCAAGGATTTTACAGACTTATAAATTCTACTAATGTTTGTCCTTTAGTGCGATAAAGTGCCTGCACAGCAGGTGATATCAAATACAATGCAGTATATGAATAGCCAATTTCGTTAAGAAATAATGTTCTATAAATTCGTGGAGTCTTCTATTGTTCTGTATAAAACAAATCCATGTTGCTTAGTTAGTGTTATGCATCTAAATGAGATTAGATTATGTATCTTTAGATAAATCAAATAGCACTGAAGCTGCTTAGTTATGTTCTCGCAGTCCGGTTACCGATGTGGGAGTAACACTATTGCAATCGAGTCTGTAAAACTCTGAAGTAATCAACACCAAGCATCATTGCATAGGATACGTATCTAACTAAGGAGTTCCCTTGCAAAAAAAGATACCCGAGATGTTATGTGGTATCAATGAATATGCTGTATATATTTCATTCTATCTACATTTTTTTTTATGCCAATGGGCAGCAAACAGGCAGACGGCCCATCTGATGTGAAATGGTTACTGTCGCCTATGAACAGCTGCAACACCAGGGGCATCGCTGTTGTGTTGCCGACCTCTTCTTCTTCTTTCTCTTTTTCCATGTATATATATATATATATAAAGTGGTGTTGATTGGTTGAGATTGATAAACTTCAGAATTAATTAAATTAATTACCCTGGAATTTGGTATGCCTAAGTTTTTTTTAATGGAAATAGTATTAATATAATCCATTTTACTGTAATTGGTCACTAGGGGGCGCTAATTTATATTTTATTGTTATTGTGTTTCAGAATGTAATTATATATGGATGTATGAACTCGCGATTGTAGCTACTTTTAAATAATTATAGATAAAATTAAAGTGTCTAAGTATAACTCGATACATTAATGCATATAATACATAACTCTAGGTTCCTCCAGCAGAATTAGAGGCAGCCTTACTTCAGCACGATGCAATAAAGGATGCAGGAGTCGTGGGAATTCCAGATAAAGATAGTGGGGAAGTCCCACTAGCGTTCGTTGTTGTACAACCGGGGAAAACTGTAACGGAACAAAATATAAAAGACTTTATCGCTGAGAGGGTTAGTTTTTACGGACATTCAATTATTACTACAATAAGGTTATAATTAATTATTTTTTTGTACTAGCCGCCCGCCTTGACTTCGCTCGCCTGTACCAACTAAGGAAATTAGATCAATTTTCCCTTTACAGTACGACCGCGTAATGAAATAAAATAGCAACTGAACAGCTAAACATGAATCTGTCATTTCTGTTAATATTTCTCAAGATCTCTAAACTGTCTTCTGTGTCACGCAGTTTTTCTATTACGACTTTTAACTTTAATTTTTCACTTTCCTATAAGCTTTTTTTATACATGTTCATTCATATACACACTTTGTCCTGACAATTAGAAATATAAAAAAAAGGAATGGGCCAAATAAGTAAAGTTATGCACATACACACATTCGTAAACAGATTTTTATTTACATAGATTCAATTAAAAAATAATCTAGAATCATTTCCGTAAGATCATCCGAAACACTTGAAATATTTTTTAAACAAATTTATTTTTGCGAATTAAAACTGACAAAATAGAGCTTGCAGACAGTCGCTAATTTACTCAACCTACCTGACTGCCTAATATAAGGTATATTATGAAAGTTCGTATAAAAAAAAACAGCATTATGTATAACATGCTTTGTTATGTTTTAGTTATCCAAACCGAAACATTTAAGAGGTGGTGTGCGCTTCATCGAACAAATACCAAAAAGTGCCAGCGGAAAAATATTAAGAAAAGAACTGCGAAAACTAGTGAAATCGCAGAAGAGTAAACTTTAGGACGTCCTGATTAGTACTTAGTCGTTAATGATTTGTTTTATTGTACTAACAATTCAGTACGTAAAGTCTTTTGTAATATTTCTTTCTTTTGTTAAATATCCTGTGAGTAACTCCCAGTGTACAATTTCACGAAATATATATTTCTTTTAAAAAATCTCTTTATTACTACAATTAATTTAACAAAATTATTACACCTAAGTGAAAGTTCAGAGAACTATTAATGCTTTAACAGTTATGTTATCTAATAGCTAATGGCGGATAATGTAACATACATAATATTTAAAAATAACGTTATAATAGACTGGACGTACAGCACTGATTGTACAGATTGTAATATAATGACTTTTTTTTAATGTTTACCGTAGAGAGAATGTTTACCTTCAATGAGGGAAAGCGTAAAAACGTATGAAAAAAATAATACGAACAAGTACAGTTAAATCTGAAAAATATACTGGAATGATTGATGACAACAAAAACCCCAATTTATTTTTTTAGCGAATTTTTACAACATATATCTTATGTTGCAAAAAATAAGTGTTTTGAAAAGGACTAATAATGTATTTTCTGAAGAAAGCAAAATAATCACTGAGAAATAAGCTGTATTATACACATATCAGGTTTGAAAGAATAATATAGCAGATAGCTAATAAAAAAGTGAGCGTTCAAGATCAATCCCTCTTATCCTTTATTTAACTCCGAATGTAATTCGATATGTAAGTTTTTGGCGGAATCTTAGTCCGTCATGTAGTGATTTTATATTTTATTGATCCTTGGATTATTTGACTCAATGTTTTGTAATATTAGGGGCATTTTACGAAATTTAGTTCGGTTATTGTGCATAAGCGAAATGAATGGAAAATAATACCATGGACCATGAATTTTGAGATGCTACAGAAATTCCCTGGAATGTTCTAGGGCCACCATCTTGTTAGAACATTCAAATTATCACAATACACTTATAATATATTACCTACTCGACGTTGGTAGTAATAATCTAGAGTAGACTATTGCTTGCAAATAAAAAAATGCCATCTGCCTATGTAGACAATTTCACCAATGTTGAATGTGACTAATACACGTTTTTGCCAAATATTTAGTGTAACGTAGAATAACCTACAATCACACAACACATAACAATCACAAAAGACGTATTACTGTTTTATGGGTAACACAAAGATAATGATAAAGATATAGATACGTATACATAGCATAGTTATACAGATAGCCACACTGAAAGCATTACATTTGTATATTATTAAGATATTCTAAGTAATGTATTGATATTAATAGAACGGAGGATATTTTCAGGGAGGATATCATATAGGGTACAAGATAGCTTATTGCAATGGAAGATAATTACATAAAAATATTAACGATGTGACTTTATATGAGTTGTAAATAGGCATACATGTATTGGAAACGCACATTAACATATTTCACTAAATATTTTGCATAAATGTCATTTTTTTTAATTCTTAGGGTTTGTTAGGAACTAAAACGTACTTTTATTTATTTTGGAAATGGATATATTTCTCTATATTGTTTTACATAAAGTCATATACATAAATTGTCATTTAAAATAAATTGTATTTTATTTCATTTCACTTGTTATGTCTTGCACGGAGTTTTATATTTGAAAGAAAAAAGAGGATTAAGAAAAAACATAGGAAATACGAAATAGGTTTATTAGAAGTTGACAACAAATACTTTTTTTTTGGAACTGACTACACTGTTGACCTGGCAAGGATTCTACAGTTTCACCGGACTACTACAACAAATACATTTTCGTAACTTCGCATTTTTACTTTGATGAGAGGGATGTCAATATTGTTAAATTGTTTGAGCATGGGCTTCATTTGGAAAACTTTCAGGTTCGTAAACTTTTTCGTGTTTTACCTCAATTACTATTACGTTCTTTGCCTATCAGCTTTTTTAAATTTTCATTTACAATACTAATTTCAAGTAATACCTTCTAGTTACAGTATTGTAGTGCCATTCTAGCAATTTATGGAATTATTATATGATGTATTTTGGAAGACAGTTTTTTGGGTGAATGACTATAGGTATTTTATACTTCTACTTAATTCTGCCCTCTATAATTCGCATGTCATTTATTTTGCAATCTAAAGGGTATGTGTCGTGTAATAGCTGGCAACCCTGAATCTTCAATTAATTTGACATCCCCTATCAAATTTGGCATCTAACATTTGTTGCAGTTAGTGACTTCATAAATATAAACTATATTTCGACTAAAAAAAAAATGTTTCTATTTATATTAATAAAAAACCCTTACAATTAATTTATAGTTTATATATATATATATATATAAGGCAGTTTATAATGAGTAATATTTACATACAAGAACCTCCTGCTTTGGGGAAGGTATTTTGGTTTGCACACATTATTTTAATTTTGTTAGAGTATAATAGCATGGCGGTTGGGTGTTTTTTTAATTATAGTATGTCTAGTTATCATCGACAAGATAAAAATCTGTTGCTATATATGTATAGATTAGTTTTCAACCTCAGTTTTGGGGTTAGCATGTTACCATATTAATTTTATGTTATGTGGGATTAGGAAGATAAATTAGTGCTGAGCGGAGGTATATATTTTTTAAGTGTACGAGAATAATAATAAACTTTAGTTAATCCTCAACTAAAACCTAACACTGAAGAAATTGTTGGCTTTTTGATAATATACCATTGATTTTTTAGTTTGGCGATTTATGTTTGAGAAATTAATTTTGAGGTCATGTTATGACATAGCTTATCTGCCTCTGGTATTCGTTGGCTGCGAATGCTGCCCACTCATTTTGACTTGTGAATGATAGTCACAATTCTTACCAACCTGACGAATTCAGTGCCCATCCACAAAATTTTTTAGATCTATAAATATTAAATTTAATGTAGGTTAGTTACACAGATATTGTTCAAAAACTAACTAAACAAACTTGGAATACAATAAAATCAAATTTTAGAATTAATGTTATGGTTATAAATATTGGTTATATATTAATAATGTACATAAATAAAAAAAAACTATTCAGAAACTTCGAAAAATTAAGTTGTTTTTGCAGTCTACATGTTATTAAACATGTTTGTCATAAACTATTATTTCTCTCTATAGCATGAATTTAAATTCGGCCTATTTATAAAGTTGTCTAACTTATGGAATATAAAAGCTTAACACAACATTATAAAACCAAAGGTGGGACAGAAAAATGTATAAATTATATATGTTTATGAAATTAGTGTATGCTTCTTCTAGGGCTTAGGACTCTCTAAAATGTAGCATTCCTATTTATTTTCTATTAACTTTATCTGATCCCTGTCCCTGATTTGTGGTCTTATTAAAAATCCAGGTTTAATTGCCATATTTTAGGTATATATTCCTATGCCTAAAAAAGTTGTTAATTCTTGTTTGTACAAAAATTAATAAACTTATCCTTTAAAATGATAAGAATTTTTGAGTATTTCTTCATAATTATACTAACTTAACTTACTTTACTAGCTTAACTATATAATAATATATCATTCAGAACATATTGGTTTTACTTTATATGTCTCTCCATAATTAATTCATTTATAGGTATTACTCAAGACAAGTGTAGGTGAAATTGACATAGAATTATGGACGAAAGAAGCTCCGAAAGCATGTCGTAATTTTATACAGCTTTGTATGGAAGGTTATTATAATGGTAAGCTTTTTCAATTAATTATTTATGAAACATGATACAAATATTTTTGAACAAGTACATTATTTAATAGCACTGATTTTAAGGATTAACTAAGTTATGTTTTATTGCTCAAAATTAATTTTGGGTAATCAAATTAGAAAATGAGAAAGATAAGAGATAATAGAATGTATAATTAATAAATATTATTTGTTTACAGAGCAACATATGCAAGTTTTTTTTAAATTTTTAATTATATATGTTATGTTAGTTTTATATATAAATAGTATATATTATATTTTAGGTACAATCTTTCATAGAGTCGTACCCGGGTTTATAGTTCAAGGCGGTGATCCAAATGGTGATGGGACCGGCGGGGAGTCAATTTATGGGGCCCCATTCAAAGTAAGCGCCTTGTGAACGAGAAAATCCTTTCGGATATCTCTTTTATATATAAATATACGATTATTATAATCTGATGAAAATTTTAAGGATGAATTTCACTCGCGACTTCGATTTAACCGGCGCGGTCTGGTGGCGATGGCGAACGCCGGCAAAGACGATAACGGTTCCCAGTTTTTTATAACATTCGCCGCCACACCGGAGCTACAGAATAAACATACGATATTCGGAAAAGTCACCGGTTTGTAGACATGAGTATTATATAATAGAAGATAACTAAAACTGTTTATTTATAGGCACGCCTTTTGAGAACGAAGAAATTCCTTAAAGCGGTTTGTTATTGGAGTTGACTGGTAGAAATCGTGACGTAAGGAAAACGCGTTATAGTTCCTGCGTGCAATTTTCATAATTTTTGTCTGTCTAAAATCAAAAATACTTTATTCAATTTAGTTAATAAAGTTAGTTTTAGCTTGAAATGGAATTTACGGGCATCGGTGTAGCAAACCATGAAGTTAGTTGATAAACAGTTGCTTTATATATTTGTTTTTTGGTATTTAGTTTCGTGGTTCGAAAATTGATTTAGTTTTAAATTTTTTGAACGTTAAAAAAAAACAATATTTCTCATATTCAAACCGAAGGTATACCTCCTCTTCAAAAGTACACGTTTTAGTAATCCTTCTAATAAAACCTTGTCTTCACTCGCTTAATTAAATGAATTACATAGCTTAATTTTTACCATAAACAATATTAAAGTTAGTATTCATGTTAACAGGTGAAACGATATATAATGTGTTGAAATTATCCGAGGGTCTGATAGGCCCTGACGATAGACCTGAACACCCTCACAAGATAACCAGCACAGTAGTTTTGATCAATCCCTTCGCCGATATTGTTCCACGTATTATTACTGACACTATAGCAGAAGAGGCACCGAAGAAGAAGAAAAAAGAACGGCAGGGTATCAAGTAAGTCGAAAATGAGGTGAGTAAATTTTTTTGTAGGCCGTAGAAAAATTAAGAATTTCGTTTATTCAGGAATTTCGGTCTACTGTCGTTTGGTGAGGAAGCCGAAGAAGATGAGGGCGAAGCGCAGGAGTACCGTGGGAAGCCGAAGTCCACGCACGATCTCCTAGAAGATCCTAAACTCAGCAAGAAGACTGCTGCAGGTTAGTCTATTAAGGGAAGGTTGCTAATCTTCTTGTGGTTCACAAGTATGAGATGATAGGTCACTGATAGGATTTTTTTTTTATATTATATGGGGCAAACGAACAGGTGTGTCACCTGATGGTAAGTGATCACCGCCGTCCATAGACACTAGCAACACCAGGGGAGTCGCAAGTGCGTTGCCGGGCTTTTAAATATGTGGTAATTGCTTCTATTTATTGTATATTGGTGTTTGTTATTGAAATTTAATATTCCAACCGTGTATTGACGCTGGTTCGTTTCTTTGTTAAATAACTAATACCCGTGATTTCATCTTTGGTATTTATTATCTTAACAGTATATTTTATATACAGTGGCAAAAACGAAAGCAAAAATATACTACAAAATTTATTTGTAAACAATATTATCCGTTAACTTCTTCTCTCCTGCCCATGTCCACCACACCGCTTGCCCCACTTTAGACATCGCTGAATGCGTAGCACTCATAAAAATCATAGTTTATTTTAATACCTTTATATTAAATGAAGATATCGTGATTTTTTTTTTAAATTTTCGGTTAAGGACCAAGTGTCAAATAATGAGGACTAATAGAAGTTGACCCAAACCTATCGAGTAATTTTTGTGTGACAATCGCAGACCTCTACAATTTTATATACAAAATCTGTCTACTTAATGTCCGGGTCACAATTCCAAGTATTTTTTTATCAAACACGATCAATTTGCTACATTATCCCTGATGGCGCCGCACTGAGTAAAATTCAAAAACAGCAACCACTTAAATATTCCACAATCGATGCTCTCATGCCGGCTTGCAAGCTTCTTCATAGCTTAATATATACTAGCTGGCCTCGCTAGGCCACAACCCGAAAGAGGTAGTTCACAACGACTTCTTATACCCGCTATGGTGGCAACTATCCCATCAGGTAAAAATATTGTCAAGCAATGATGGCTTAGTGGTTAGCGTGTACTGACACAGCGTCGATCGACCTAAGCTCGAATCCTTGTGAATGAGTCGGAGGTTTCGGTGAAGGAAAACGTCGTGACGAAACCATAGCATGGTGGTAGGGTATTTTCTAAGACTGACCGTCTAGCTACCACCCTTAAGTTGAGAATCTGTCGCCTGGCACTTGTAGATGTTTTCCAGCAGTGGCGCTTGAGAGCCAGTTTCCCCTCTAGACTTAGCATGCTTACAATCTTAGACAACATCGTTATTTAAATCGTACTTGTCAAAAGAGTGTGTCAAAAAGTAGTGGGAAAGGCATTTTACCATCTCGTTTCAATACTAAATATACACTCTCTCATCCCAGCATTCTAAAAGCCTGAGCGTCCCACTATTGTTGATGTTAAACGTGGTGTATTCTAGTCGCAATCCAATGATACAAGATTGTCCTATCATGCCATTCATGCACAACGATAAAGGGGTGACGAGGAACGAATCAAAGGAAATCATGAAAATGCTTGTCTGAAGCTTAGAAAGCCTTCTTTTCTTTCATAGTTCTTTGAGAACGCAGCACGCATCTTTAAATCATTGATATGAAGCATTAATTTCTATAAATCTATTTAGTTTTGTGGTTACCACTAATATTTGTAATTCAGGCTCCAATTTCAACTAATTTACATGTTGTTGGAAGGTCTAGGAGGAGAGAAAAAGGATAGATGATGTTCCGCTATGCGTTTAAGATTGTCCTATGTATAATTTTGGTCTAAACGCTAGATATCATTACAGATACATTTCTGATGTTTGCTTCTATATATAAATACTATACTATTTATTAAAAATAGTCCTAAAATTATACATTCTTAACAGAGATGATAAATTGGATAGTAATCTAAAAGACCTTTTAATACCCCCATAGAATTGGAATTAGAAGAACTAAATTCAACTAAGGAACAAACAAGCAAAGAATCGGAACAGAAAAAAGAGGAAACTGCTGCAGCAGTGAACAGTGTAAGAGACAAACTGAGTTCTAAAAAGAGGGAATCGAGTGCAGATAGAGAGAGTAAAAGAAAGAAGGAAGAAGATAAGGAAAGCGAGGAAGAAGAATATTATATTGGAAAAGATAGGGACATGGAACTGGAGAAAGAGAGGTAAGTCACATTCGAATAGAAACAGTTAAAATTAGATCAAATTAACTATGCCTATAGCTTTTCCTGACAAAGTATACGAATAAAAGTGTATTGTAAAAAGACTGTAGAATGTTAGAAGAGGTTCGAATTTTGACATCGAAGTAGGTCATATCCTACATTTTATGTAATAGTTTTTATTGCTGATACTAAGTAGGTACAAATAGACTTTTTTACGCAAGTATAATACATCAGGTTTCCCCTGTTAGCGGTCAGGACATTACTTGACACGTAAGCCTTTTTCAGATGTTACCTTTCTATCCTTTCCGTTAGTTTTTTCGCCCAACTGCACTACCAACTTTCTTTATGTCATCTGTCCATCTTTGAATTCATCTACCTCTTTTCGTTTTACCATCCCGTGGATATCATTTCGTAATCATTTTTGCCCATCTCACTGTCACTTATCATGTGTTCTGTCCATCACTATTTGCATTGCTCAATTTTCTGTTTTACTTCTACCTTTGTTATTAATTTTATTTCTTTTCGTTCTTTTGCGGTCTTTTTGGGAAACTTCCATTATACTCCTTTCCGTTCCCCCTTTGACATGTTCTCAGCTTTAAGTAGCGTTAGGAGCACCCAAATTTTATAACCATACATAAGAGGGTTCAAATATGTATTATTAATAGACATAAGTAAATGAACTGACCTGAAGTTGCTTTGTGGTTCATTTATAAGCAGTTGTCACTCGGCAGTAGAGTATACAAGCAAATTCCCCATATGACTTACTAAAAGACCTTGGTCTCTAAAGATTAATCATGAGCTTCTTATTAAAGAGAATATTCTAAGCAGCCTTAGAAGGTTTTTACCAAATGTAGTAAGGAAGAGATAAGAGTACGAGGAGTTGAGGTGAGGATTCATGTAGGGGGTCTCTTAAATCTCCACTTAGGTCGCTAATTTCAAGTATAGCTACGTATTCGTCGTCTTGTTAAACTATGAAGAGAATCGTTATTCCCTGGAATTTTTAATATCTTATTAAAGCGACGTTTAAAATGTACTCAAAACCAATAATTTTTCATTATTAATATCATGTATCATTCATTGCACTTGATATAATCTGGTCCTTCGAGCCGGTTACCATTGAAATTTTACTCCGAATTTTATCATTAAGTCATTCAATTACAGAGATAGAATAAGAAAAGAAATTAAACAATTAAGAAAGGAAATGAAAGGTAGTAAAGAGGACAAAGTGAAAGAACAGGTTGAGATTGAAGAGAAAAAAGAGAAGAAATCGCAAGAGGATAATGAGATGTTTAAGCAGTATGTAGAAGAACAGGAGAAATATAAGAAAATGAAGGAGAAATTGCCTAAGAAGGGTGCTGCAAGGTAAACATTTTTTTTATACCTAAATTAACATTGCTGCAAATAAAGAATACGAATTAAAAAAAAACTGATTTGATTGTTTATAAATATTCATAAATATTTAACGACCGACACAGATTCCTAAAGTCTTATAGATTATTCTTAACATTCCTATTAAGCTATTTTCTTCGTAAGTGTCAAATTTGTAGCTTATTAATAATTAAATTAAAATCAAAGAGAAATTTATGCTCAAACAGCCATACGAAAAAGCCGATAAATAAAAACGTGGCAATAAGTAAAGATTAGGTAAATAACAATTTTCAAGAAAATACGATAAATATATAATTTCCTATTATACGTTATAACGATAAAAGTGGACGCCAAAGAAAAGAAGAAGAATCGACACTCGGTTAATATAAGGAAACATCGATTTCAGAAGTCGCCGTACGAATGTTAACCGTAAACAGAACAAAAGGAAACCCTGGGTGAAGAATCTATATGAAAATCGCGATTACCCGGACAATTATACCGACAGGAAATTTCTAGAAGAACTTAGAAAGAATATACACATAGAAAAAGTTAACCTAACCGAAGCGGTTGTCGGTTCATTTCGTGTTGTCCTACGTTTCTGCCTTTGCATACTCTATGCTATATTATTCGTGTATATGTATAACGATTGGGTCGATACCGATACCGTTATATACACATCGATAACGGTAACCGTTATCAGTTATATGTTATACGTTATTGCTGAAGGTCGTGCTATATTGCGACACTTAAAAACGGTTTTAGTCTATATCGTTATAGGTTATTTGCTGTCACCTATTTTACACACGTTGACGGATACCGTTAGCACGGATACGATTTTCGCGTGGGCTGTAATAATGATGGGTGTCCATTTAATGTTTTTCGATTACGGCGTTCCAGCTGCTTTCGTTTCGAAGTCTTTATCGATAAATGCGGCGATATTTGCGTCCGTTTGTCTCGTTTCTCGATTGTCGACGCCCTTCGATGCGTTCGTTCTTTTAACAGTATCCGTTATAGTTTTCGTTTTAAGCCCGCAGCTATTTCAAGTGTATTTGCGAACGAAGTTGTTTCTAATCTTGTTCGTTGTAACGTTATTATTAACTCTAATAGCGTTATATAGCGTTTCGTTGACGCTACTGTTATATTTCGTGGGAGTCGTGTTTGTTTTGAGTGTTTACTGCCCGGTTATGTTTGTTCGGTGGCAGAAGTACAAGGATAATATATACGGACCGTGGGATGAAGCTGTTATCAACGATTCCGATGATTTGGACGAGTATTTGACCGGTGATGTTAAATAGCGTTATAACGTTGTCTTGGATATTATTATCCATGGATGACATTATCTGCTTGTGAATAAAGTGTTTATAACGAAATTGAAGTGTTAAATTTATATATCTAGTGTCTACATCAAGCCAGTTTTAAATATTTGCTATGTTTATTGCGCAATATTTTTTAAAGTCAACGTCCTGCTAATTAATTCTTCTTTCTATAAATTTATAGTTATTTTATATATTGGAAATGAATTTTAGTGTAATTTTATTTAAATAAATTAATTTATAATTGTAAAATCGTCTATAATTTATTTGATAAATAAATAGATTTTTTTATGTTAAAATATTGATAAATATTTCTTTTATTTCTTGTTTTACCAATTATTAATTTTATATGAAATAGGTCTAAAGCGATGATGATTCATTAGTAGCGTATTCGGACTACGCGTCGATCTATATAAGTTCGAATCATTGCGAATGAGCAAGCTTTAAAGAGACGTCGTGATGAAACCATAGCATGGTGTTTGGGTACATCTAAGATAACAACACCACCCTTGTATAACCAATTAGTCCCTACTGTCTCAAAATATCAGATAAGGTTGTGGTTAAAGTAACTCATGAAGTTATAATACTTATGATTTATTTTCACCGCGTTTACCGCGAAATACTATAAATCAAAAGTATCGTTGAAGCGTTAATAATTCTCATGTATCTCTTCTTAGTAATGTAAAGTAACGAAAATGCTCTCCCCCTGATGTTAAGTAGTTTATCATTTTTACACTTTTCCCTTCGTCACGCTTATCATATTTTCTGCGACTCCCACATCAATATTGCGTCATGAATCATAAAATCTCCTCCTTTACATATACCTCTAAATATATATATATATATATAGACTTACAAAAATGAGACTGTATTGTAACAAAAAAATAACACTCAAAAGAGTTGAGGCAGTATCATAAGGATTACCGACAGAATTAAAAACTCAAAACAATGGATTAACTGTGTTCTTTTTTAAATCAATTATAATCTGAATTATTTAAATTATAAATTTTGTAAATTCAAGTTATTGACATTAGACTGATTTTCTTGGCCGGGTCTGGGCTGCATAAGGCCAATACAAAAGATAAGTATTTCAAGTACACAGGCCGCTATACTACGCGTCGCTAGTCTAGCGCAAGGGCAATACGTCACGAGCATGTCGACGACATTGGTGACGTTCGGTAACGCGGAATCACAAGATTTTCCCTATTTTAAAATGCCAACACGTATACGTTACAGTTGAGTATGTACAATGTCTGGCACAAACGCACGTTACGGGTATACCTGTGACGCTTCTGTGTGTGACGACGAAGTCATCGGTGACGTGAACCCATGAGATCTTCCCTACCAAAAAAAAAGCTCAACGTGGTTAATGAAGTTTTTACTTTAAAAAAGTTGTTTTATGTGTCGCGAACGTCACGTTTCTTTCGATCCCCCAACGTTCCTTGTCACATCTTGTCACTGTGAGCGGTACACCCTCCCACCATTACGGGGATGAATTGCATAAGTAATATCCCCTCTCCGGCCAAAAAGTATACGAAGAACACCACGGAGTTTTAAATCCATTGGAATCGGACATAACCTACCCTTAGTTGCCTAGCAGAGTGAGACCCATAATGTATTTCTCCGTGTAAAAACCCCTCCCCTATAAGTGTGAACGTATATGATAAACGGCCTCTAACTAGCTATTCATAACCAAAAATTAAATTAGAACAGCAGTTCTTAGGTCAATCTATAATAGATAGTTACTCTTGAGGAGAACGTAGGAACGGCTCATGCCATAAAACGTGTAGACGACTCTTTGTTATTTTTAATACGCAACGAAGCGGGCGGGAATCAACTATTCTACATATTAAATAGGCGTGGATAAAACAGTTCAGTACCCTTTTCTCATGTATTTGTGTCATATGAACCGGCGATGGTTCAGTTGCTAGTGTGTTCGGACACAGCGTCGAAGGACCTAGGTTCGAATCCAAGCCAATGAGTCGGAGCTTTCGGAGAATGAAAACATCGTCATGAAACCATAGAATGGTGGTAGGGCTTTTTCTAAGTCCGTTTGGCTAGCTACCACCCTCAAGTTGAAAATCTGTCGCCAAGTACGTGTTGGTGTATTCCGGCAGCTGCACTTGAAAGCCAGCCTTCCTCTAGGTTAAGCGTGACTTACCATCTTAGACCACATCATCATTTAACATCGGATAAGATTGTGGTCTAAACGTTTACCTATAAAGTATAAAAAAAAAATAATTCTCTTAATTTTTTATGTAGTGGCTATTAAAGAGCTTTAATAGTTACTCCATTATCAGAAGATGCTTCTTCGGTAGCCAGATGGTTTCGACAGTTCTAACCCTTGGCCAGACAAATATAAGTATTGGGTAATTATAGGCGCGAGAGCAAGTCAATATATATCCGGGTAGATGCACGTAAATAGAGAGTTACGTCTTTTGCACCCATTCACTGCGCATCTTTCGGTTATTCAGTTAATGTTTTATTCTTGCAATAGAAGTTTTACTATTACAATTTACTGTTATTCTTTGTGCAGTTTATAAAATAAATGTAATTCAGTCTTCCTAAAACGTCATTATGGGACACATGTTTATTTGTGTTATTTGCACAAATTGTAATGGCAGAATATTATTGTTGTTTGAAAAGACATAAATAAATGTAGAATCGATGTTAAATAATATAAATAGTTATATATAATTATGGGTAAAAGCTTGTCCAAAGTAAAAAAGCTTTAGTTTAGTTTGTCAGTGATAGTCTCATGAAAATAGGTCCAATCGTTTTGGAGACAGTACTACAGACGAAGCCACGGATGACAGCTAGTCTACAATAAAGTAGCCTATGTCACCCGCTGTAATTTTAACTATCCGTCAGTGAAATTAACGTTGTGGGCGATGACGGCCCACAAAAATGACAAAGTGGACGGAGGAATATCAATCCGATGCCAGCAGGTTCAAACCTCATCATGTACCAACGAATTTTTCGGAATTCGCGAACATTTACTGGTTTCAATTGGTAACAATATCGGCTGACAGTTAAGGAAAAAGTCGTGAGGATACCTGAGAAATGTTCTTGTAGTACCATCGTATGTGAAAAATTGGAATAGTAGAATTGGAAAGCGCCAATACGTCGTGGTCTGATGTGGTGATTATGCCCATACCTTCCTTCGGGAAGAGGCCTATGGTCCTACAGTGGTTCTCATATAGGCTGATGATGATGATGATTGTTCGTTAAACTGTATTTTCCATGTGTACAGATTATAATGTCAGTGTCCACTGGCGTTTCTTGAGTTGTGTATCCAGAGGAGCCTTGTTTCTAAAACTCAAGTCCAATTTTGCGTGGGCAATCTAACATACTCGGTTGGGTGTATACGGACCAATGTATACCTACTCCAATGGCACTGCTCATTTCATCGGCTTCGTGTATCACGATATTGTCTATGAAGTCTTCAGTTCTTCATTCTTTCTCACAGGGAAGACTTCACCCTGCAACTGCTGGCTAAATTCAAGACCAAACTGCACGCTATCAAAGAAAAGAATCAAACGGAAGTTGATAAAGAACAAGAACAGCCGAGCAAGGAAGAAGAAGTCAAAGAAGACGATAACTTCAACACTGACGATTGGTAAGTTTATTTCATAGTTAATGGGTTATAAAATCTAAAAAAAATCTAAACTAATCTAATAAAATAACGAAAAAAAAAACGAATTTAAAAACGTAGTTGTATTTAATTTGAAAAGAAAATCAAATTTTGTACAACGTATAAAGAATAGCTGTAATATATGATCGCAGGGTATTATAATGTATTTTGTGATAGTAGTCCGGTGGAATTGTTAAAGCCTTGTTAAGCCAAAAGGTCAGAACGAAAAAAAATAATGTAATCAAAGTAATGCGTTCTGTGTTCAGAGTTACGTATTGTAAGATCTTCGTACTATTTTTTTGTTTTACCTCACTTTTTTATATAGAGATTTCCGAAACAATTTTTTTTTTACTATTCCATTACGATTTTCAAACATGTTTTTTTTCATAAAAAATCAGTACTGACAATGATTCACACAACAACAACAACAACAAAAAAAAATGAGTCAAACAAGTGCAACCGTTCTGAAGATATGCGCGTACATACATACCTACATTCGCCAATTTATTTATATTTATATAACGTTATTTTACGATTTGCAATCAAGACATATAACAAAGTTGTGTATTTTTCCTTAAGGGTTAAGCATTATTGATAAAATTTAACAGAGACAACTAAATCGTTAAAATAGTGATAAGAGGTTACATAGTGAAGTAAAAATTACAATATAAAAGGCGCCCCACGATAAGTTATAGTATTTTTTATAATTTTTCAGGTTAGGACACACTTTACGTTTTGAGGACAAAGGTGCGATACTTGCGAAGGACGCTTCTACAAAAGGAGACGATTGGTTCGATATATACGATCCGCGGAACCCTATTAACAAAAGAAAGAGAGAGAAGAGTGATAAAAAGAATAAGAAATAAATCTTTTATTATTTTTGTGTTTGTGTTTTTACTTTATATGACTAATAATTTTATGGAACAATTTTTTTTTTGTATATAATCTTTTTGACAAAATCAAGTTAACGTTTGTATTTAGGACTTTTGGAGGGCTTTGAAATTTAGATCGGCAACCTTTTTGTGTGACGAAAAGTGTCGGGGCTAAACACTGAGTCGGGTAGAGTGTTGAAAACACCCGGTTCTCGTCCGATTACTCAAGGTAAGCAACGTCGAGCGCGATGCATCGCGTCAGGTTATTTTTGACCCGCCTCTTTTTTTTACAATAAAAAAAAATGTGTGTGCTTATGACCACATGATAGAAGTAAAAACTTATACATTAAATATTAAGTAGTAACTGTATACGCACAACATATACACTTGAAATCCTACACTAATTATATACAAAACAGTCATCATATTATGTAGTAATAAAAACGTAATTATTGAAACAATGCACTCTTTGTCTGATAGTGATCGTGGTTGATGACGATTGTAGTCGAGTATGCACGATTCTGCGTCACGGACCCGAGCGCGGCGGTTCATTTTTGTTCAAAATGTGTCTAAATGTTTTTACTTTAAAAAAAATTAGGAATGAATAAGCTTATTTAAATGACGTAATCGCCATTCGATCCCCCAACCTTCATTACATTAAAAATAAAGTACTCGTATATGCCCTCTTTCGTTCCTCATTGACATTTCGGCGACAGCAGTTCAAGCAAAGGCGCACCGAGCGCCCTCGTGCTGGTTGCCTATAAAATCGGGTGAGTGCCCTAAGCGCTCCCCTTAGTAGTCCGGTGAAACTGTAGCGGCCCTAACAAGTCAACAGTGTAGTCAGTTCGAAAAAAAAAACTGTAGTGTGTACTTATGTACACGTGTTAGAAGTTATACTTCTTTCGCCTTATTCTACGTTTGTAGAAAAAACGACACTAACAATGGAAAAAACGTATTTAATACATACATACTTTTTTTGAATAAAATGTCGACTATAGCTAACTTCAGGGTGTCGGTTTTTCGTGACGGCGTGCGCGCGCATCGTAAAAATTTACTCTCATCATTTTTCCCTAACGCGCCAAAAAAAGGATAACTTCAAAAAAAACCTCATAGGTGCTTACGTAATAGTTGAATGACCCCAGAGAGTATATATCCAAACTGGAAATATCATATTTCGGTATTTATGTTACTCTCTCAATTCCTTTTAACCTAGAAACCCGCTTAATACCAGAGTAATAATACTTGAACTTCCAGTCAGGATGATAAAACAAGTTCTTTTTAAGTTGTCTGATTTTAGTGCAGATGTTTAATAATACATATTAATTCTATGCGATTGAATTAAACGAAAAGAAAAAGCCGGTGAAAGCGTATTTTATTCTCAGCTTTTAAACTATATGCAAAATATTTATTTGTGAAGAAAAAGTATAGTCAAATACGCGCGCGCAGATATGAGAGACAAGGCATTCTTTAATTTAATAGGAGAGGAATTGCAGGAATATAAAATTTGTCTAGAATATTAATTATAAATAGGATATGCCATGACATTTTTATCTGTGGTTAAACATTCGTTATGGGTAGAAGTGAGCAGTAAAGAGTATATCAAATTATAAATATATTTTTATAATAGCCGTATCTTTTAGATAAAGAAGAGTCATCTTGGGAGTTTTTGGCGGGATCTTGGTCTGTCATGTAGTGGCTTTTATATTTTATTCATAATCGTGTGTTATTAGACTCTATATTTTGTAATATTGGCGGTGTTTTACGTAATATAGTTCGGTTATTATGCACGAGTGAATTGGATGGGAAATAATACCACGGAGCATGCATTCTGAGATGCCACCAAAAGTCCATGGAAAGTTCTAACAAGGAAACCATCATCTTGTTAGAACATTGTAATTATCACAAGACACTTACTTGAAACATAACACTGACACTGGCACGTGCTTCTGCGGTGCCAAAACAAGAAGAAGAGTCATCTTACCCTTATCCCACCTAAGTAGGGCCGGCACAACATGTTTGTCATGGCAAATTTGTTACGATCGGCCGCGCGCGACTCACATCAACCCTCCTTGGGATTATTCTGTAGTACCGCTATAACTGCCATATGAATGCCCTTCTCTATTTTTTTTTATTTTATGACTCGTCCATTACAGGTGGTATGGATTGAAACGACGCGCTTGTGTACGATATATCCGTGTATTCCACCTCAACAAGTTCTGGTTCCAGGTATTTCGTAGCCGTGAGGATATCTTCTTACAAATCTGATTCAGGAGGTTCACATGCATTTTTTCTCTATTCTTTTGTTCTTTTTTAGCATTATTAAAAGAAAAGAATATTACTATAAAGCTAAATATGAACTTTCTTTTCAATTACAATTTTTTTTTGTAAATTGTATTGTAATATATATGTATATATAATATTAGAAATATATTGTTTTTAAGATAAATAAAAATCAATACATAATGATATAACTACAGAAATAATTATTATATTGTGATGGAAATCTTTGAAAATGTCACAGATACCAAATACGCTCACAACACAAAAAAAAAAATTATGTACCGAGACATAGGAGGAGGTTTTTTCGAATTTGATAAAAATTTCAAATAATCGACCACAGCTACTTATTACACCATATTAATGGATAGCACCTGCTTTGTAATATATTAATGAAGGTAATATTAATGGGTTTATTTACATTGTAGAATGATATACTAAGTCAGCCTGTTGATTCATAAATTTAGGATGTAATTGGTAATGTTTCTCACACCACAACCGTTATTAATGAGTCATTAACTAATTAATTTGTATACAAAAGTCTTTCCCCTTGTACTTTGTTTTATTGTTGCTTCGTTACATGCGATTTACATAAAACAATTATAAATTTATAACCGAACGGATTTCACGGACAATGACCTTTGCTCTTAACTTGAATTACCTTGGTTAACTCGATTGAAAAACCCAGGCCACGTTGAGGTCGGGTGGGTTTGCAGTGAACTGCTAAAAAACATTCGAAGTTAAAAAAAAATGTTTGTACTCTTAATTAATATACGTACTTTAAAAGAATGTCACGTTCTAACGCGAATATACAAAGAATTTTTCATAGACATTTTACCCTTTTTCAAAGAAGTTAAACGTTCAAAGAACGTAATTAAATACTATTGATAAGAGTTTGAGTAAATCATATACGCAAATTATATTAAATAATATTTATGCTTTAGAAGAAATCATACCTAAAACTGATGCTTTAATATTTATTGCATTAAAATTTCCCAAAACTATATTATTCACGAAAGTAAAGCATAAAATCAGTCGTGTAATGTCTGAAAACAATGCGCATGTATAAAAGCGCAAACATATACGGGATAAGAGAGCCTTTACCGTTTTGAAGTAGATTAAAAATGAAAATTCTTGGTTTTTATTAGTTATTGTAAGCAAATAAAATAAAAAGGCCCATTTATTCCATTCAATAACTTTTAAGATAAAAGAATTATATCCATATATATGTTATCCATTTGTTATAACAAAATTAGTGAATAAACTGTGATGTGTAATTAAGAAATATGGACTCCTCTTGGATCCACTTTATGTAGATCGAACTACTGCTTCGCTATATAATAATCCATCTTTCTACCGTTGGTTTATGCACGAACTTTTAAACAGTTCCTTTTGCATTCTGCACTTTACTGGCGGTGTTTTTAACTGAAATATATATCTTCTTTTGGGTTCATTTTTTTATTGGATCCCTTATCACCAATGACAGGGATAAGAGGTCTCATTTTCAGTAACCTTGCGTAAATAATTTCATTTCGTTGCTTCGTTGCAGTCACATGAACAAAAACAATTTACGTCTCCACTAATTACCTTACTGTATAGCTAACACTTGTATTTATACTAGGATACTGTGCAAACTCTCAATATGCCGTTATCTTACTTACCAATTAATTACTTCATTATGTATATATCATTTGGTGACGTGATAAACAAGCTATCAAACGGCTCATATATTTGTATGTGTCCTGTGGATTAATCTACGGAGGAGATTTAGCTCAAGCTTTATGGTTTAGACCTAGGACCATCATAGAGTAAATAAAGCAGTTATTTTTTGTTATTCGTGAGCGAGGATTCAGCTATGTAAGCCTTGACATTACCAGTAGTGTTGTTTCAGCACCGCAATAACATAGTGTCGCTGATATATATGAATTTCATTTCGAACGTATTTAATTCGAGTTCATTTGGTAATTTCCTATTTTATATTATGTTCCTTGTAGATTTCCTTATTCACTTGTTATTGCCTCTTTAGAGTTATCGTGAGATCTTGGACATCGGTCAGGATTTACGGGTCACTGTTATTCTCACTAGTGACGTCGATGTATCGATAAATATGTAATAAGGTCGACTCTCATAGTGAAACTGCTTGCACATCAGAATCGTAGTTAGTATTAAGGGTGCCCCGTACCAGGATTTCTTAGGGGGTATGTGCGTAACTTTTTACCGTTGAATATATCGTGTATTTCACGACATGTGAGTTAGGAATCATTATTACCTACATACATTGCCTCTTCATATTTTTATTATTTAGTTCGGGGATCAGAGAAAGTTTGAAAATAGCACCAGTGACAGAGAAGTTGAGGAGTAATAGGTTAGTATGGTACGGGCATATTATGAGAAGAGATGAAAGTCATGTAACAAGAAAAGTTTTGATTTTGAAAGTGGACGGATATGGGGGTTGAGGAAGACTTTCGGTGTGGTTGGATTGTGTGAAAAATGATATGTGTATAAAAGGTGTGAATACTGAGATAACATCGGACAGAGGAGAGTGGAAAAGGAAAACATGTTGTGCCGACCCTACTTAGGTGGGATAAGGGTAAGATGATGATGATGATAATTTGTTCGGGGGTATTCAGGGCCTCTGTCACCCCGGGTATTATTGATGCGGCTGACATGGCTGTAGCAACGCCACTGTTACATACGTCGATAGTTATTTATTTAGAGGCATGTTATTAACATCTGATGTGGTCGAAAAATTTTTTCCAGGACTTTTTACCCGTTATAACTTTTAGGCGGGTCTAGTCTTCAAGACATATAAATTTGCGGCTTTTATTTAATCTCTCGCAGCAATTGTTTTAAGTCATTATGAGCACTACCAAGCCATCTATCTCTGTTTAGGCTTGCCTTGAGTTTTACATCGATCAGGTGTATCCTTCCCTTCTAAAGACGTGTGTTATATATTAAGGAGGTACGTCTTAATAGTTCTAATAACATCTATACAAATGAATAAAATTGTCTGTTTGCAGTGGCGGATTTGCAGTTTTGGCCGCCTTAGGCCCCAGGCCATGTAATAAGTACCTACCAGCCATCCCTTCTCTTTCCATTTCCATTCCTTGTTATCATCAGTGAATGCTTTGTCACGATGGGTAGCCACTAATATCTGGCCGCCCTAGGCCCGGGCCTCCTTGGTCTTAGGGCAAATCCACCACTGTCTGTTTGTAATGTCAAAATAAACACATAAAACAAAAAAAAATCAGGTTGTTTGTTCCGGCTAATCTTCGAAACGGGTTTTTACTGGTAGATAGCTTATGTTATAAAGAATAACTTACTTGTTAGTTTAGATAAAATATGGATCTGTGTAGATAGAATAAACTAAAGGACATAGAATCACACGCGCTCCACGCACGCTCCACGCACGCACATGATTACAATGAACAACATTTTTTTCCTGTACTCCACGCGAACGAACTCACGCTTAACATCTAGCTAGACAATCGTCGTATAACTCATGGAGTATCAAACGATCGTCACTATAAATATCTAAATATGTCGATATCGAAAAATTCTTATATATCGATACACCCCCGACACTAACATATAAGGAGTTATTTATAAAAAAATTCGCGAAGTGTTGGCGCGAGATTGGGCGATAAGTAACAAATACCTGCACAGAGCGAGTAATTATTTCGTTAGTTCCCGCAGCTCATTATATTCGCAATAACAATTGTTAGCTTTATAAGGATGCGACGTGATGTTAAAATTTATTATTATATTAAATTTGAGTTTCCTTTTTTTATTTCTAATTTATATGGAGATTTCTCGGTTGTTTTCTACACTGAAAACCAATCTTCACTATTGATTCGTATCATTATCACGGAAAGGTCTTCTGAATACTGACAAAGTCTGAGTAGAATGGATGTCTCCTTGTTAGAACTTTCTAGAAGGTTTTTGTGAACTCACAGAATTCATGTTCCTTCTTATGGCCTAATCCTCTTGACTGGTGTCTGAACAGGTATTTACACTAAATTTCGACCAATATTATGCACTACTAGCAACCGTCGGCGAATTCGTCTGCGTGTGTATTTTTATAAACTACTAGCTTTAACCTGCAGCTTCGCTCGCATTAATGTATATTTGACCTGTCCCATGGAAACAATACATATTTCTACCGGCTTAAGGTACCGGTATAAATTTTATATGTATACTAGCGGCCCGCTCCGGCTTCGCACGGGTATAAAATATATAGCCTATGTCATTCACTGAAAAAATAATTAAAATCGATCCAGTAGTTTTGATTTATTCATTACTGCCCGTGGCCCACACGCGTTAAATTTGGAGTAACCTTAAAAATAACAGTTTTTTTCCACTATTTAATTTATGTTATTATACATATAAACCTTCCTCTTCAATCACTCTATCTATTTAAAAAAAACGCATCAAAATCCGTTGCGTAGTTTTAAAGATTTAAGCATACATAGGGACAGAGAAAGCGACTTTGTTTTATACTATGTAGTGATTCGGTAGGTCTGAGAATCGCTCGTAGTCTATATTTCATACCCGTAAGTGATAAGGGTAGTCCAACCCAAACATTTTTTTTTAAATTTTTGTTGTCAATTTTTTTTTTGTTTATGGTGAGGTATTAAAAATACATACAACCCTAAATTTTCACCCTTTTACCACTAACCCTGATTTTTTAATAGCGATATTAGTATTGTAATAATATTCAATTGTCAGTGGTCTATAAATGATTAATTATTAATAGTTCAGTTTTCCCCGCCTGACGCTTACCGGTGTCACTATTCACCAAGAAAATAGTACGAAGTAGGGATGAGACCTAACGATGCCTGTTTGTGACTTAGTTTTGGGCACACCGTGTATAACTTTTAGGCGGGTCTAGTCTTCAAGACATATACATTTGCGGCTTTTATTTAATCTCTCACAGCAATTGTTTTAAATCATTACGAGCACCACCAAATAATCTCAGTTTAGGCTTGCCTTGAGTTTTAAATCCATCAGGTGTATCCTTCCCTTCTAAAGACGTGTGTTATATATTAAGAAGGCATGTCTTAATAGTTCTAATAACATCTATACAAATAAATAAAATTGTCTGTTTGCAGTGGCGGATTTGCAGTTTTGGCCGCCTTAGGGCCTAAACCATGTAATAAGTACCTACCAGCCACCCCTTTTCTTTCCATTTCCATTCCTTGTTATCATCAGGGAATGCTTTGTCACGATTGGTCGCCCCTAATATCTGGCCGTTATACAATTGTACGTGACACACTGACACTGACAATTATACGTGACATGTTCTCGGGCGGGTAAACCATCAAGTTTGTTTTTGTGTTGGCTGAAGACGAACTAACCAAAAATATCGTACACTCCATTGCACTTGATATGGCTTTTTTTTTCAAATATCTTAATTAGTGATACCAAATATGAATAACATTTTTTAATGTATATATAACTTTCAAGAGATTTCATTTTACATATTAGTTAATTTAATAAAGTACAAGAAATTAAAATAAAAAATAAGTGGTTGTTTTGCCATTTTTATGGGCCGTCATCGTCCACAACGCTCCATTCCCCTTTCAGACATAGACAACATCCCCACACACTTACAGCAAGTTGGTAATTTTTTATTTAACTACCAATATATTCACTAGAAATAATTTATATGGCAGAACAACGTTTGCCTGGTCAGCTAGTACTACAATAGGATTGAATAGAATAACGAAAGATTATGAAAAAAATATTAAATAAAAGTCAAGTTTCGGCCAAAAACTCCCTTCGCAATCATTTTGAAATAAAACTTCGTATGGGAGGGCTTTGAAATGATGATCGGAAACCATTTTGTGTGACGGTATTATCTATAGATATAATAAAAACAAAGTGTCTGTATGTAATATCAAAATAACCGACTCTTTACTGATTGGATATGAACGTATACACGATACTGATAACAAAACTACATTTTTTTTTTATTTTTGTGTTTGTAGGTCTGTCTGTTTGTTCCAGGTAATCTCCGAAACGGCTGGACCGATTTTGATTTTGACAGAAATTTCACTGACGGATAGTTAAAATTACAGCGGGTGACTTAGGCTATTTTATTTTAGACAGCTGTCATCCGTGGCTACGTTTGTAGTACTATCTCCAAAACGATTGGACCTATTTTCATGAGACTTTTACTAATAGATCTGACTTTATAAAAAGTAATTAAAGCTTTTTTATTTTGGACTAGCTTTTACCCATGGCTTCGTTTGCAGTACTATCACCAAAACGTTTGAACCATTTTTCACGGAACTTTCACTAACAGATAGTTGATCTTATAAGAAGTAATTTACAATTATAAAAAAAAACGCATGTGGAGCTGCGGGCAACAGCTAGTTATTAATATGTACGTTGATAATATCAACTCCATCGAGTTTCTTAGAGCTGTAGTGCTTCGAGATTAACGAGTAAATAAATAGTACAAATTGATCTGTCCTTAGTCACACAGTTTGTCAATCGTATAACTTTTTACGGTCCGTCAATCAAAATACCCTCACCAAATTTGACGACTGGGACCGAATACGTCCAAGCTACCCGCCTCTACAGCGAGCGCCGTTATTGTTTTGTTTCCTTCGGTCATTTTGATGGATATTTGCTAACGCATGATTAAATACCGGTTTTATAATAGCAAATTCAAATTATGTAGATACCAGACATAGTGTAAACTAAAATATATAGTATTCTTTATAGATTTACTCTTAAGAATATTAGATTTTAGTGCTTGACCATTATCTGATCTGATGTTAAATTAGTGGGGTAATTAGGTAATTAGGGGCGGAGTTGTTAAATATGTTATCTATATAATTCCAACAAGAAATCTTTTCAAGTTCGTCCGTTAACCTGCTTGTTTGAAATGTAATAAAAAAAAAAACCTGAGAATCTTACAAAGATGTCGTGGGAAAGCTCAACGCGTTCCGAAATACGGTCTAGATTTTGCAAATAGGTAGGTATCTCTGACGAAAAATATTTTAAATGAACACCGTTACGACAAACGTCATGCCTTTCACCTTATCCTAATTATAGATTAAAATAACGCATGTAATTATACCCGTGACTTTGCCTGTTTTTTTTTTATTATTTTATCAATATACTTTATGTAGAGAGAAACCCATAAAAAAATTGAAAGCAAAAGTATACTTTACTTGTAAGATTCAGTTCTAAATAATATTATCCGTTTATTTACTATCTTCTACGCATGGGTACCACACCGTTTGGCCCATTTCTACCCACTTTACGTGATGTTCGCACAATGTTAGGCCTGTTATTTTCTTTCAAGCTTTTTTTATATACGTTTATTGACCACAATCTCATCTGATGTTAAATGATGATGTGGTCTAAGATGGTAGTCACGCTAAGCCTAGAGGGAGACTGGCTCTCATGTGCAGCTGCCGGAACATACCAGCAGGTGCTTCGCGGAAGATTTTCAACTTGAGGGTGGTAGCTAACCAGGCGGATTTAGAAAAGCGGTGATGCTATGGCTTGAACACGATGTTTTCCTTCACCGAAATTTCTGACACAGTTGCTAGGATTCGAACCTACGTCCTTCAACGCTATGTCCTAACACTTTACCAACTGAGCCATCATCGCTTCAAAGCGGAAAATTGTTATAGTTTGTAGTTTCATCCATGAGGACATGATATATCTGTCTTCCTGCCAACCTTCATCGACTAGAGAAGTATAACGAAAGGTAATAAAATCACCGTTATTAAAACGTGTTCTTAAATTTTTGTTATTCAAATGGACATATTTTTTTTTTACCTACTGTTAATTATAATTGGATTCACACTACATAAGCTAGAGCAAAAAAGTTTAAACTTTTTGCTCGAACCCTGTAATTTAATTGAAAATTATCGTCTTAGCCTCCATTAGTAGAGTTTAAGGTTCACATGAGATGCTAAGGAAGTGTGCTTGGGTCGTCGGACCGTGAAGTTGTTAGTCAGACACACCCAACGAAGATTTACGCCACACGTTATTTGCAAATTCAAGTGCGAGGACGTGTTTGTGAAATAAAGCACGAAATATAATATCATTCATTATCTGTGTAAAAATTTCGCCGCGAACAAATACGTGCGAATTTCTTTCTTTCCCTTTGACACTAATGACATTTGTATTTTTTTTTTAATAAGAATCTTAGTATAGATTATAAATCGAGATATGTGTAACTTGTTTTGAAATGGTGTTGATGAACTTGCGACCATGTTATTAAGATTATTTATAAAAATGGTATTTTTATTAGTTTTATGTCCGTTTTTACTAGCGGCTGGAGTTCAAACACTAACTATTGATTCACAATTGGGAACGTCCATTGAAGGTAAGTTTCATTTAATCGATTTGAATGTTATCGATTATTCATTAGAATAGTTTAATATGTTCTGTGCTTAATCGAATATAGATATTAATATTTTAGTAAAAGTGTGCAGTTTTGATTCTTATTTTGATTTAACAATTTTTTTTTTTTTGTTGTGTTCGTAATTATTACGACTAGTGTTGCATGAAAGAAAATATTTGAAAAATCGTACGGTAAAGTGAGACATTGTGGTAATCAATTTCCATAAAAGAAATTGAGTGAGAGAGATGGGTAGAAATTAGTTCCCTTCACTGATCTTCGAAAATATTGTCAGAATTGATAGTTTTAACGTTCAGTTGTTCGTACAGTAAAAGGAAGGTTTTATCTCATTTTCTTCCTTGGTTCATTCTTGAAAAACCAAGACTGGTAGCTAGCGTAGAATTAATTATGATGTCTAAAGTAAATTAAGCATATACAAGCAAACCTTCAATACATGTTTATAGGTACATGGGCATAGGTTCGTGTCGTACAATTACACGGAGTTTTTAGTGAAGGAAAACATCGTGAAGAAACCATAGAATATTAATGCCTTTGTCTAATATCCTCCTGGTTAATTATTCCCGGGTGGATGGGGTGGTTCCCCGGTTGAAAATTTGTCGCTAAGTACCTATACACCACATTTGATATCGAGTGAGATTGTGGACAAACGTTAGAATCTACGTATATACTGTTTTAAAATGAATGTCGTTTTATGGGAAGGTTGATTATTTTGACATAGGATGTGAGGCAACGTAAATTATTTCGAAATGATCGTATCCGAGACACTGCCCGGAACTTGTTGAAATTTAATGAGGATGTTGGATGCAATAAGGTATTATTATCATAATTTTGCATACAATATCTTTGACAAATATCGTTAGGAGCAAATACAGTACTAACTGTCTCAAAATAATTAAAGAGAGAGATGTGTCTGGAATAGATTAAAGACGTGTTGCAGTAAAATCTATTAAAATAGCATACAATGTCTGTTTATCTGCTACAGTTGTATCATGTATTTTCTATCAGTGTCCTCATTATTGAGGGTCGTAACTTGAATATTTGTCAAGGATATCAAAATTTAGTGGCGAAATTACAACTGTTACTCTGTAAATACAAAAATATATAGATAATTCTTTGCGGTTAAGTGCAGACGCTTTTTAAAATAGATATCCGATGTTTTATTAAGCTTTTATTAAAATTGTAAGTGTAAAATCACAACATAGTATAAAACAAAGTCGCTTTCTCTGTCCCTATATCCCTATGTATGCTTAAATCTTTAAAACTACGCAACGGATTCTGATGTGGTTTTTTTTTTAATAGATAGAGTGATTGAAGAGGAAGGTTTATATGTATAGCCACATAAATTAAATAGTGGAGAAATACTGGTATTTTTGAGGTTACTCCAAATATAACGCGTGCCGGCCACGAGCAGTAATGAATAAATCAAAACTACTGGATCGATTTCAATCATTTTTTCGGTGAATGACATAGGCTATATATTTTATACCCGTGCGAAGCCGGAGCGAGCCGCTAGTAAGAATATAAAATACAATGTTTTATTTAAGATAATACGATACAAATGGACGACAATTTGTCGGTTTTTTTTTTGGGATGATATATATCCTAGAGCGAGTGCTCTTTCCACTTATGGATTTCAAAAGATCATTTCTTCTATTCCGCCTTTACCTGTATCAATTTAAAGTATAAAATTGCTCCTATTTGAGGTTATGTTTAAAAAGCCAACGTTCAGCGTTTGACCACAGTCTGTTTGACCACAGATTCTCATCTTGATGTACCTGGCTGGTAGCTAGCCAAGCAGACTAAGAAAAAACCTTACCACCATGTAACCATTATATTTTTTGCTTGAAATACAAGGCATATAATTATTAGCGTTTCAAATAACTAATCAATTCAAGGAGGAAGTGCAAAGTAACGTCCACCCTATTCATAATACGTTAAAACTCTAAATCGTATCTTATATATATTTAAAATAATAGAGATCTAGTTGTTTGTCGCTCATTCGAAAACCACTAGATAGATTCCGATCGAATATATTTTTTAGACTTTTTCCTTACACGTTTGGTCCTTATCTAAAACTATTATTATCACAATAACTTAATTTAATATCGAACTATTAAAGATTTAACTAATTACGATTTTTGTAAACACTACAAAAGACATTTTATAATGAACGTATATTTTTGCTTTCAACTCCTATTAATATTTTTTCTTGTTTATCTACATAAAATATATAAAGGTTATTAAAAAAACGTAAACCAAGTCGCGGGTATCAGCTAGTTAAAAATAAAGAAACGAAACTGAGCATAAATAAAAAAAAAAACAAATTATTATTAACAACATGAAGATTCTTTCTTATCAATCCTCTGTTGGTTACGGTTAGATCTTTCTCGATATGCAGCACTCTGCACAAACATTCCATGACATCGCATCGAATTGCCTGCATTTTATAGATTCTCGCGCTATTTAGCCGAGACCGGTCTATATCCTTACTAAAATTGTATATGTGAATTTGCTTGTTTTGTTGCGCTTTTACGTTAACACCTGAGATACCTTTCTAGGGTTGCCAACGTTTTTCGAGATAAATAACGTATTTCATTTTAAAATAGAGAGAATAAAGAAACGATTTGAAACGACGATGGCTTAGTTGATAGTGTGGTCGGACAAAGCGTCGAAGGACGTAGATTCGAATCCTAGCAACTGAGTCGGAGCTTTCGGTGAGGAAAAAACATCGTGATTTCTAAGTCCGCCTGGCTAGGTACCACCATAAAGGTGAAAGTCTGTCGCCAAGTACCTGTTGGTGTCTTCGGCAGCTGCACTTGAGAGCCTATCTTGCTTTAGGTTTAGTGTGACTACTACCGTAAACCACATCCTCAATTAACATTAGGTGAGATTGTCAAAGGTCAAACGCTATTCTATAATGTATAAAAAAAAATAATTAGAAGGAAAAAAAATATTTTTCAAGTTTATTTATTTATTAAAAACAAATTTCTGTTAACTACTTCTAGCACATGCTAAATACAAAATGAGTAGAACGGCTTTTAATAAAATTATGTAGGCTTATTGGCGATTTCGAACTGAGAAATTTACAGTTCTATATTTTTTTCACATACGGTGGTACTATAAGAACATTCCTCAGATTCAGGTTTCCTCACGATGTTTTCCTTCACCGTCGGCCGATAGTGTTACCAAATTAAATTAGTTAATAAAATTAATTATTTGTATCGAAAAGTTTATCAAATATAATTTAGGATACGTTATTATAAAATATGGTTGGTACCACTAAATCCTTCATCCAGAGAAAATGTATTGTTCCCGAGGGATAGATTATATTATATCAACTTTAATAATATCGGTAAGAACAAGAAAGTGACTGGAAAGTTTCTCTAATGTGATTTCTATTTGTTGTTATTGTTTTGTATTATACATGTTGGGGCTGACGACGGCTTAGTATATAGTCGAAAAGTCTATATTATCTTTAGACACGTGAAGGAGCCGACGCTCAGCACGAGAATGATTGACCTATCTGATATATATACCTTGTTATCCCACCGGACCTTGTCAGCTTCACCGCACTACTAAGGGGAGTGCTTAAATCACTCACCCGATAAGCAGCTAGCACAAGGGCCTTTAGGCAGTTTCGACTTGAGCTGTTGCATTATATTATAAAAAAAACGCACAATGAGCTAAACTAATCAAGGTAGCTAACTATCCATACATATATGTGTTCATGAGGCACACATGTATTCATGTGTGTGTCTTACCATCTCATACTAATACGTCGTATCTAGCATTTTGGCTATTTTAACGAACTAATCAAAACCCTTAAAGTGTGTACAGTGGCGCATGAGTTTTGTTGTATGCTAATGAAGACGGTGTGTCACTGTATCATTCTTCCGGTCGCTACGGAGCGGTCAGCGGATAGGCCAACGTAACCGCGAAACACGCATTGCTAAAGGAGTCGGGAACGTTTTGTTTACGAATTTTTAGGGAGGAACAAACATAAACACACAGGTTTTATTCTGTTCATAATTATCGCGAAATTATTTAAGCTCGGCACGGGTTAGGTGTTGCCGAGTGGCCGCAACACGCCCAAGGATCGCCGCTCCTTTTACACTAAGCCTTTTATGGGCTTGTCTCGTATTAGAGGGTAGTGCATGATATTTCTGTCAGTACAAATACTTTTTGACGGTAGATCGGGCGTTTACGTCGACGTACGCACACCTATATGTTCTAATCTTAACTAATGCCTATTGTAAATGTGAATACTATAAATAAAAATGCCGTACTTTTTATCTAGAAAAAAGGTACTATTGCCAAGGGATTAGGCACATTACATGATTATGCATTACATGAGCTAAGCCGCGAAGAAAAGCTAGTTCTAAATAAACGCTGTATTGCTTATTGGTCGGATGTTAAGACAAAGCGTTGACCGTCATACGGTCTAATCCCGCGTTGAGTCGGTGCTTTAAGTGAAGGAGAACATTATGAGGAAACCATAGCATGTTGGTATGGCTTGCTTAAAGTTTATCTGCCTAGTTAGATGGAAATCTCGAAGCACTCTATAATATGTCGTATGTACCGGCACTTGAGAACCAGTCCCCGTTTGTATTAAACGTGTTGCTATTTTAAGTGACGTCGTTATTTACCAACAGGTGCAAGATTGTGATCAAATGCTAAAACTTATAAAGTATATAAAAAAACACAACTTTTTAATTAATAGAAAATAATTATTTGATTTAATAATGAAAAAAAAAACGATGAAAAAATGTCACCAGATTATGCTCAACTATAATTAGGTCCCTACCTAGTGATGTATTGTCATAAACCTACCAATATCCCAATTGTTATAGATTTTTTATTCGATTTAGAGGAGTTCCTTGGTATATCTTTGAAATCTAAGGTAATAGTCCTATTGATGAGTCCTGAGTGGATCAATATGTGAACGATGGTGATGTCTGGAATTGACTCCTCTCTGTGCTTCCACTAAAATCGATTGTAATGTAAAATGAATTTTAATTATATAAGTATATGTTAAAAAGATAAACCCGATCGAGTTTCTTGCCGGTTCTTCTCGATGACTGGGATGTATTCCGAACCGGTAGTAGTTTTGACGTTCATAAGCGCCTTCTTAGGGCCTAAATTGAATAAAGTATTTTTGATTTTGATTTTTTGATTTTGATTCCAAGAGAAAGAGAAATCCTCAAAACGGGTTTATAAATGCCGAGGGTCTGAGGTAGGAAACATTAAAAAAATGTGTGTGTACTTCTGTACATCCGTTAAGAGTTTTATACTTCTTTGGCGTAACAAGAGAAAAATCTTTTCAAAAATTTAATCTTTCGCCTTATTCTACGTTTGTAGAAAAAACGACACTAACAATAAAAAAAGGTATTTAATACGTACATACTTTTTTTGAATTTAATGTTGACTATAGCTAACTTCAGGGTGTCGGTTTTTCGTGACGGTGTGTGAGCGCGCGCATCGTAATAATTTACTCTCATCATTTTTCCCAAACGCGCCAAAAGAAGTATTACTACAAAAATACAACCGAAGAAATAAGAATTTTTTTCAAGTCGATTAAAAATCGATATTGAAATTTGCATTATGATGCTTAAAATTTCTACAAATTGGTATCATACATAGAGCTATAAAGTTATAGAGGTCGATGGTTTGTAAACGAAAAACATAAATTAATTCATATGAAACAAGTTAATTTGCATAACGTCTCTTCCAACGTAATTTATTCCGTATATTTTTTTAATTAACTCCGTGTGAAAAGAGTTTTAATTTTTCAATATTGTAATTATGTTTATCAAACGAGCATGCTTAGTTATAATTATATGAATTATATATTGTTTTTTTTTATTGTAGTAGGAATATACGTACTGTAGATATAAAAACATCCAAAATTAACTATGTAACAAAAAGTACTTTATATCGTATACACTTTAACGAGCTATTGATTACAAAACACCCTTTACATAAATTAAAGAAGATAAAACAGTTCAGTACCTTTTTCCTCTCTGTCCGTCAGCCGATTCTCCTTAATTTATTTGTTTAGTAGCTATCGGCGAGAGTTAGTGTTATTAATATATCTCTATTTGTTATACTTGACGCTCAGTATATCTATAGCATGCAAAATAATAACAGATTGAGTGATATATTAACCTGAACTACTGGTGCTAGAACCGCGAAAAATGTACATGTGAGCTCCTTATACATTGTGGGTGAGCACTGACGAATTTTTGGAAAATTCAACACCTAAAGTGGTGATATATGGGTTGAAATTTTGTATGAACATTCCTCATTTATTCATTTATTTTATATATCTAAGTATAAAATAAAGAGTCGAAACTAATTACTACAAAGAAAACCCATTTGAAGTCTCAGGAAATTGCTAGTTTACAATATTTTTTACAATATACAATAAGTACAGTTTATGTACATTTTTTTACAGATTGCTTTGAAAGAGTTTCAATTGGCGAACACCTGCCTAACGACGCTATCTATAGGAATGTAACGGAACTAACAACGCGCGAGTGCGAACAAATCTGCAAACAAGATAAGCAATGTCAGTCTTATGACTACGGGTAAGTTTTTAAAACAGAATAAAAGATGTCGCTAGTAGTGACGAAAATGAATGTGGTAATGTGAATTACAGTTATCAATTTCAGTTATAAGATTAGATAAAAAAAATAAATAAATATGTAAGTGTATCGAAGAGCGAAAAAATTGAACATTGTATGACAGTCCACCGTTAGTGCATCTACGCATTTTGTCATGAAAAAATGTTAGATGCAATCCATCTTATTATAATTCGCCACTAGGTGGCATTTAGTTAACTTTCATTGAGTTTTGTGCACTAATTTATAGAAGGCCTCTTCTCGAAGGAAGGTATGGGCTAATCATCGCGCCAGACCACGACATATTTTACAATTTCAAACTCCTAGAAGTCCACAGTTCCATATTTTCCCACGTAAGGTAGTGCTACAAGAACACTTCTCGGGTTCAGGTTTCCTCACGATGTTTTCCTTCACCATCAGCCCATATTGTTACCAATTAAAATTACTAAGTGTTACCAATTAAAATTACTAATTCCGAAATATTCACTGGTACATGCTGTAGTTCGAACCTTTAGCTTGTGAATTGACATTCCACTGGTCAATAAAATTTACCCTCTATAATCATATACACGTTTCATTAATTGTTAAACACTATTCACTTAATTATAAATAATATACTATTTTGTGTTTGCCATGGTATCTTGAAAATATCGTTTGTTTTCAGCGTCGGTGCCAAAGGAAATGCCACATGCGAACTAAGTAACCTGAGCGAGAAAGAAATAAAAGACAAAAGCCTCCTCAAACGCCACCCCGATTACGATGTCTACGTACGTCGATTCCAATGTGAACAGTCACCACCATCGCCGATCCAACCGCAGTTTGACGACCCTGACTCAGATTCTGAAAAACCAGAAGGATCGCATCGACCTATTTTCAGACCTGATGACGAAAAGTTCTCTGATGATTATTTAGTTTCAACCGACTTACGTCCAAATAGTCCTGGAAAACCGTCATCATATCGGCCTGATGATTACTCCAACTCTAAACCTGATTACAATAACTCACCGAGCTACGGCTCACATAAACCTCAAGATATCCCATATAAGCCTGAACGACCCAACCAGTCATATAGTTCAAGACCAGGAGATGAACTCCAATTTCAGGGTTACGGGCCAGAGAGGCCGAGCAAACCCTATGGCAACGGTAATATTAATAACCATTACGCCGTCAGACCAACACGAAGACCGTACCAAATCCAAGACGAATACAGACCGAGACCAGATCCCTACAATCCGAATAAACCGCCGCCCTCCTTAGGCTATGGCCAAGCCAACGATCATTCATCAGGTCCAATCGGCCCACCAAACAAACCTTACCGACCGAATAGACTTACCGAAAAACCAAACAGACCCTACGAAAGACCAGGCTCCCACTCATCCGCTAATTATGGAGATAACCAACAAAATGATCACTCCATATATTTAGAGATTTATGATCCACCTCGTCCATACAAACCGGTGAATAACCCTTACGGATTCCAAGGATATGGCACATACTCCAGTCAGAATCCGTATTTTCAAAATGATAGGCCTGGAACCAACAACGGCGGTTATGGTCCTAATAGTAGACCAGATCCAATAAGACGTCCACAGAGTCCAAACAGTTCCAGTTATGAAAATGATGAATCTGGTGGATATGGCTTACAGAAACCACAAAAACCTTACCAGAAACCACACAGCAGTTCTTACAATCAAGGATCTTATGATGGAAGCCATAACACTTACGGTAGCAGTCAAGACAATTATGGGAGTAACCAAGCAGGATACAATGGTAATCAAGCATCTTCCGGTAGTAATCAAGGTGGTTATGGGAGCAACCAAGGATCTTCTCAAAGTAGTCAATCGACACACAGTAGCTCTCAAAGCTCCTATGGTAGTAGCCAAAGTGCTTATGGAAGTAGTCAAAGCAATTATGGAAATGATGATGTAATTAGTAATAATCCTTACGGTGGGGGAAGTATTCGACCAGATGCTGATACAGGATATCAGAAACCACAAAAACCTACTCTGGTTAAACCTTCCTATGGAAATCAAAACACATACGGCACCAACCATGAAAATTTTGAGAGTAATCAATCGTCTTACAGCTCCAGCCAGAGCCATTCCAATAGCAACCACGCTTACAGTAACCAGTATGAATATGAACGACCATCTCATCATCAAGATTATCCTCAAAAACCATATAAAAAACCTTCATACCACGACGATACGGCTCAGAGTTCCTATGGAAATAGTCGTCCATCTCATGACAGTAGCCAAGGTTCTTATGTCAGTGGTCAATCATCTCATGACAGTAGTCAAAATTCATACGGCAGCACTCAGTCGTCTTATAGTAGTAACCAGGATAAATACGGCAGTGGTCAATCATCTTATGGCAGTAACCAAGCACCTTATGGAAGTAGCCAAGGTCCGTATGGCGATAATCAAGCTTCTTATGGAAGTAGCCAAGGTCCGTATGGCAATAATCAAGCATCTAATGGAAACGGCCAGAGCTCATATGGCGGGAACCAAGCTTCATATGGGAGTAGCCAAGGTTCATATAGCGGTAACCAAGCTTCTTATGGAAGTAGCCAAGACTCATATGGCGGTAACCAAGCTTCTTATGGAAGTAGCCAAGGTTCATATGGCGGTAACCAAGCTTCTTATGGAAGTAGCCAAGGCTCATATGGTGGTAACCAAGCTTCTTATGGAAGTAGCGAAGCGTCATATGACAGTAACCAAGGTTCTTATGGAAATAGTCAAGGCTCATATAGCAGTAATCAAGGTTCTTATGGAAGTGGTCAAGGTTCGTACGGTAGTAATCAAGATTTGTACGGCAGTAATGACTCAGATTATGCAACTAGTCAAGGATCGTATGGTGGCAGTCAATCATCACATGGAAATAGTCACCGTTATGGCACCAATCGTCCATATAAAGATGACCGATATAGTAATAAAAATCATCCAAAACCAAACTACGATTCACCAAATACCGGATATAACAACCAAAAACCAGATAATATTAACCAATATGGCTCTGGAAGCGGTGGATACGAAAAACCGGTGAATGACTCAAGCTATTCGTCTTATCCGGGCGTTAAACCGGTCTACGAGTATGAAACAGATAGACCAAATGATGTTCCGAGCTATATAGCTAGACCGGGAGGTGATGTCGTTGCTTCAAAACCTGTTGTGATTGGTGATTATGGAGATAGGCCCGGTTATAGAGAGCCTGAGAAAGGAGCCACTGATTTGGGTAAGTTTATTTTAGATACATATTGTTATTTATCACAATTATAACTCTAGTTTGAATTATTTAGTGGGTATAAAGGGTATGTTTATTGCACATCGCAACCAGCCAAAAATGAATATCAACGCCAATGTCAACCACAAATTAATATACAACCCAAACTACTGGGGCTAGGGCTGGGACTGTCAAACTTTGCATGCGGATTCCTTTTACGCTGTCGGTGAGCAATATAGAAGAGTTCTTTTAAATTCAACCCCTAAGGTGGTGAAAAAGGAGATGACATTTTAATGTAAATCCATAATTTTCTCATCCGTCAGATATATATATGTGTGTATATATCGGTATAAAACAAAGAATCGAAAATAATTACCGCATAGAAAACACGTGCAAAGCCGAGGGAACTTGCTGGTATATTAAGTACTTTATCATCATCATCAGCTTATAAAGACCCATTGTAGGGTCATAGGCTTGTTCCCGAAGGAAGGTATGTGTATATAACCCTCGCTTCAGCCTACGGCGTTTTGGCGATTACAAACTCTGAAAAATCCACAGTTCTATATTTTTCTCCCATAAGGTGGTATTACAAGGACATTTCTCAGGTTCAGGTTTCGTCACGATGTTTTCCTTCACCGTAATCTGATAGTGTTACCAATATAAATTAGTAAATGTACGCGAATTTGTAAACATTCGTTGGTACATATGCCTGCGGACATCGGATTGATATTCCGCCGGTCAAACCACTACACTAACACTTATTATTACTTACCACATGATAGAAGTCAAAACTAAAATGTACATTAAAATTCATACAGATTTATCAATGTTTATATGTAAATAAATATTAGTACTATACTAAAGTGACCCTTAAAAAAAACAAACGGAATATTATTGTATAGCTGTTTAAATAAGAATCAACTGTCGGTATGCATGTAAGCGCATCACTACAGAACGACTGCGCCTATTTCGCTAATTTTTCTCTTGTTGTGTAAAGCTCCATATAAACGTGTGTGAGTGAGACAGAAGACCGAAGCAAGATCTTCAGAAATATTTACAGAATTGACAGGTTGACGTTCTTTTGTTCTGTTGCCATTTCATTTCAATACAAAGTCGTAATTATAAAGGAGAGATTGGTCTTATACTCCTAGTATTGCACGTTTTTCGTCAGACAGTATACGTGGTTGACGACGGCTCGAGCCGAGTATGCACGATTTAGTGTCTCGCCGAACCGACCGTGACGGTTTACTTTCGTACACTATTCAACGCGTTTAAATAACGTTTCACATCAAAAATTAACTCTATAAAAATTTGATTTTATAAGAGAATGCTCGAGTATTTTGAAGCGATGATGGCTCAGTTGGTAGTGTGTTCGGACACAGCGTCGAAGGACCTAAGTTCGAAACCAAGCAACTGAGTCGGAGCTTTCGGTGAAGGAAAACATCGTATTGAAACCATAGCATGGTGGTAGGACTCTTTTAAGTCCGTCTGGCTAGCTACCACCCTCAAGTTGAAAATCTGTCGCCAATTACCTGTTGCTGTGTTCCGACAGCTGCACTTGAGAGTCAGTCTCCCTCTAGGTTAAGCGTGACTTACCATCTTAGACCACATCATCATTTAACATCAGATGAGATTGTGGTCAAACGCTTACCTATAAAGCAAAACCTACCTAAAACTTACCTATTAAACAAAAGAGTATCGCAGACGAAATTTCCCACCAATTGTAATAGGAATAGTTAGTATTAACTCGATTTTTTAAATATTTTGTAGGTTTGACCACATACTCACCTGATGATAAATGATGATTTACGATGTCTAAGAGGTCTGACATGGTAAACACCCTAAGCCTAGAAGGAGACTAGTTCTCAAGTACAGATGTCGGAACACATCTATCTATAGGAGCTCGGCGACAGATTTTCAACTTGAGGGTGTTAGCTAGCCAGGCCGGCTCAGAAAAACCCTACGACCGTAGAGCTACGCTGAAGCTATTACTGGTTTCAGCATGAATGGGTCGGCTCGCCCGACGCGTGGGGTAGTACCACCCTCTCACAGAAAACCGACGTGAAGTAACAGTGCTTGCACTGTTGCGTTTCGTTCGGTCAGTGAGAGCGCCGGAGGCCCACATATTTAAAAGGCCGGCAACGCACTTGCGACTCCCCTGGTGTTGCTAGTGTCTATGGACGGCGGTGATCACTTACCATCAGGTGACCCACCTGTTCGTTTGCCCCCTATGATAAAAAAAAACACTTTGATTTCATCGCGATGTTTTCCTTCACGGACTACTCGAGCTTATTCGCAAGGATTTCAAATATACGTCAAGCGACACGGTGTTCGAACACGCTAACCACTGAGTTACGTACGCTTCGCTCTTCTCAACTCTTCAAAATTTTATCAACCTTCAGCAAACACTGTAATAACCGTTTCCGTCGGCCCTTCAAAGTGTGACGCAATAAGGGTACAGTAATTAGTTACGAAAAGGATCGGAGAGGGTGGGGAGGGGGTATAAAATAATTCTGCATGTCCTTATCTTGTAGGGGGGGGGGGGGGAGAGTTAAAATCCATTCTTACATAATATTTTGTAAGTTGAAATTTCATTCTAGAAATCGAGTCCTTTTTCCATATGCCGAATGGTTTTCTTCATTCTGTAATATACACTTTGACTCACATATTACTTTACAAATTATCTATAATATAAAAATTAATCGCTGTATGTGTTACTAAGCGCAAATCCCGACAGCAGCTGAACCGATTTCGCTAATTCTATTTTTAGAATATTCCTTGAAGTACGAGGATAGGTTCTTACGGAGAGAAAAAATTTAAAAATTGCCCGAAAATGTCTAAACACAACACTTTTCTACACTCCCATACAAACGATTCGTAATAATATTTAAAAGCCAATTTGAACTTTAATACCATAACATAAAGTTGAAGTGTTAGTGGAGAGGTTCCGGGAAGGCAAAACAATTGAGTGACGTTAGTATCGTATAAATATTAATGTCAATATTTATACGATGGTAACATTTTACATTATATAGCGTCCCGAATAGCAGAATAAGTATTAAAAAAAATAATTAAACAATCGACTGTTAGGCGGTACGAAGTTCGCCGGGTCAACTACTTATTCATAAAAATCGTTTACGACCCCGATTATCGGAATATTATTCATTTGTAGACACATTATATAACATTTTCAATTATAAAATTGATTTTCCAAAGCCTAGATAGTTGTGTCATAATAATTTCAAGCTAATAATCTATATCGGATAGTAATAAAAGAGTATAACCTAAATTATCTTGTATTCTTCTTAAAAACGAGATAGAATCTTACGTAAGAAGAGGGAGAGGAGAGGGAGTGAGTTTCGAGAATTCTTATGTAACCTTACATGGGGGCCCTCAACGTGAATACAGCTCTGTTTTGCTACTAAAATGTACTGACGACGGTTTCGCTTCCGCAGTCAAACCTCGCACAAATCCTATCGCCCGTCGAACAATTTCGACTTTTCAGCACATTAACAACGAGATTATTAATCGTGTGACATCATGTTAGAACAATGCTAATAATAAATTCAAACGTGTGTCAGTTACGGTGCAGTGAAGTTATAACAATGCATTGTTGGGTTCATGAATTTTTTGGCCGGTTATTAAAGGTCAGTTTCATTAATGCTGAATCATTACAGCTTAATCAAGGTCTTTTTCGTATTTTCAATGGAACCGTCGGTTAAATAGTTGACACCTAGCTGATGGTACAAGGGATTTCATTTGCGTTGTCCCACGCATGAGAACCCCACCGTTGTCCCCGTTTTCCATGGCATGAAAACACATTGCACCCTTAGTAAAGTATGGGCACATATCGAATTTTTAATTTTATCAATAGATAAAATCTTTATAAATAGTTCTACAAGGGTAAATTTTCATGGCAATGACGTTACAATCAGGGAGTTGGGGCTAATTTTGTAAAAAAAAAATTGTGACCGTCGTCGATTTGTTTTTTGCCGTCTCCCTAAAAACTACTTCTCTAAGTTCACCCTTTACTAAGGATGCGACATATAGGAACGTATCCATACTACGTGACTCATGTTTGACAGTTTTTTAGACCCCTACCTCCTCTTGGTGACCATCCTTCCCCCCTATAATTTATATGTAGTAATTCAAAACTACGGTTTTTCCCCCTCTTAACTGTGACCAAGCGTGGTACTTCGAAGACCTCCCTACCCCCCTCAACGGGCTACGTAGTATAGGTATGTGCCCTATCGCTGAACTTGTACTGCTTATAATTTTTGACTATTCTAATCTCTGTACATTAATTTCTACGAATTTCCTACAACAAAGTTAGTTTTGTACAAAAATATAATACGATGGTATGTAGATATGGTTACCGACCGTGATGGTCGTTACGAAGGTTGCATATAGTGATTATGTCATACAGAGATAATAGCGTTTAAGTTTAAACAAAAAAAGAAATGACCATATACTTGCAAAAACTATGGCTACCAAAAACATTATCCGGTGATTCATAAAAAATTGCATGACGAAGTTTAGGACAAGTGTTTAGGTCACTCGACCGAACGGTAACAAGAGACTGCGTTCCAGGGGCGTAGCTAGTTTTAATGGGGCCTGATGTCAAAAGTTCTTTGAGGGGGGACTGTTGAATTAATGTGCCACAAAGGATGTATTAAAACCTAGGAACACTATTGTTAATATGTATACTATGGAGCACTTATATACCTTACAAAACAAAGCGTGGAAATCTCTAGAATGTTTACGCCAACATTTGGGAGACACGAAGAATAATCGAAAATTGATATATTTAGAACCCTTGTATTTATTTATTGCTTATATTATTCGTAGCGATGTATCACGTGGGTTCCTGTTTCCCACGCCTTGATGACTCATTCATTGTTTATTTGTAACAACTAGTTTCTGTAGTGATTTTAACAGTATGTTAATATATATATATTCGCTTACTATGTAGAAGTTTTTACAACCCTCCGCGCAAATATATATATTATTATCTAGGATAATTATAGTTTTATAACAAATTTATTGATTAACTTATATCGCACTTGTGTTGCCAGCTGTACGTGACCTTCGCCATTGTCTTTATATATTTAACTGGAATTCGAATACTTTGTGTATTTTCTTTTTTTAATCTTATTTTTTTTTTGTTTGAAGTGATTCACACCACAAACCTGCTTTATACTATATAGTATGAGTCATTTGTAAAGTATTAATGTATTTGATAAGCTGGTTTTCTTGCTTCAGGGCTACGATTATCAGCTTTTATTGACGATTGCTTCAATAAGCACATAGTTTACAACCTTCTGCCCGCTGTTCCGCTCGCATTAATTTGACCATCATCCCTTCGGAGTAACATTTTTTTTTCGGATGAGAAGTTTCCTATGCCCTTCTCTACACCCCTGACAACGGGCTCGTAAAGTTTCGTGATGATTGGTGGCTGGATGGTAAAATAAATATTCGTTGTCCGTATCGTGATTTAAATACGAGCAACCAGAAGTACTAACGCCATTTTGAGATTTGGGTCTTAAAAAATCAGCCTGGGGGTTAAGAAAGGCCTTGACATTTAGGAGCGGAGCGATTACCATACACTTCCCGTACCATACATGGAATTAGTTGAAGCCTACGTAACTCTGTTATATATAGTTTTCTTGATTATTAAATTAAAACTTTGTTAAATTATGAATCGCTTGGATAATTCTTAGATATTTCATAAGTTTTTTTGTTAACCGTCACCATTACCTATGAATCATTTTTAATTCCACATATGAGTAGTCTGTAGTTTTTACGAGTAGGTATTACAGACATCTCATAATGGCTCAGTTGATAGTGTGTCCGGACACCGTGTCGATTGACGTAAGTTCGAATATTTGCGACTGAGTAGTGGCACTAGTATGCTGGTGTGAGTTTTTTACCCGCACCCGACTACATACGACACTCCAGTTGAAAATCTGTCGCTGAGCAACTATCCGTGTGTTCTGGCAGCGGCACGCTAAAGCCAGTCCCCTTTAGGTTTAGCGCGTATACCATCTTAGACCACATCGTCATTTGACATCAGATGAATGTTAAAAACCAATAGGATATTTAAAAAACTTAATTTACGACCTTATATACTAAACTACGGATGCATTTTTTTAGGTTATTGTTTCCGTGTAATTTTGCCGAATAACGCGTTTCCGGCAACATTCTTAGAGCGAAACGAGATGCGTTTGCTCGAAATCGTCTTTTCGATTGTTATGCTCATTAGCCGAAAATATAATAAAGGGGTACATTTCTATTATTTACAAAATAATTAAGATTTAAATCTGCATTGATATCACAAACAAGTTTACTACGATGATGCGTTTTTTTTTTCATTTGTAAAAGACAAATCTCGCGTTAGATATTTAATGCTTTTGTCGTCGAATAATTAATGTATAGAATACATGCGTAGCGCTCAATATTTTTAAAATGTATATAGAATAAATAATCGAATTACTATTCACAAAAGTGGAAAGGCTCCTATTTTTTATATTTGCTTTCGAAAACTCAATCCGAAAACTGTAAGATAGAAAAGAAAAAAAAGTGTCGTTTATTTAACACATATAAGAAATTGCGAAAATGGTTCTGGAGCCTCAAAAGTAACCAAATTGTTTTGTATAGATTGCTCCAGTTAAAAATTTATAAAATTCATGAAGTATTTATTTGAGTTTATACATTACAAATAAGAAATGAAATCTTTTCCATTTAGTTTAGTTACATTTTATGAGCCATTGTTAACATCTGTATTCATTGAGTCGATGTAGTACGAAGGGCTCAGCTGAGAAGAAAACCTTGACGGCTAGGCCACGGGGCGGCGTATTAAAAAAAATTATATATTACGTGGTATGCGAAAAAGTATAAAATATGAGATCGTAACTGCGCACAATGGTCGGATACGCTGAGTTTTTTTGCTTTGAATAAATGCTTTTTGAGAGACAATAGGCCCAACGATGAACTTATCAAGTCTAATCAGAGGTCGCGTTGGAATTATATGGACAAGTCTAACGAATTCGACGTTTATTTTGCGTAGTATTACCACATAACATAAAAGTTTCCGAAGTTACAACTTCTGCAGGCGCATTGAACCGTCACACTCGAGTCGATGATGCAGAATCGGGTACGTTCGGCTCGGTTCGACATCAAACGCGATCTGGTCGGTGATGCACTAGTTGCCATTAACCACGTCTTCTGTCTGATAAGGAGTGCATCGTTCCAATAATTATGTTTTTCTTATTATTATAAGGAAATATTATAATGAAGTTTTCACTTCTATCGTATGATTATAAGCACACACCCACTTTTTTGCTAGTTATTGAAATCAATTATTTTTGTCGCTTTATTCAATGATATATTGATATTCACAAAAATGTATAAAATATTAGTTTTTTTCTGCAATTTTTTAAATCTATGATTTCCATTAAGATTGTTGTCATTTTTTCAAAATAAAATGATAAATATTTCACCTGTTAAAGTTGTATAACAACCATTTCTTAATAATAATAAAAAGTCGCAATTCATAAATCTACCACTGATAATAATTTTTATACTCTTGGTAAATTGGTAAAACCATCGGATGACGGCAAAGGAAAATATCGTGAGGAAACCTGAACCTGAGAAATATTCTTGTAGTAACCACCGTATTTAGGTAAATATAGAGCGTCGGATTTCTCAGAGTTTGAAATCGCCAATACGTCGTGGCGATTATGTCCATACCTTACTGCGGTAAGAAGCATATAGCTCTGCAATGGACCTCTTAGAATCTGATGATGATGATAAGCTATATTACTATGAAGTTTCATTAAAATATGTTGAGAAGTTTTTGCGTGTAAACATAAGAAATATACATCCATCCTCACATACTTTATTGTTTATAATATTAATAAGATTCTTCATAAAGATTTAAACGGCCTTCGTAGTTATATGTTTTACTTTAAGCTGTGAACAAAAATAAAAATTAAAAATTTATTTTAGGCAATATCCATAATTGATGACGTAAATTTTCAATGCACATATAAGGTTATGTCGGGCAAACGTACAATTCAGTCGTACCACGTTACGCGCTCCGATCGAACTGACCTAAAAACTAAATAATTATAATTACGCTTATAAAAATTAGTTATCGAAATAATAAACTTTGACAAAGAAATCACACGACTTCGTTTGTGTTTTAAGGGACAATCGTCAATTAATATTTTTTAAATTATTTTTTTTCACTACAATCAAATAATTATTTATGTTACAAGAACGATTAATTATGCAAAATGCAAATAATATAATATAATTAATTCTTGAATTAATTTTACGCGCCCGATTTTCGAAATATTTTTGACTATTCATATATTATAACAGCTTAAAAATGTCTCCTTATTCAAATACGGTCTCATGATATCAGTATGATAGTTATTGTATCGAAATAACGAAAGCAGCCAAAATTTTGTGTCTGAACAATGGTGTTATCGCATTTCTCTGTGCTTAATAATGACATTATTGTGTTGTGAAAATGTGTGTGCGTGCCGTGTTTTTGCTTTGTGTTGTGTCACATATCGCGGTCGGATCTAGAGTCATACTCGTGGAGAACGCGCCCAGTACGTATACGGATTTATTTTTAAACTACCTTTATCACGTGGCGTCGTCTGCGTGTATCCGTACACTTAGGAAAAGCACGGAACATCGTTCTTTTAACTATGGTTTTGTTGGCAAGCGATTCCTACAACTGAATTAATGTTCAGCTGTCGTTTAGGTTTATAATTCTAATTTTGTTATTATCTCTTAACCTAAGTAACATTTCCTCTGTTAACTTTATAATTATTGTTGAGCCTATGTAGAAGACCGTAATGACAAGCCTAGATAATAGTCTGAAAATTTAACTATCTCTCAGTATAAGTCTCATCAGAATCGGGTCAGTCGTTTCAGAAATTATCCCTGATAAACAGTAGACAATTTAATTTTATGTGTACAGGTGACTAGTGTCAGAGCTGTTATGTTCGTTATAATAATAGCGCTTAATAGATAAACTGAGACGAATAAGCTATTGAATAGTCTACTTAAGGTCTACTGTATAAGACAGTTATTCTAAGTTTTATTATATCAAAGTAAATAAAAAAAGAAGTAAAAAATAAAAAAATAATTATAAAAATGAAGTAGACTTCAGCGTGACGATTCACTTTCGTTTACTGTTCGGAAAGAACGTAAATAAAACCCGTCTAAAGAAGTTTCCTCTTTAAAAACAGCAGATGCGACTCTTCTTTCATCACCGTACCCGACGCGCCGCGTTACAAAGGACGTCCGTGATATATTTTTACCGATCCTCCCGACGAAATAAAGGCAGCTAATTTTCTGTAACCCTCCGTTCCTCGAAACAGACCGTGTGCGGACCAACGCTCGCGTAAACACAGATGACACCGCCGCGGCTTGACTGTCAATTTTGCTCCAGTATATTCGTCTAGGCACCCCTTGGTAGCGGCTCAAGCCGAGGTCTGATCATCCGGAATGGAGCCCTCGAGCACGTTGCACGCTGCGAATACAGTGGCACTGAAAAAAAATTCAAACACTAGTTCTTACAACACAACACCGTGATTGGTCTTGCCCCACACACATGCACACACGGACATGTAAATACACATAATGGTTGGGTTTGTTTTTTAATCCCTTTTTCGAACTGAGTTACTTTAAGTTAAGTTAGTAATCAGATTTAAGATACATGTATAAGTTCGTGAAACATACATTCTTGGTACACATGTATATTTCACGAATTCATATACCTATGTGTGAAATAATAGTTAGCTTAGTTATATTCGGGATGTTAGGCGGCAGTCCAAGGCGCGACGCACCGTGCGCCCTTGTACTGGTTGCCATTAAATCGGATAAATGCCTTAAGCGCTCCCCTTAGTAGTCCGGTGAAACTGTAGAGGCCTGTCAAGCCAACAGTGTAGTCATTTCGCAAAAAAAAATGTCCCTTCATTAGACGACAGTATTACTGAGATACTGATAGCCGTTTAATGGACGTTAGATATCCGCACTCTAGCAATCCTTATTTAATTTAATCCCTTCCTAATTGTGGCAAGGTTAGTTCTAAATTGCTTGTCTGTTAGACTGCATAGGGGTAGTTGAATAAATCGCTCTAAGGAACGTAGAAAAAACTATGCTCAGAGTTACTATGCGCTATCAAAGTATCAATGAGGAAGTCCGCATAAGAACCAAAGTTATCGACATAGCTCTAGTAATTGTTAGACTGCGTGGGAGTGAATAGCGTATATTGTTTGTAAAACAGAGAGCTCAGAAGAACGAAGCGTTCTCGAATGATGACCGGGTTATTATAAAACGCAGCACATGCAGAAGTGTCGCAAGATGGACCTACTGGACTTGTTGATCCAAGTAGCTCAGGACCTGTCATTGTGGGAAACATTCAGGAAGTCACTTATCTAATAGTGAATGCCTTTTCGCTCGATTAGAAGACGAGGTAGTTCAGTAATTTGACTAGCAGGATTCCTATTTGATATCGGCACGTTCGAATGCCGACGTGTACCAATGCGTTTTTCAGAATTCGCGAATATTAAAACGTCGTGAGGAAACCTGAACTTATGGAATGTTCTTTCAGTATCACTAAACCTTGGAAAAGTATAGAAACAATGATATCTCGGGATTTGAAATAGCCAATAGTCTGCGAATACCGTAGTATTTTTCCTTGGGGAGAGTTCTTTGGTCGATTAATGGAACTCTTAATGCTTAATGGACTTTTTCATTTATTTAGATATATTTTATATTTGTGCCATCACTTGTCTGGATCTTGCTTTTGGATCCGTGTTTTATTAATCCCTGCAAATTTAATTTGTGAAAGTTTTAATTCTCTCTCAGTAATTTGTTTTATTACATGATTTGTGATCAACAGCGTGCTTCCGACGAGTATTGGCTGGACGTCGGACGTTACGAAGCCATGTGCGTAAAGTCATCCCGTGTGAAAGGCTCGAGGACTGCCGCAGTGAATGCGCCACAGAAATCAGATTTCCTTGTGAGAGCTTCAATTATAGGTAAGATATTTATGCTATCTACTTTATTTAAGACTTACTCTGTTATGTAAGCGACGGGGAACGTATGCAAGATTGGAAATTTATATACTTTCTAAGGGCCTGATGTTAACTGGCTGTATAATAATGTAAGATAGTAAACGAATGAATAGTAGTAGAATTTGTTTTATTGATTTATGAATCACATTTTTAAAGGAGTTAATGTTACTGATGGTATTGAAATAAGGTAAATCAAGAGTGAAAACGTGACCCTTAACGGCATCGTTAAAAGGCAACACTTCTACCGCTTGTCTGTCTCCTTGTTTGTATGCTTGTAACGCGAAAAGTGCCGTAGCGATTTACATGATTATTTCTTTGTAAGTTATGTTCTTAGGCCAGATTTTAGTATATGTTTTATTAAATTAGATAATATCCTAACTAATGTTATAAATGCGAATGATTGTTTGTTTGTCACGTCTTAACTTCTCAACCGATCGTAGTGATTTTTTCCATATAAATTGTCAGAGGTACAGAAAGGATATCCAGGAAAAATTGTACTATTACTGTGGGGTTGATTAAAGATTTAAATAAAACGCGCGAAACCACGAACAAAAGCTAGTATAGACTAAATTATGAAGCGTAAAGTAAAATAAGTCGACACAAATTTACTTCCAGTATATTTCATCGGCAACATGTAATGAAAATTCTTGAATATTCTATAGACAATTGGTTGAAACAGATGTTACAAATTAAAAGCTTCGGCAATATATCTGATTTGTATATATGGATCACACAGTGGGGACTTTATTGCACTCCGCGCAAACGGAGCCGCGGATATAGCTAGTATTTTCATATTTGTAATGACATATTTGAATGCATTCAATTACATTGTCAAGAATATATTAGAATAGATAAAAGTACATTTTTTTCACACTTCATTTACGAGTCCTTCTGTAAAATTGCCGAATGGTTAAATGAATATTAACAATTATAACTATGAACTCTTCACTCAATTGAAAAAGTTTTTGCCCTTATTTGTTTATCCAGTACTTATATTTATTTCAATGTATATTATACAAAAAAAAAAAGATATTGAAAAGTTCTTATATTTCTCGCATAACAACAACTACTATTTTTTCTAACTTCTACTTTGACAACCAGGCCTCTTTATTGAAGACAAGCTGCTTGCACGGTTTAGAACGAGTATGTAGTAACGGAGAAAATGACACTAAATCGTGCCTTTAAAATAGGACCATGTAAATAAAATGAAATGGCAGTAGAACAATTAAATGTCAATCTGTTAACTTCTGACAATATTTTTGAAAAACTCCGTACTTTTTTTTTTTGGCAACCCATCTTGTAGTCTATTATTACTGCTATTGTCGAGTAGGCAATAATATTACAAGTGTCTTTACCATCATTTCAATTATTTAACAAGATGGCGGCCGTCTTGTTACAACTTTCCTGGGAAATTTTTTTAACGAGTTAGAATCCGTGCTCCGTGTTATTACATCCCATCCGCTTCACTTTTGCACAACAACCGAACTATATAACGTAAAACACCATCAATATTACAAATTATAGGGTCAAATAACACAAGATTATAAATAAAACGACATAGAGATATAATACCTCTCATCTAGAAAAATGTACTGTTCCCGAGGGAGGTATCAAATCTACAATTACGCGAGCGTAGTCGCTAGCAAGAGTTAGTATAAAATATAAGGTAATACAAATTCTTAACTGCTACTTCGTAGGCATTGAAGATAAATTTTATGATTCGTACAAAGGTCAGCGAACAACCTTCATACAAGTAAAGTAGGTATTCAAAGATGAACATAATGGGATTTGAAACACAAACATCACTACATAGTATAAAACAAAGTCGCTTTCTCTGTCCTTATATCCCTATGTATGCTTAAATCTTTAAAAACTACGCAACGACTTTTGATGCGGTTTTTTTAAATAGATAGAGTGATTGAAGAGGAAGGTTTATATGTATAATAACATAAATTAAATAATGGAGAAATACTGTTATTTTTGAGGTTATTCCAAATGTAACGCGTGCGGGCCACGGGCAGTAAAGAATAAATCAAAACTACGGGATCGATTTTAATCATTTTTTCAGTGAATGACACATAGGCTATATATTTTATACCCGTGCGAAGCCGGAGCGGGCCGCTAGTACTACATATAATAGTGCTTATTTGTACCACTTGTTATGCGCTTATTGCTGGAATACATTTGATTATTTTCCACCATAGATTAAACGGGATAGAAGATATATTAATATCGATGTTCTATGGTCTTACAAAGTATATCTATATAATTAAAATGACAAAGGTGTGCAGTTGTACGCGTATCATGCAAAAACCTCTGGATAGATTTTGATCAGACTTTTTTAGTTTTACCTTTTAGACGCTTGGCCCTTATTTATAAAAAAAATATTTATAAAACATTATGTGTTCAGTGATTATGAAGTTGGATAAGCGGTGTGGTGCGCATGCGCAGGATAGAGGATTTTTTATTTATTTTTTGCTTTCTACGTATAATAGTTTGTTAAAATAATAAAAAAAATCTGTGGTTTTATGAAACCATGATGCAAGTGACAATTTTTTTTGGAAAGTAACACCTTAAATATTGATTATAATATTTATTTAAATCATTTTAATTGAATCATGGGCATCCCCAAAATGGCCTTGTCTGCCCTGCCGAGCGCCTTTTACTTTACCCTTACTCCGCGGCCGGCTGTAATGCGATATGTGACAGACGGACGAAAAAAATTGAGACTATGTAAAAAACGTTTCACTTGAAAAACGCAGGCTAAGTTGCGGGTAATAGCTAGTTTCAAAATAAACTATACATTGTTAGATATTAGTGTGTTATGGAGGAGTATTTAACCAGTAATATGATTCATTGTAAATTAAACAAGGAACAATAATGTAAGGGACGCGCGAAAAAGCTGAGTCGCGTCGTGATTGGTTGCTTCGAAATCTTACCGTGACGTCATCTTATTGCATATGTAACCGTTTTTGATAATATGTTTAGGGTTATTCTTGTTTATTTTCACATCACTGTGGAATTTAATTATTGTCATTATGAAGTGGTTATTTGTTTCACGTTATAGTGTTTCGAGAAGTTATTTTTCGTGACGACAGTCTTCTAATAATATTCCATGCTTGGTAGAAGTTTCCAGAGAGTTTTTGTGATATATCAGAATTCTTATTTCTTGATATATATTATAAGAAATACTAATATGAATTTGGTTTGTTAGTTATGCTTTATTATACGCGTAATCATGATTTTTTTGCATACACGTTGTACTGATTCCGAAGAGGACATATGGTACTTGTCAACCAGAAAAATATGCCGTTACCGATGGATAGATACATTAACGCGAGCGAAAAAATACAATGGAACAGTGTTTAGGAAGGAGTGACATCACGCGCCGTGATTGGTGGTTTGAAACTAAATTATTACTAAACGAGCTATTATAGGCTATGTTTTTTTTGCATCACATTAACGAACACCAGGGCTAGTTATTTAAATACGTAAGACGAGGGTGTTCAAAGTTGTCTGTAAGCGTCCTTGATAAAACAAAAACGTTCCTACGACTAAGGTCGCAATAAATAATTAACATAAAGTGTAATTATTCATATATGTTATTAAAAAATCTCCTTTGTTGTAAAAACTTAGAACAGAATTAAATACATTTTTGTATCAATTCTTAAAAATATCGAACTGTGCTAACTTTAAAATTATTTTGGTGTATATCATATCAAGTATGATGGAGTTTATACCGGTATCTAATGCCCGCAAGGTGATCTATCATAGACAATGGTGATGGCGTACGCTGATTACCTTTGACACGAGGCTAAGCGTTAACTTATCGTACATTTTTGTACCTTGTTACTAGCATGTAAACATTTATGCTTGGATTTCATACTTCTATGTGCTTTTTAATTATATTTTTCCATAGTTATTTATGTATTCGGAAGTATTTCCGAACGATTACACTTATTCTGCTGAATCTTTTTTTGTTGCGTTTATAATTGTCACAGCAAGGTTACTATGTAAGAAAATATTTGAAATATTATCAGGGAATGAATGAGTTGAATCAATGAGTTAATGCTGTTGGTTTTTTTTTTAATATCCCCTCATACTATCATGTCAATAACCCCTCACTCGCTTTTTTACATGTAATTATTTTAAACTAAATTTTTCAGTTTTGCCTATGATTTTTGAAACCTTCCCAATTGCCAATTTATTTTATAATGTTATCGCATTGTATTCTATTACAAAATTATTTTATACAATTTACAAATTAATGTATACTGAAGAAACAACTGTATTAATAATAATTCACGAAAGAGGACAAGAAGAGAAAAAAAATGCCAGTGACCCTCCTGAATCAGATTTGCAGGAAGAAATCCTCATGGCTACGACGTACCTGAAACCAGAGCCTGTGGAGATGCAATACACGGATACATCGTACACAAGCGCGTCATTTGAATCGATACCACCTGTTATCGAAGAGTAAAATACCCACGTTTGGCATTCATACGAAGTTAGGAAATTGAAGTTATAGTGGCACTATAAAACAATCCCGAGGAGGGTTGATGACAGGCAGACGGCCGATTATAAATATTAAGCCTAATCATACATCACGACATAACAAACATGTTGTGCCGACCCTACTTAGGTTGGATAAGGGTAAGAAGATGATGATGGTTGGACTGCGAAGCCGGAGCGGGCAATTAGTGGATAAAAATAATAATTACCCTTAGTGTCAGTCATATAACAGTATCTTAAGTGTTCCTTCTAATATAAATGGTTTCTGATTTCAGACTTGACTCCACATTTCGTGGTAAGGGTCTCTGCGAGTTAATGACAAAGCCGATTGAAGCGTTCGATTTACGACGCGACTTTGTTGATGACAAGGATTACGACTTCTATGAGCTCGATCGGAACAGCTTGGAGCCGAACTGCCCCGACACTCTGCGGGGACCGGGGCTGCTGCACTCAGGGTACCTTTCCTCGAAGCCTGACAGACGATCGGATAATAGATGGAGAGATCGAAACGACTGGTTCTATAGCAAGGACGATAGATACCATAGTTATAACAGATTTGATAGACGAGGTACAGGGAATAGATACTACAACGACCAGTTTTTTGTTCCGTATCAAATTGGTAAGGCTTATTTTTTTTATTTGGGCTGACTCTTAATTTGAATTAGATTTTTAACGGACTTTAAAAATAACGCGGTGCTCAGTTCCGTTGTATTTCTTTTGTTTTTTTTTTTGTGTTTGTCACCTGGGAATTAAGCCATTTATAAAAAAAACGATTTGGAAAATTCCTTTTATCTCAAAAGGAGGATATTTTCAAGGTGTTATTATCTTGTCGAAAAACCACTTCCTAAAGATGGGAATTTCAAAAGGCATTTTGTCAATTAAAAATCCTATTAAAAAAATGTAAAAGAGTTTTCGGATTCATACCTGCTGGAAGAGAGTAATTAGGTTGAATATGAACGACTTTGAGAACCACAGTTTTTTTTTTTTCATATGAACTTTCAGAACCACAGATCTTTTTGTTGTTAGCTTCACATGTAATGATTCACCTTGGCAAATAATGCCCTACAACTAATTTACATCGTTGTTTTTTTTTCTATTTATTTATGTATTTTGGTTTTTATATAAATTAAAAGGCTCAAAGTAACATAATTTAAAACTGACAATTTAAACCTATTTTTAAGTAAGTATAATATTCATACGTTTAATTTGATAAATTAATTCTAAATTATCTTTTTTTTTTTCAAGTTTGGAAAGTACGCTGTTAGCATACATAAAAAAGCTCATAGAAGTAAAATGAGAAAACACATGAAATTTTCATCTAACTCTTTCTTCTCTGCTTGTAAATTTGTAACGGAAACATTTGACATCTTTATCATGGATTGCTTGCGATATTTTAGGTGTAGGCCGAAGCGACGAAGACACGCAGAACTGGGGACAATATGGAGGCCATTACGGACTATACAACTCACATTATAAAGATTCCAAAGACTATCAGAATTCTGTCAACCATTGGCGTCTCGCAAGTGACACTGACCGATATTACGGTGTCAGACCTTTGGCTAGTACTAGAGAACACGAGAGATCGTATGTGAAACCTTTAGACGATTTCGATAGTTCGTTTGACTACGGTAGCCTGGGTAAAAGTTTGGTGTGGACCAACAGATACGGGTACGGTTCTTGGAAGAGGGGCAGATGGAATAACTCTGGCTTGTCGTGGTCAGATTATGAATATAGTCGACATGAGGCCGAAGATAGAAGTGATGACACCGATTCTAGAGGTAAAGGAATATGACAAATTTTTGTTTTGGGTCATTTTTAGTTTATTGGATTTCTTTTATCTTCCTTCTTCTTGTAGTGTGATTATCAATGGCAGCTTCCGGAATACACCTAAATATCCTTGACGTCAGAGTTTCAACTCGAGGTTTGTAGCTAACTTGGCAGGCTTAGAAAAAGCCCTACCACCGTGCTATAGTTTCATCACAATGTTTTCCTTCACTAAAAGCTTATTGGCAAGGAGGATTTGAATCTATATCGATCGATGTGGTGCACTAATACGTCAACCACTGAGCTATTATCGCTTCAGAAAGTGTTTTAGAAACGGGATAAAAATGATGCGTAATTGCGATTGAATGTTATGTCCGAATGATTTCCAGATTGTTCATCCCGTCGACGTCCCGGCATGTCTCTAGGGTCCGGAGCAATAAGAAGGTCGCTGGTCGCCCGTAACGTCGTAGAGTGTGAAGCGGCTTGTTTCGATGAGAGGGAGTTCAAATGTGTTTCATACAGTTATAGGTAAGTTGGAATACCTCTCTCGAACAGTGTTCATTGTTTTGTAATATCAACATTAACGATTGTTTAATATTATTTTGTTACATTAGTTATTAGAATACACATATCTCATTTTATTACAAATATTATTGTAAAACATGCCCGCAGATCCGCATGCATTTTTTTTATATAATTGTAAATGACTTCTTACAAAATCAACTATCTCTTAGTGAAAGTTCCGTGAAAAATGGTTCAAACGTTTTGGAGATAGTACTGCAAACAAAGCCATGGGTAAAAGCTAGCCCAAAATAGAAAAGCTTTAATAACTTTTTATAATGTTAGCTATCTGTCATTGAAAGTCCCATGAAAATAGGTCTAATCGTTTTGGAGATAGTACTACAAACGAAGCCACGGATGACAGCTAGTCTAAAATAAAGTAGCCTATGTCACCCACTATAATTTTAACTATCCGTCAGTGAAATTTCTGTCAAAATCGGTCCAGTTATTTCGTAGATTACCCGTAACAAACAGACAGACAAAAATTTTTAAATTTGTATTTTTGTTATCAGCATCGTGTATACGTTCATATCCAATCAGTAAAACGAATAAAGAATACGAATAAATAATTTATTAACCCTTTGCCATTTTGTTTAATTCCTAACGATGCAGGTGGGAATCATATAATTCATAATTAAATTACTGTGGTCATTCTGGAATTATCTTTGTTGTGTTGCAGATATTCCAATTCTCATGGATCAGATAATTGCTTCTTAAGTGAGAGGCCATATCGAGGATTAGAAATGTCAGCGGACAGTGGCTCTGATGTATACGCAATGCCTCAAGACCAGGGCTGTGTTGCTATCAATTACAGACCGTGGGTAGAGAGTGGTACGGATCCAATTTTCAAAACTTTTTGCGGCTAAAGTTTGTAATAATTTAAATGGACAATTTTTTTGATCTTGTAATTTGTGGTGTTTAATTACAATCTCACCTAATTTTAAACGATGGTGTGGTCTAAGATGGTGATGACGCTTAACCAAAGAACTGGCTTTCGGATGCGGCTGCTGAAATATATCTATAGGCGCTTGGCGATAGATTTTCAATTTAAGGGTGGTTGCTTTAGCCAGATAGAAATTAGAAAAAGGCTTACAACTATACTATGATTTCATAGCAATCTTTTTCTATAATGAAAGTGATGATGACTTATTTCGGACACCACATCGAATGACGTATGATCTAACCCTTGCTAATGAGTCGGAGTGTTCGCTGAAGGGAAAAATTGTGAAGAAACCATAGTACGGTGGTAAGGCTTTTTCTAAGATCGCCTGGCTAGCTACCTACTCTCAAGGTGAAAATCTCTCGTCATTTACCTATTGATGTGTTCCAGCAGTTGCACTTGAGGGCCAGCCAACCTCTAGGTACAGTAGGTTTAACACCTTAGACCCCATTGTCATTTAACATCGCGTGAGTTTGTGGTCAAACGCCAAACCCTATATATAAGGTATAAAAAAAAGTGTGTGTAGTGTACTTATGTACACGTTTTAGAAGTTATACTTCTTTGGCGTTCCAAGATAAAAATCTTTACAAAAATATTACCTTTTGCCTTATTTTACGTTTGTAGAAAAAACGACACTAACAATAGAAAATAGGTATTTAGTACATACATACTATTTTGAATAAAATCTTGACTATAGCTAACTTTAGGGTGTCGGTTTTTCATGACGGAATGCGGCGCGCGCATCGTAAAAATTTACTCTCATCATTTTTTCCCAACGCACCAAAAGAAGTATAACTTCAGTAATGTTTATGATAGATACAGTTAATATTGATTTATTAATCTTCAAATAATTCGTTAATAATTTTACGTTACATGTGTTACCTATAGTACTTACCAGCAACTATAATATTAGAAGTATATCAGTGTTCACGCCAATTGTGGTTACAGAGTGTTTCTGGCATGTGAGGTCTGGTGCAGCAGTGAGTGATGTCTCAGCGCGAGCAGCTCTTACTGTAGCAGGTCTGGGAGCATGCGAAGCCGAGTGCCTCAGAGCTAATGGATTTTTCTGCAGAGGCTTTAGCTTCAGGTATAATTGTTCCCACTGCTATTTGCATACGATTTTAGTTTTAATATCCGTACGCCGTGTATTAATAATTGGTCTAATTATCAAAATAAACATAATTATAGTTAGATTAAGGGATTGTTGAATCATCCCTTTCGTATATACTTGGATGGATTAATTTAAAATTTGTTTCGCGGGTTTGGATTACTCGTTTGATGAGAAGCTATTCAATTCTTTTTAAATAATGTTGATAATTTAAAAACGGTAACTTCATCAACTATCATCTTCTTACCCTTATCGCATATAAGTAGGGTCTGCACAACATGTTTTCCTTTTCCTGTAGTCTGGTGAAACTGTAGAGGCCTTGCTAGGGCAACTGTATAGTTAGTTCGAAAAAAATTTCCTTTTCCACTCTCCCCTGTCAGATGTTATCTCAGTATTCACATCTTTTATACGACATAACAGTTTTCACACAATATATCCCATACCTTTATTTGGCTCCTCTTTTACCTCCTACATCTATCCACTTTGATACTCACAGCTTTTCATAGTTTCATGGCTTTCATCTCTCCTCATGACATGCCCATACTATGCTAACCTATTAATCCTCATCTTCTTTGTCATTCGTGCTATGTTCAAACTTTGGTATACTCATTCTCAATCATATACAATATAGTTACACCACACATCCGTCTTAACATTCGGATCTCTGCCACATTTAGTCTTCTCTCATCCGTGTCTCCCATAGCACTTAGATCCATACAGTATGACTGGTCTTATAAGAGTTTTATACACATTCTCTTTAAGTTTCAAGGGCATGTGTCACAAACTGCTCCAGAAACTTATCGCCATTTCATCCATCCTGCATTTATTCTATATCTCTCACATCCTTGTCTATGCCTTACCGTCGTTTTGGATCAATGAATAGAGGTACCGGAAATTGGAACAGGCTGGTAAGGATACACCGTTTAAGGCTATAAGACAAAAAGTGGATAGCCCAACGAAATCGAAAAATGAGCGATTGGATTTATGTATCTATAACATCTAGTATAGTATTCGGTGGAATAGACAAGGACGTGAGGAATAGGATAAATGCAGGGTGGATGAATTGGCGAAAGGTGTCTGGGGTGGTTTGTGACCCACGAATGCCGTTGAAACTCAAGGGGAAGGTGTATAAAACTATAATAAGACCAGCCGTGTTATATGGATCCGAGTGCTGGGCTACGAAAGAGACGGATGAGAAAAGATTACATGTGGCAGAAATGCGAATGTTAAGATGGATGTGTGGTGTAACACGGATGGATAAGATTAGGAATGAGTATATCAGAGGAAGTTTGAAAATAGCACCAGTGACAGAGAAGTTGAGGAGTAGTAGGTTAGCATGGTACGGGCATATTATGAGAAGAGATGAAAGTCATGTAACAAGAAAAGTTTTGAGTTTGAAAGTGGACGGATATAGGAGTAGAGGAAGACCGAAAAAGGTATGGATGGATTGTGTGAAAAACGATATGTGTATAAAAAGTGTGAATACTGAGATGACATCTGACAGAGGAGAGTGGAAAAGGAAAACATGTTGTGCCGACCCTACTTAGGTGGGATAAGGGTAAGATGATGATGATAACATCTAGTATAGAAGTTAATTATACTGTGGTATAAGATATACGAAAATGTCGTTTGAATGAAAAATGCATAATTCATTTTAGGTTCGATTCACCGACTATAGGAGATGACCTTGAGAATTGTATTCTGACGTCATCGCCTCCGACGTCACTAGAAGTCGGGAGAGGCCTGCGTCCAAACCCAGGATATGAATTATATGCAAGAGGAAATTATGGAAGGGGTTGTGAACCAGCTTTGTATGACGACATCCAGCATCGAGACTCTGGTGAGAAACATACGATACGTAAAAATAAGAATTTTCTAATGCTACGCCCATACTTGCGTGTATCAGCACGAAGTTTTGTCTATGGTCAGAGTAAATGCAGATGTGGGAAGATATTATCGTTATGCGTTACGAACTATCGGATTGCGTGACGATACACACAGCACGATAACTGGGGCCGGCGGTTTCTATACACATCAAAGGAACTTGGAGACGCTAATTTCGATACACTATTGAAATGACAATGGTGTGTAATCGTTATTCTACGCTTTTATCGCAATTAATTGTGAGGTTACTTTTTAGCGGCACAAGTGACCGAAGCTTCGTCGCGCAGATATGGGAGTAGCATAAGAGTTTAAAATATTAAATTGTTCCTAATTTTTGCGTCTATATCTGAATCCGAGTCTATTCAATGGCTGTATTGTTAATAAATTATATTTTGCATTTCTGCTCGGAATGTATTGGCCGCTGACTCGTCTCACTGCAACAAAAAAAAACGTCTGTTTTTATTTGCGCGACGTGTACCTGAAAATGTTGAATTTGAATTTAGTAATAGAAAGAGGGAAATATTAATAACTGAAACAAAAAAAAACATTATACTTGTCGTTGGTTGACAGTTAAACTTGAAGTTAGCAGTAGGTTGATACTAGCGTCAGTTGACACGGTTGGTATGTAGGTGTAAAATATAAAAATTAAAATTGACGTCTAAAATTTAAAAAAAAGTAACAACTTCACCAATCAAATATTGATTCTATGAGTCGTTTTCTTTTACGAAAAAACTTTACAAAAAGAACACTATTTAAATTACAAAAGCCAAAACTTATTACCACAGTTAATAAATACATTTACAATACATACATAATCTATATTTTCACGTGTGTATAAAAATATTATTTATAGCTTTAATGAACCTATGTTCTCCGTGGCGTAGTGAACTATCAATGTTAGACCAGGATCCACGCTCTCCTAAATACTAGGTGATGTTTGGTGACCAGGACTAGGTGTGTTATGTTCACCAATAGAATAGAATAAAATAGATTATGAACATTTTCTCTTTCCAGAATGTTATTTGCAGTACGATAGCGCTTCAAAATTAATAGGATCTGCCATTCGTGGTCAGGCACGTGTGAAAGATGAAAAATTGTGTGGGGTAGCGTGTACTGACGCGCCCTTTAGATGCCTCAGTTTCTCTTTCAAGTAAGTTTTTTTTTTTTATATTAAGCTCATTGTTTTACAGTAATCATTGAAAATATGTCTAGTGGGTTAAATAAAACAGGATAGGGACGGTAAAATGACAGGGTGAAATAGAACTATCACTTTAGGGTTACACTATGTATTTGCTGTGTTGTGTCATATTATGTATGTGTTTTACAGTTAATACAATACTAACTACAGTATAGTCATTGGATGATGACCAACTGAATGTTTAGGTATCTTTGCAGAGAAACTCAAGAGCCTCTGGTGAATAAGCCGTAGTAAAATTAGCTGAAAGAGTTTTTTAAATAATGGCGAGCTAAAGAAATCTATCTGACATTGAAATTTAGGGAACTAAACTAGTTAACCCTAGACGACTCTTACCGACTAAACAATTCCACGATGATCCGTACGCCATACTATGGGATTGACGCGGGGTAGCGTCAGCAAGCTCCGCTTCTCCCCCGGCGGCAGGCAATTTCCCTTGCCACGCCCCGACTGAGGCAGCTCGGTTCTGGGACTGTCCTCCAGTTTGCCGAACCATTAGTGGACTAAAAACTAGTTAACCCTAGCAATTGAATATGAAATTGATTCAGTATAATAACCTAACTAAATTTGCCTACCAATTTCCAGTATCTAAAGAAGTATAAGAGAAAAAATATTATTAAGCTATTTGTTCTTCTAGCAACAACGCCCCTCCAGATGTAGACAACTGCTTTCTGTCCGAGATTCGACTATTCGATTTACAGAAGGGCGTCGACTACGTACACTCGGTAGATGATTGGCTTTTCGCCTTCGATTTATTCAATGGACAGTGTTGGAGGAAAGTCAGTGGAAAGGCAGAATATGAGTAAGTTCATAAAGCTATGTTCCTTTGTATTTGGCTAATTCTATGTCGTAATATTTTTTTTTGTTACGTTGTTTATTTTGATTTATAGCATTTGAGCATAACTAACAATCTGATCAAACTTCCAATGACTTTAAGCCAAGAAAAGTTATGAAAAATAATAAAAAATTTCGAACTTCAAAATTGCGCCACAACTCATGAGCTACCGAGTTACAAGCTTGAAATTAGGATGTCTTACACAGAAGCCCCTTACTAGTTACAAATGTCTTGGACCAGGGAAACCACCATTCATAATATTTGATTTGTTAGCCATTAGCAAGATAGTTAGTGTATTATGGACATTAAGATAGAGACGTTTTTTTTTATGCAACTAACTCACCACTTGAAATGAAATCTACTTCACGAACTATACTATCTAATTCTTACTTGGGACCTCCCAAAATATACATAGTTATAAACTTAGTAAATGAAGATTCTAAGAGTTCATTTTTGGGTTATACATCTGTAGTTTTCGTCACTATGTCAGTTAAAACTGTTCTCAATATCTTATTCCTTATTGCAGACTACATCTAAATGCCATGTATTCTGTAAAATTGCTTCTAGGATTTCTCCAGAGTTGCCTCACCCGATACCAGTAGCAGGGTCGGAGGAAATATATTCATCTGGGCCCGGTTCATCAGAACACGAGTATCTTCCTGAACCACCAGGTGAAAAAAGCAAAAAATTCATTCGTTCGTTATTTCATTATTTGGTACCATGATAAGAGATGCAAAATAGAGCTCCCTATCATTGACAACGTTTGGCAGCACAACGGTTAGAATGGCGCAGAGTGGTGAAAATGCAAGTACGCGAGTTAAAGCTGCAGAGTAAAGCTTACCTTGATACCAAAGGCGACGACCAGTTAAAAGATCCTCACCTACCTGCTCCTATAACATATCATTATGACAACGGCGAACTCACGTGCCCTTAGTGTGCACAGAGTTTTACCGTGAAGGTAGACTGCATAGGCCATCTTCGGACGTACCAGCGTGATTCCTCAGACTTAGGGGTCACCGTGGTCGCTGTGGCTGAAATTGGTCGGAACAATCATTTGGTACCAGCACATTACAATCGCTCATTCTCCTGAACATTAAAGGTGTGAAAGTTGTGGTTTAAAGAAGAAGCTTATACAATTTGTCAACTTCGGTAATTAAAAAATTTGACAATCGGCTTCTTCAATTAAGTACGTAGTGATAATCGTTATAATTATGGATATAATAGCCATTGCTCCCGGCATCTCTCAAACACAGTATATTTTATTCTGGATATTTATCCAGCCTGTAAAAGCCTAGCATAAATAAAAGCCTCTGTAAAAAGCTTATATACGTCTTTATAGTATTAATTAGGTTTATTCTAGGGATGGTGATTCTTCCCGAAAAAGAATCGATTTGTAAAGCGATTCGAATTGTGTGCTATGGAATCGATTAATGAAAAAATCGAGCTCTAGAAGATTAATAATTAAAAAAAAATCGCTCTCTTAAATTATTACAATTTTTTAACTTTTAATTGTATAAAAAACTCTAACATAGTAGTCGATGTTTCGTCATTTTTAATTATAATAATGTTATAAATTATGATCATAGTTTATGATTTTAAGAAAAGGCAACGTCTCGTGGCCCAGTGTTCCCAGGCGGTAAGCCATCCAACTACTGACCAAGACAGACGTTGCTCTTAACTTCGATAATCGTGATCATTCCCTTGGTCATTCGGTTCATTCTTATCTAAAGAAAAAAAATCGAACGATTTTATAGTCTCAGAGATTGATCCAATGGATCGATTCGTCGTTTAGTATCGATTAAAATTATCGATTTTTCTATATCTATATATATATCGATTTTTCGACTAATCGACCTCAAACTACCATCCCTAGTTTATTCTATAACACATGTTTATAAATAAATATAAATAATAAATAAAAAATATATAATCTGATTTTTCCAGATCCGGTTTATATACCCGGTGCCGGTCCGAGCGAACCTAAACCTTATTCTTCACGTCCATATACACCTTCGTCCGAATACAAGCCAATCTATACAGAAACCAATGGCCCCGGTTTCAAACCTGGTTATCACACTGAACCCGGCGCATCGATCTATAAGCCTGAATATTTTGATGATATAAGCGAGTCTGGCAACAAACCTCTTTATCCTAATAGAAATGGTTTCAAGCCCGATTATCCAGTAGAAGCGTCTGGACCCGGTTATGCAACTGGGTTTTCAGCGTCGGGTAGACCCGGCTACGATTCGCATTCGAATTTCAAACCGGGGTTCGCGACGTTAAACGATAAACGCCATGATGACTGGGAAAGCTCTGGGTACAAACCGGATAAATTGCGGCCATTAAGGCCACAAAAACCGGTTTACCATGGTGATAGAGAAGAAAGCGCTAGTGAGTATCCTTAACTAATACTTTTGTTCTTTCAATAATAATTACCATTTAAGTTTTGTGTGGAGAAAGTATTCTTTTGTAAAGCAATGCGATTTGGTACCATATTTTGACGGTTTGATTTTTACAGTTACGGTATCATGGCGACATTACACAGTGTCTGGGTTCCCGTGCAGAGTTGGTACTTCTTGCGCTCAAAACCATGTCGCCGGGCACTGGGCATGCGAGCCTGAGGGTGGAGAAGTCGGTATGTTTTTACTGAGAGTTCATACAATATTTTTGTCTACTTTACCACCACCAACCAACTTCTACTGGCTCATTGCTGTTAAGACTGATGATCTAAGTTTCTTGTTCTCGATGTAGGTACGAAGAGTTCTTTTTAAAGTACGATGTGAATCACCATTGAATCTAGTACCACCATACAAATCGTTTAACAATACTACGTACCTACGCCGTTCACGTTTGTTGTCAAGCCGCTCTAGGACTCGCTGCTATTATGTAGTTCGGTCCAGTTGCACGGCATCGATCCACCAATCCGAGAGACTTATTGTATAGAGCGGGATGGTGATACTATACGTCATTCTACTTTGCAACACCCTCTCTTTATTCTATATTACAAGTATGAATCTATTAGCCTTATATTATTATAATTCCTGACTTAATTCTCACTATCTTACTACAGCCATATATCTTAAAACATGAGCTATTGTCCTATTTAGCACTTATCTAAAACTATCCTTTTTATCATACGAACAATCGCTATAAAATATGCATAATAAGAACATAAACCATTATTTATCATAATCCAGTATAAAATGTCGTGAAGAGTAGCACCGGGTCCAATTAGTAATACAAATACTTCTTAGATTCACCTGAACATACAAAAAAAACTCATACATATATGTACTCATTCATCTGTTCAAATGTTTAGGAGGAGTTCAGTCACATACACACGTACAGGAGAATTATATATATGGCGATAAAGAAGGGAAAAGTCGACATATTCTAATGAATTTGTAGATGGCAGTTTTTACTTATATAGTTGAGCGTTTGACCACAATCTCATCTGATGTTAAATGATGATGTAGTCTAAGATGGTAGTCACGCTAAACCTAGAGAGATACTGGCTCTCAAGTGAAGGGAACACACCAACAGTTGCTTGGCGACAGATTTTCAACTTGAGGGTGGTAGGTAGCCAGGCGGACTTAGAAAAAGCCCTACCACCATGCTATAGTTTCATCACGATGTTTTCCTTCACCGAAAGCTCCGACTCAGTTGCTAGAATTCAAACCTAAGTCCTTACCAACTGAACCATCAGCGCTTTCAACTGATAAGAGAATTATGATGCACCCATACGAAGCCGGGGCGATTCTCTTGTGTTATAAATATAGAAAGTAATTAATCGTTTTAGGTTCTTGGGATTATTGCTGCGCTCCCTCACACAGATGCGGTTACAGCGAGGGATTCCATAAACCATGGTAATGAAGGATTTATCGTATCGTATCGTATATTAAAAGGTAATGCGGGTGCTATTTCATCCGTACAAATATATACCTGTTTTTTAATTCTATGTAATAACACCAGAGTGAAAGTAATTCTATAGTTGCTGCATAGGTCTCTTTTAATTCTTTCTATAAAGTAATGAGGATCTTCTAGAATTGATAAAGTTACCCACCTATATCGTGGTTATCACCACTCCAGCCTATAAAAGATCCACTGCAGGGCCGTAGGTCACTTTCCAATGGAAAGTATGGCCATAATCACCGAGTCATTCTACAAACGTATTGGCGATTTCAAACTCCGAGAAATACAACAGTTTTATACTTTCCCACATATGGTGGTACTAAAAGAACATTTCTCAGATTCTGGTTTCCTTCATCTTTTATCCTAAATATTACCAATTTAGATTAGAAAATCAATGGGAATTCCAAAAAAAAAAGTAGTTAGTACATGCCGGGATTCAAAACTGCGAAGATATAGTTACTATTTTGCAGAAGAAAACAATAGAACATTCATTTACGATTTCATGTATTAAACATGCTACAAGCAGTTACAGCTATATTTATCTCTTTCGCGCATTATACGATAGCTCAGGCGACGCGGGACAGGAATAGATTTCACATGTCTTGTTAACCTCGATACCTTTTAAATGACTTGCTTGTTTAACATAATTTAGACAAATCTGAAGACGCAGTATTATTAAGCCTAGAGGTAAGAAAGAGATAAAGTTGTATCTATTATAGGAGATAATCTAAAATTTAAATAGTATCCGTAGGGTACATGTGAAAAAAGAGGATATATCATCCATTTGGATACCAAATGATAAGTGTAAATAAAGGTAACCATAAAAATTTGTGTGTCAGGTGTTACGTAGGTCCAACACAAGACCAGTGGCGGCCATGCAGCGAGAAATACTACCCCTACCACCAGCACAATGAACCTCATCCTTCTCAGGGAAATAGAGGTACAGTTTTAATAACAACACGGATATTTTGAATAACCATTACATATATTTAGAGGATAAAGAGTTGTACAGGGAGATAATATTTTCTTAGTGATAAGTCGACGTGACAGGAATGGCTAATTTTCCATTACAAGTGGTCATATTTTGACTAAGTATTTTTAGAATATATTTCTCTAGCCTCCAGCAAAATATAGGGTCGATTATGAACACATCTTAGAACTGATTTTTTTATTTTTTATTATGGGAGGCAAACGAACAGGTGGGTCACCTGATGGTAAGAGATCACCGCCGTCCATAGACACTGGCGATACCAGGGGAGTCGCAAGTGCGTTGCCGGCCTTTTAAATATGTGGGCCTCCGGCGCTCTCACTGGCCGAACGAAACGCAACAGTGCAAGCACTGTTACTTCACGTCGGTTTTCTGTGAGACGGTGGTACTACACCGGGCGAGCCGACCCATTCATGCTGAAACCAGTAATAGCTTCAGCGTAGCTCTACCACCTATAATAATTTCAACTTATAAAATACTTTGAAACCCTTATGAACATGAACCCTTATGAACCCTTATCTAAATTTTGAAACCCTTATGAACATGAACCCTTATGAACCCTTATCTAAATGACAAGTGAAATAAAAAAATAACACATGCGGAGAAAACAATACACCAAAACAAAGTATAAAATGTCATCAGTAATAATAACTTGCTTACTTCTGTTATCTAAGTGTGCTGAAAACAAAATACAACTAAATACAAATACGCCATCATTACCATCTATTGAACTATTGTGATTATAAATCCATTTTGAATTTTCTTATTTGGACTTATTTGATTACAGTAAGTAATCAACGTCCTACGAGACCGTGGAACGATCAGCCTGAATATACAAGACCTCAAGGTCCGTACTTATCTGACGCTGATCAGAAATATTGGGACGATCTGTATCGGAATGGACCCCGAGCGTATTACGACAAATACGGAAATCCGTTACCAGGTAACGCTGCTTTGGCTTATTCTGGAACGTAAAAGCTTGAGTTTTCAGTGACAGAAAGCTGGTAAAAATAAGGCGCTATGTTGTGCTATTGTCTTAATCGGCATTTGAAAGAGCAGTAGTAAGCAAAGCATTCGATCACAATGTTACTGGTTTAAAAAAGCAAATTTTTAAAAGTTTTGGCGTTTGACCATAATCTCAATTGATATTAAATGATAATGTGGTCTAAAATGATGAACACGCTAGCCTAGAGAGGCCTGGCGTTCAAGTGCAGCTGCCGGGACACATCAGCAGGTGTTTGGCGACAGATCTTGAACTTAGCCAACCGACATTAGAAAGAGTCCTGCCACCATGCAAGTTTTTATTACTTTATTGTTTTAGCGTTTGACCAATATCTAACTTTATGTCAAATGATGATGTGGTCTATGGTGGTAAACACCCTAAATCTAGATGAGGACAGGCTCTGAAGTACACTTGCCAGAACACACATATAGGTACTTGTTGACGGATGAATTGGAGAGTAGTAGGTAGCCAGGTAGGCGTAGAAAAAGTCCTACTACCATGCTAAAAGTAGCCCAACACGGAACATGGTAAGCGTAGACCAGGATTGGCTCTTAAATGGAGCTACCGGAGCAAAACTATAGGTGCTCGAAGTTTAACTCAAGGTTGGTGTCTAATCAAGCGGACATTAAAGTATCTGACCAGCATGGTACAGTTTTCTCACTATGTTTTCCTTCAGTGTAGAATTAGAACTCATATGGATAGACATAGTGTCGAACACGATGCAACTGTGTCCGTTTTACAATATCATCGTAATGCTAGTCCCATACCTGCGCGACGAAGCTTCGGTCACTTGTGCCGCTATAAAGTAACCTCAAAATTAATTCCGATGAAGGCGTAGAATAACGTTTGCACAGCATTGGCATTTCAATAGTAACTCCCAGGCCCCAGTTATCGCGCTGCGTGTATCGTCACACAATCCGATTGTTCGTATCGCATAACGATAATATCTTCCCACATCTGCATTTAGTCTGACCATAGACAAAAACTTCGTGCCGATATACGCAGCTATGGGAGTAGTATAATAAGTTGAAAACCACTTATTAAGCAACTATCACTCTATTCAGTAATAGTACTTAAGGAAACTTCGTAGAACCATTTCTGACTTTACAAAGTTTTTGATTGTAATACGAAGGTGAACAACGTTTCTTCTATTCCTCTCCTGTCTTTCTCCTTAATTGATTCATCACCATAAATGTAAAATAAATTAAAAAAAAGTAGTGTATATTTATGTACACGCGTTAGAAATTATACTTCTTTGGCGTAACAAGATAAAAATCTTTTCCAAAAAGGTTATCTTTCGCCTTATTCTACGTTTGTAGAAAAAACGACCCTAACTATACTTTTTCTGAATAAAAAGTTGACTACAGCTAACTTCAGGGTGTCGGTTTCTCGTGACGGTGTGCGCGCGCATCGTAAAAATTTACACTCATCATTTTTTCCCTAACGCGCCAAAAGAAGTATAACTTCAATAACAATTTATAGAGTCTTTATTGATATATCTTGACTTGACTTTAAGAATCTTGGTAATGATCTTTATGAGATAATAAACAAAATTGGATCTTAGTATTACCCTAAGTAGGACAGTAAAATTGTCCTCTTCATCTTAGTCAATAAGCCGCAGATAAAAAAAAATACCATTGGTTTTGTCTTATCGAAAATTAACTCTTTTACCAGGCTACGCAAGAGTGCCTACAGCTGAGCGTCCATACATAAAATACAGTCACAACTACCCTCGACCCGGAGGTGGTCAATGGGTGTCTGTGCCAACAGTTCAGCCTGACCCCGACCGCACTCATTTTGGACTTGGAGCTCCCAGGTACGGTATGAAATAAATGTAGATGATAAAGCAATCTATAAAGTGTTTATAAGTCTAGAAAACTGTTATGTTAGCAAATCATAGTGTTTTTGTTAGCCTCGTTAAATTACTAATTACAATATATCTTTAAATATGGCCCATTGTTGAGGTGAAAAGTTGGATATCATTAGGTGACCAAAAATTAATTTTGTTTTATTTTTATTTTTAATCCAATCTTTTCCCCAAGGGTTAATGTAAATGTCACATAGCATTTTACTATAACCTCAATTGGACGAAGTATACAAATTTGCTATAGACCTCCATGCGTGAATGGCAAATGAAGGTTAAGATTTCCAAATCAATAATAATGCCTCCAGATTATAAACTTCCATTTTAATCTATATTTTTGAAAATATACGAGACATAAACATAGTTCATAAAATAAAATATCATACTAATATTTTTTTACAATTAAGCATTATTCAATTGCAGATATTGGCCGGTAGCGTACCTTCATAAAGGTCCACCACCAAATATAACGTATTTTAGGTACAACGAAACCTCTACTACAGATGAAACACCGACACCAGATGTCCCAGCGCAGTCAAGAGATGCACCTACAGAGATTTATGACGATAAACCGAACAGCAATAATATCGATAAGCACAAGGAAGAGAAAAAACGTAACATAAGCGATTTTAATGAGGATAATTTAAAACTAAATTCAGATCCTACGATTACAATAAAGACAGTTACAACAGAAGTAACTCCGGTACAAGGAAACGAAAACAAAAACGTCAAACTGAATTATACTAAAATAGAAGTAACCGAACCAGCGAAAATTAATCACGACAAATTCGATACGATTGATGGTATAGATGATAAGTTAGTTGATTTTTCAAGGTCTATAGAAGTTTTCGATATAGAAGATGCAAAAAAACACGACAAACCATGTGAAATGTTAGAAGCAGAGGAAAAACAAATAGAAGAAATAGGTAGATTAATAGCTTCTAATCGTGGAGGTAAACTTGTGTTGGAAAAGCGATCTCAGAAAGAACTGGAATCCAAAAACATTGCTGTTAATACCGATTTGAACGATTTCGACTTTGGCAATCATTTTCCTACGAACGAAAGAAGAGGAGTCGTACAAAAAGTGACAAAAGATGAGATAGAGAGAGAAAGGAATGCAGATAGAAGCTTGGAGGTGAGCGAGACAACGTTTGTTCGACCTCCAAGAGTTTTACCTACAACAGAGAATATACGTAAGGCTATCGTTAATGGTAAGGTATTTTATGATGCTACTATAAGGGAACAAAGAGATCTGCATTCAAATTCTACGAGGAGGGCGAAAAGTCTAAGACCTTTGGAAGAGAGAGCTCCTTCGGTGATAGCGTCTTCGAGTTTCGGAAGGAAAAAGGTAATAAAGACCAGGAACGTAAATCCTGTTAGGCGTGTGAAGAGGGTTTATCGAAAACCATACAATCCGGAGGAAGTGAGACGGAAATTACTTGAAAGAGGAAAAAACCTGAAAGCAAGTTCGGAGACGGCTAAAAATTTGTAACTTATTTGCTTAATTTGTTCGTCTTAGACGCTGTTTCTTCTCCTTGCTTCAATGTTATATTACTAGAGACATTTACAAAGTTAGATTTACATTTTATTTCTACTGGAAATATTTAACTTCTCTTCTTTTCTTGCATCCAAATATTACGTAAGTCCAAATTTCAGGCGGCAGGTGATTTTGAAAACATTTGGCATATTGTTGCTATTCTGTACAATAAAATTTATTAGGATATGCACATAAAGCAAAATATCCTAAAGTTTAATTTCATGATTCTTACATTTAGACTTGAAGAATATAAATATAGTTGATATGTTTGTGATTTTTGGGCTGTTGTTAGATAGAAAATATTAGAGAAATAAATTTATTTATAATTTTGACATAAGATAGTCTTTTTTGCCTTCTATAGATTTGTACCCCTCACAACTATTTTTTATTGCTTTAATTCAAATTAATTTATTTTTATATAAAACTAGCAGACTCGGTAGAGAGATATTGCCTTGCAGCAAAACCTGCATAAATATAAAAATAATTTTAAATTAAAAATATTGACAAAGTACATCTGGGAGACTGACAATTTAGGATTACATGTTTTTACGTATACAATAAAAAAATGCTAGATTTCAACAACAGCATCATCTACCGTATCTAATTATAGCTAAGAACTTACAAGACGACCCCACAGGAGTGCAAAGAAAAATCATCAAAACTGGTGAAATCGTGTAGCTTCATAGGTGATTACAAAAATAGTATATGTCCTCTCTGCGAGATTACTATTGACTTGTGTCCGTACTATTGACTCTTACTTGTGATTGGCTACTATTTACGCATTCTGAAATACTATTGGCTGGCGCTATCAGCTGTTCATAAGTGCTTTGATTATTATTGGTTGTTTGGATTACTTGGGCGCCTTAAGAAGACTAGGTTTGAAAGCATTCTCGCTTGAATACTTGGAATGTTCATATTTACAAATAATTAGTAACTAAATTCTGTATTGCATACTCGATGGGCTTTAGTGGATTAATCCATCAAATCATAACCATGACATCATACATACCCGTCTCCTCGTCTTCCATTTGTATATATAGAAACTCGTGTTTCTGTTCTCGTAGTCCGGTGAAACTTTAGAGTGTCAACCAACAGTGTAGTCAGTTTCAAAAAACAAAATTCTGTTCTCATATGACATGCCATTAAGTAAACCTATTACAGTGTTAAAGGCCGTAGGCTACAGATTTTTTGACTTTAGATTTGTTTTAGTGAAATGCGTCCCTTTTCCTTATATTGGTAGAATAATAAATATCAGGACTACATTTCACATACGGCCATTGAATTCCTTGCAATAAAAACTTAGTTATTTTAAATAAAAATCATCTCTCTCTTGGCACAAAAGATTTACTACTACTGTCCCATGAGACTTAATTAAGACAACTCTCTTGTATTCATTAGTAAAACATCTATATGCATTTATATTTGCATTAAATTTCAGAGAAAGCAGGAAATGTTGTAGGAAATTCTTTGATCAAGCCACCGGTAAATGAAAACTTGTTTTATGTTCGAACTTTACCACTTTTAAAGAAATTTAATGCTGAATTATTCTTAAACTTTATTATGCATATTAGGGGCTATCTATAAATTACGTCGAAATTTATGGCGGGAAGTACAACAAAGTGACAGCATGACATAAGATGGAAATTATGAATGGGTTTTTTATGGAATACGTATACTGTGACGAAAATTGAAAACTTAAAATATTTGATTTATTGTCGAATGTACGTCAAAATAAAACAATTTTAAATGGAAATAAAATTGAGTGGGTTTAAGAAACCACGATGCAAGTGATTTTTTTTTTGGATTGTAACATTTTAAAAACTGTGCGCAAATGTTATTTCAATCATTGAATCATTTTGAATTCAGCCGTGAGCGCCGCTATATTGGCCTTGGCTGCTCTACCGAGCGCCTTTCACTTTACCCCTACTTCGCGACCGGCTGTAATGTGACATGCGATAGGTGGACGAAAAAGTTTGAGGCGAAGTGAAGAAGTTTCACTTTTATAAATAAACAATATTAGAAGTGTGTTGAAATGAAAAATTCGTTGGGCGTATTAAATGATTAACGAAAGCAGACCGTCACACTCGGTTTGGTGAGACTAAATCGCGTTTACTCAACTCAACTCGATATCAAGCGCGCTCGGGTCGGTAACGCACTGAATCGTGTATATTCGACTGTAGTCTTCATCAGCCACGTTCTCTGTCTGAGAAGGAGTACATCGTTCCAATAATTACGTTTTTATTATTACTTAATATTATGCATGTTTTATATATAATCCATGTAGTATTAAAATTTAAATATTGCGCGTATTTAAATATCACTAATGACATAAACATTTTCACTTCTATCGTATGTTCATAAGTATACACACAAATACTTTTTCATTTAAATATCTAAATTTAAATTGTAGAATATGCGACGATACATCTCTGTAGGGAGAGACACAAACGTGACCATCTATAGGAAAGATGAGTTCGCAGCATTAAATCCATGAGACCTAATTTATGGCTGGTCCGTTAACAGAGTTGGTCTTAAATTGTAATGTAGTTGTTGCTTTTTCTTTTAACATAAACGACTTTTTTGTAAGTCAGTGTTACGGTGCTTCGAGTCTTGTCAATTTGACCTAAAAAATAACAAGTTTTGGTTAAAATGACGATGCTATAAGTTTTTTATTACAATTTCTTTGAGGTTATATTGGAGAGGTTATAGAGGAAAAAAGAAATTCGATATATTTGATTAATACGTTTTAAAAAAAGGGATATACGGAATAATATAAATATCAGCAATTTCTTTTTAAATTTTAATTTAAGATATTTTAAATAGGTAACCATTTTAAATGTTAACATTTAAATATATAGATTTTTATGTGTAAAAAAAAATATTTAGCAGAAGTATAAAAGTTACCCTTTCTTTCATTTAATTTTATAGTACACTGTGGCTCTTTTTATTCTGATAAATTTATATAAAATAAATGTGCATTGAAAAAAAAATTACCTTGTTTTATTTCTATTATTATTTTTATATTTAAACGAGTGAGAATCTTTTTACTCTGTTTTACATGTTTTAGACATTGTAAAGAAAAATAATAAGACTAGACGACTCCTGTTTGCCTCGTTGGGTATTGAAAAAAAAATAGCAAAATCCCAATCGCAAGCTAGATGCAAGAATCTAGAACCATCTCCGATAAAATCTGCGTTGAATGGTGCATAGTTTCTTGTCATTATATAAACATAAATTTGTCTAACTTTACTTCGACTTTTTATTGTTAATTTTAACATATCTAAGTGATATTGTCGTCATGGTATAAAAAAAAAACGTAGATGTTAGTACACATTACAAAGTCACGGCGCGCGATAGACAAACAAAGGAAAGTAAAAATTGCTTGTCGCCGTTGGGTCGTTTCGCAAATTCTCCACTGGTTCGCGCCGTTTGCATACATACAATTCTGTTACGCGAATGCATTCGAAACGTGAAAGTTGAGGTGAAAACGACATGACACTTTGTCCCTTGCGAGTTCCACGTATAAAATCGGTGGGTGGTGCCTGCAAATCTGTACCTACAGCACTTTCCTCAGCCTTTCTCAAGTTTTTAATAAATCGAAATGGATCCGAAAGCTAAAAGTACAATTGTTATTCGAATAAGGACAAAAGGTATACAAGTACAATGATAAATAAAAGATTGCCGTTTTTCGGGCAGTACGAAAAAACTATCCGACCGGCATATTTTGATCGTTTTTTTTTTAGTTTTAAGTCTTAGACACTTATCACGTTAGCTTCATCTGTATGTATATAATTCTTCTGTACGTGTGTATATAACACTCCTTCTAAACGGCTGGATAGATTTTCATGTAATTGATGTGAGTATATTTTGACGATGCGCGCGCACACCGTCACGAAAAACCGACACCCTGAAGTTAGCTATAGTGAAAATTTATTCAAAAAAAGTATGTATGTATTAAATACCTTTTTTCCATTGTTAGTGCCGTTTTTCTACAAACGTAGAATAAGGCGTAAGAGAAAATTTTTGAAAAGATTTTTATCTTGTTACGCCAAAGAAGTATAACTTCTAAAGCGTGTACATAAATAAGTACACACTCATACTTTGTTTTATGCGATTGGAGGCAAACGAATAGACGAGTTACTTGATGGTAAGTAATCACCGCGGCCCATGGACACCTGCGACACAAGAGGCAAAAATATAAAAAAAAAAAAAAAAAAATATTAGGGTTTGATGATATAATAAAATTCTATTAAGTGAAAGTTTTTAAGTTTTTTCATGACAATCACAAAATTTGATTCGCAACTTTTACTCAATTGTTTTGTGACCACAATTGTAATGAAGAGTTGACCGCAGTAATCAAATTGTTTTTTTTTTTATTTGATTACAACTTCTACCGGTTTCGTTGTATTATAGAGAGCAATGATTAACAATACCGAAGTGACCGGTTCGATTCCTGCTTGTTCACAATTATTTTAAAGGATTATAGCTTAACTTAATTGCTTAATTAGCTTAATTGAAAAGCTTGAGTTCGTAAACGACTAGCATTATCTAAATACTAGAAACGGTGACAGACTGACTGGTCGTCCCATGTTTCCGACTCAGTAAAACCAATAATAGTTTCTTAGGTAATAGTGTCAGATTTTATAATAAAGCCCCAAAGCATGTTACCGATTTGCCGGACTATAAATTTAAGCGCCATATCAAGCGGGTTTTGGTGTCATCAAAGGGCTATTATAGAGTGGATCAATATGTGAACGATGGTGATGTCTGGAGTCGACTCTTCTCTGTGCAGCCACTAATAACGATTGTAACGTGTAATTTATTTGAAATATACATCTATTTCTGTTAAAAGATAAGCCCGTAAGATAAACTCGTTTCTTGCCGGTTCTTCTCGATGATTGGGATGTTTTCCGAAGCGGTGGTAATTTTGAGGTTCATAAGCGCCTTCTTAGGGCCTAAATTGAATAAAGTATGTTTTGATTTGATGTAAACTTATAAGGAAGGACACTTTGAAAAACATACCATTGAATTATTCGGTTACTGGCTTTTGACTCAACTATTTCGACTTTATGTTCCTTGTGATAGACTTTAACATAACTGCTTGACTCGTATGTAAAAGGACAGTGATATGCAGGCTAGATAATACTCATCATCTTACCCTTATCCTACCTAAGTAGGGTCGGCACAACATGTTTTCCTTTTCCACTCTCCCCTGTCAGATGTCATCTCAGTATTCACACTTTTTATACACATATTATTTTTCACACAATCCATCCACACCTTTTTCGGTCTTCCTCTACTCCTGTATCCATCCACTTTCAAACTCAAAACTTTTCTTGTTACATGACTTTCATCTCTTCTCATAATATGCCCGTACCATGCTAACCAATATTACTCCTCGACTTCTCTGTCACTGGTGCTATTTTTTTTTTTTTTTTTATGCTTTATAGGAAAGCGTTTGACCACAATCTCATCTGATGTTAAATGACGATGTGGTCCTAAGATGGTAGTCACGCTTAACCTAGAGGAGACTGGCTCTCAAGTGCAGCTGCCGGAACACACCAACAGGCGCTTGGCGACAGATTTTCAACTTGAGGGTGGTAGCTAGCCAGACGGACTTAGAAAAAGTCCTACCACCATGCTATGGTTTCATCACGATGTTTTCCTTCACCGAAAGCTCCGACTCAGTTGCTGGGATTCGAACCTACGTCCTTCGACGCTGTGTCCGAACACACTACCAACTGAGCCATCATCGCGGTTTGTATGAGAGTCGATGCCGATTGAGCGCCGGGGGCCCACATATATTAAAAGACCGGCAACGCACTTGCGACTACCCTGGTGTTGCTAGTGTCTATGGACGGCGGTGATCACGTACCATCAGGTGACCCACCAAGCCAGTCCTCTCTAGGTTTAGCGTGACCACCATCTTAGACCACATCATCATTTAACATCAGATGAGATTGTGGTCAAACGCTTACCTATAAAGCATAAACCTTTCCTGACAATTATAAACACAACAAAAAACATTTTGTTAAAACATGTACGAGACAACCGTTCTATCCTATTGAAGCGATTATTAATTTCTCCCTTGGTCTTAAGTCGATTGAGGGATTTAAATGTCATACATAATGACGTCGTAATGCTAATACTATGTTGCCACTGTTCTTACCTTGTTATATAAATAATTAACGTAATGCGGTAACCCTAAATCAAGCCGCACGATCAGTTAATGCGATATCAGACGACATCGTAACGAGACACGAGTTGGCGAAAGCGAATTTCTCTATAAGCACAAATAGTGGAAGTGTTAAATAAGACGTGCATTGAACCGTTTATTTGATTGATATGTAATAGAAGCTGTCTGCATATTTATTAAAGTTATACTTCTTTTGGCGCGTTAGGGCAAAATTATGAGAGTAAATTTTTACGATGCGCGCGCCGCACACCGTCACGAAAAACGGACACCCTAAAGTTAGCTATAGTCAACATTTTATTCAAAAAAAGTATGTATGTATTAAATACCTTTTTTTCTATTGTTAGTGTCGTTTTTTTTACAAACGTAGAATAAGGCAAAAGATAAAATTTTTGAAAAGATTTTTATCTTGTTACGCCAAAGAAGTATAACATCTAACGCGTGTACATAAGTACACACTACTTTTTTTATACAACGAGTATCTTGTATCTTATATGGACGCTGCAATATATTACCAGCATAGTTTCCTAACCTCAAAAACAATGCTTACTTGTTGTCTCTAACTGGTACATGGTTGAAAAGTAAGCGCCTCTAGTGATATATGTCAGAATTAATATCTGATATCTGTAGATTTACATATCTATTAGTTGATGCCCACGAATCCGTAACCGTTTGTTATTTCAAATCAAGCTTTTATCTTCTGCCTATGTGTATCTCGGAAATAGTCTATAAATATTAAAAAAACAGCTTTTCTTTGTTGGTCTGTCTGTGTTACCTTATTTCTTCCAAACTATTAACACGGTTGACTCTAACATTGAGAGAGTTGTAGTCCGGTGGAACTGTAGCGGTCTTGCCAGGCTAACAGTGTAGGTCAGTCCGAAAAAAAATTACATTGAGTGTCTTTCAAAAAGTTTTTATATACATAATACATGTATTATATTTATGTATAGTAGAGAAGAATAGATGTATTCCAATGTAGTAGTAAGAAGGAGTTTTCGGGCGTTGTTTCTTAAAAACAAAAAAATAATATACTACATAATTGTACACCTAAAAAATGCCTACATTTTTTTTTTCAAACTGATCTACACTGTTATCCTGGCAAAGCCGCTGCAGTTCCACTGGACTACTAAGAGGAGCGCTTAAGACACTCACCCGATTTGTTTAGGCGAACAGCGCAAGGGCACTCGGTGCGCCTCGACTTGAACTGTCGTCGAATTAAAAATGCCTACAGCAAAGTCTTCGATGATACATATCTATTACTTAACGATAATCTATAGTAATTATTTTGGCCTTTTACAAGTTATGTAGTAAATAATAATAAAAAAAAATAAAAATAAAAAAACACGCTTTTGGAGATAACCAAAGTAAAAAATATATATTTCATAAATATATGTCATTATTTTACACAATGCCGTTTTACCGTCAAAGTTATAGTTAGCAGCTAATAGTTCTAACCCGTATCGCTAGGGGCGCTGATAAAAAATTAGTAATACCTCTGTTGCAAAACGTAATCTATGATGAGGATCGATTGAACGATACATAGATTAATGTAATGCAGCACCATCTAGACGCGACCTGGGTAACATGAAAATAAAAAAAGAAACATTTAAGGGTACCAACTGTCATGGGAGATATATCGACATACATTTTTGTTTGTATCTTGTTAGAGTAGTTTTGAAACTATTATAACTTCAAAAAAAAACGTCTGTGGTTAGAGGATACACGTCAGGAACAAAATAGATACAATTTTTAATAAAGACTAGTAAGTAACTGTACGAATGAAACAAAGTAAAGACAAATCATTAAGAAACAAACTTTATTATATATCACAGTTTAAAAAATACATATTACAGAAAAAAATAGGGTTAGTCCTAAAGACACACGACAGAAGCAAAATTTTTGTATTACAAGGAACCATTTTAAATAAAAAAATATAGCAAAAAGCCAACAGTAGTGTTCCCAAGAGTTCACTCATCCAATAACTGACCACACCCGACTCTGCCCAACTTCGGTGATAGCGAACGAGAACCAGTGTTTTTTCAACACTACTCGACACAGTGTTTACCGCCACCACTTTTCGTCACACAAAAAGATTGCCGATCGAAATTTCAAAGTCCTCCAATAAGAAGTTTCAAGAACGAAAGTTACTTACACTCTTTATCTTCAACTCCGTGTGTAATTTGATATATAGATTCTTTATATCTGTATATATTCGTCACGTAAGAAAAAAGAGTTATGCACACTTGATATGTCTCTTTATATCTCTGTACAATCTGTATGTTTCTCTAACATTTTTGACTACAAATAACGTAGTGTATGGAATTAAATGCATTCATTTAAAAGTTTATTAATTTAACAAAATTCTCATCTACTCGAGTTTTGATTCACACATAATACAATAGAAAGGGACATAAATAGAGAGAATGACGCATGCATATCCCCTATTATGCCGCATAACGCTTGTTCCTCATGTAACGATTTCAACTCATAAAGATTATTAAAAACTTAAAGACCTTTGCTTGAAAATTAAAAAAAAAAAAAAAAAATTAAAGTGTTAAAATAATTTCTAATTCTGTAGAAACAATTCTACATTTGTTGTTAGTATAATAATACAATGTAAGCTTTCTATGATGCCCGGGTCGTGTCCACTACCTTATTATAAATCTTTAGTGTTGGGAACAGTCGACTTCGATATAATGTCATTCTAAAGTATTTTTCTATATTTTTTTTATAATAGCGCTAGTTGATCGTTGTCCGTTGACCATTCTCGTGAAAATAACACCATTGTTTCTCGGGAACTGCTTGTTTTATTTAGACTAATCGTTCACTGGTTTTATTTATTTCATTGTAATCATGTCATTACTGTTTAGCCCATATAAAAAGCGTCATGATATGTAGCTTAGGTAATGGTTCATAGACAGCCGTTGGACACAATTTTTTTTTTAAATACATTATCACAATCATCATCATCAGTCTGTAAGGGACCTACTGCAGAGCCATAGACCTCTTCCCGAAGAAAGGTGTGGGCATAATCACCACCCCAGGTCACGACGTATTGGTGATTTCAAGCCTCGACAGATCCACAGTTCTATATTGTTCTTTTATTTTATATTATAAAGGGCAAACAAACAGGTGGGTCACCTGATGGTAAGTGATCACCGCCGTCGATAGACACTAGCAACACAAGGAGAGTCGCAAGTACGTTGCCGGCCTTTTAAACATGTGGGCCTTCGGCGCTCTCACTTACCGAACGAAACGCAACAGTGCAAGCACTGTTACTTCACGTCGGTTTACTGTGAGAGCGTGGTACTACCCCGGGAGAGCCGACCCATTCATGCTGAAATCAGTTATAGCTTCAGCGTAGCTCTACCACCTACGCAATATCCCACATACGTTGGTACTATAAGAACATTACTGAGGTTCAGGTTTCCTCACGATGTTTTCTTCACCGTCAGCCGACAGTGTTACCAATTAAAATTAGTAAATGTACGCGAATTCTCCAAAAATTCGTTGGTACATGTCAGGGTTCGAATGGTCATGAATGATAAGTTATTGTTAATATTCGTGACAATAGTGTTTTTTTTGTGTTATACAATTTTTAAGTGGGTTCATAGATTTGAGGTTAATTGTCGGTATGTATTTTTTTTAATTAGTGACATTATAGATTAATGTTAATACATTAATTAATAATTTACTTGATAAATCGTTTATTCTACTTCTTTTTGGTATCTTATTTGATTCCGTGTGCAGAGATATAGAAAATTAATTTTGCAACTTTTTAAATTTTAACTATATTTTTTGAATTAAAACGTTGTCAATTGCATTTAATGTCTTTTTTAATGTAAAAAAGTATAACTTCTTACGTGCGTACATAAGTACACACATACGTTTTTTTTTTAACAAAGAGCTCATACGTATTATGGAACTAGCACCGGTTAACCTACAACAATGCACCAGGGGACTATCACCTAAAGTAAATAAAACCTTTAAAAAAAAAAGTACATTTCTATCGATGAGTTACGTCTTGTTACAGCACTGTTAATGAAGCGTAACTCTAAGGGAAAGCCCAACGCGGTGGCGCTGCGCTTTCGAGAAATACTGTAACGTACTTAATCATTGAACTGTTGACAATTCATCATAATTCTGAGACTAAAGTAGGAATAGTAAGTTTTCACTTATATTATCTACTAATAACTGTTACCCGCGACTTCGTCCGCGTAGAATTTAGCAATTTTTTTTTTTTATGTTATAGGGGGCAAACGAACAGGTGGGTCACCTGATGGTAAGTGATCACCGCCGTCCATAGACACTAGCAACACCAGGGGAGTCGCAAATGCGTTGCCGGCCTTTTAAATATATGGGTAATTTTGTTCAGTGTAAAACGGCATGTAGGGCGCGCGCGGTGCTGGACACTGATTTTTTAAAATTTATCGCATTTGCGTGGAACCCATTTTTTTTTTATTTGTAAAATAAATCTTCATCTATAATAAAAGTACCTACTTATATTAAAAAAAATGCCTAACTAATCGTTCCGGCGAATGCTCGAAATGATTGGACCGATTTTGTCAGGACTATCACTAGCAGATAGCTGATATTATAAGGATTAACATAGGCCCTTTTATATTAGAAAAACAATAGAGCTCCGCGTAAATATAATAAACTAGAAAAGCAGTGGCCATTTTTTTATACCCTGTTGACCCTAGGGCCTCTACAGATTCACCGGACTACGGAAGCAGTGACCAGTGCCGGGTACAACCTAAGTTTACACTCCGCAAACATTCTTTGCTAATTTCCACGCGTACGAAATCGCGGTTAACAACTAGTTTTGAACATTAGCTGTGAAGACAACTAGGCTTTAAAAGCCAAAATTCCAAGCGTAAAAAGTTCAAAATCTAAAACTAAACATCCTTTGAATATGAAATTCATGATCAAACAAATGAAAACAGTAAATTAGAGAATCTAGAAAGAACTATAATTAATTTACCGTTCCCATAAAATCAGATCAATTATCGCCAGTATTTATTTATTGTGTGTACAAGACTACACAAAAATATACCCATCACGCTCGAACCAATCATAGTTACGTTCGTGAAAATGAAATGGAACATTTTCGAAATTATCTACCCGGGGTATTTTTTTTTTTTTTTTGAGGGCAATTACGTCATTATTGTGTGAGATGAAAAGAAATTATGTTAGTACTTGCCCGTTAAGTTAATATTAGTAGAAGAAGTACGAAAAGTGTGGAGTTAAGTAATATATTTTAAAAAAAAAGAAGTGGGCGTGTGCACGATAGAAGTATCCCTTATTCGAACTGAGTTCATTTAGTTTAACTTAGTTGTCAGTTCCGAAATACATGTTTGAGTTTGTGAAGTATATTGTATACATGATTGCTGTATATACATATGTTTACCTCACGAATCCCTACACGAATGAATAGTTAGCTCAGTTAGATTCGGGATACGAGGCAACAGTCCAAGCCGAGGTGCTCGTGCGCCCTCGAGCTAGTTACCAATATAAAATCGAGTGAGTGCCTTAAGCGCTCCCCTTAGTAGTCAGGTGACGCTATAGGCTCCTGTCAGGCTAATAGCGTAGTCAGTGCGAAAAAAGCAACAAAAACACGATAGAAGTGAAAAATTATAAACAAATACATGCACATTAGAATTTACACAGATTTCTTAACATCCCACGTTATTACGTCATTGCGTTTTTCGGGATGAATGGTGCCCTATGTCCTTTTATAATCCCTTAATAATGTGTATAAAAATATTCAAGATGATCGGTTCTGTAGTTAAGATGAGAAAGCTTAACAAGCAAACTCACATTCGCATTTAAAATATTAGTAAGGACGTTAAAAGATTTTTACTCAAGTCAACATTCTTCGTAGTCAGATCAAGGAAAAAATTACTTTCTATCTCATTCTGACATAGGTCCGTCTCACACAATTTCACCGTTCACTTGTTTAGCAAGTCGCTGCTAAGTGACAGAGTCCTATGGGTAAAAGTGTCATACTAATATTAACCTTATTTCCTATGAATAAGTATTATACTCACCATCGGCGAAAGCACGATGGAACTTTGTCTAAATAAAAATGGTGCCTGTTAAATGGATATTTCTTATTTTACAGTGTTAAGTTGGTCAGTCGGCTAGTAGGTTTTATGTTGTGGTAGTGAACGCACGCTTTAGACAGACGACAAAAAAACCGTTCCATAAATAAAATTAGAAAAAAAAAATGTCGAGAAAACCGTTTCGCTGTCGCTGATATAACAAAAAAAAAATATATACAATTAATTTAACAAAATAAAATGTTCATGTGTACATACCGTCCAATTTGAACGCAGCGTAACATAATTTTTGCATTTCGATATTCGCGGGAAAAAGCAAACGTCAAAATGACAGTTCGGAAGTGGTTCGATTTTGAAAAATTAATACGTCGTAGTGATGTGTCGAAGATGTTTCTATTTTTTGTGGTTTTATCGATATTAGACAGTTATCCTTTAGCATGCAGTGGGGAAAACTACGACCGAGGTAAGTCATTTAAGATGTATAAATTATCTTTAAAGCGTTCAAGAACTGCTGTTATTTAATGTTGATTTTAATAAAACGTCCTTATTTACTCTTCTAAAGAGTTATAATATTATTTTTGTAGGATGAAATTGATTAAACTAGTTATCCGATTAAAAAATATATTTTATTGATAAAAAAAATACAAAGTTACGTCCGTTTGTTAGTTATTTGTATTCTCTTTCAAGATCGTTTATATATTCTAATCTTTTAGTTACCGCAAATGATATTTGTCTTTTTTCTATAAAATGATGTTATCGAAAATGATTTAAGTAGTTCAACCGGTGGAATATCAATCAGGTTTGAATCTCGGCATGTACCAACAATTTTTTCAGAATTCGAGTACACTTATTAATTTAAGTTGATAACACTATCGGCTGACGGTGAAGGAAAACATCGTGAGTAGTCCGTGAATCTGTAGAGGCCCCAGGGTCAACAGGGTATGTCAGTTCGAAAAAAAAAAACGTCTTGAGGAAACCTGAACCTGATAAATGTTCTTATAATATCATCGTATGTGGGAAAATATAGAACTATAGATTTCTCTGAGTATTTTCGATTTTCCGATACGTCGTGGTCTGGCGTGGTGATTATACAGCACCATATAGTACCAGTTATAGGTGGTAGAGCTACGCTGAAACTATTACTGGTTTCAGAATGAATGGGTCGGCTCGCCCGGGGTAGTGCCACCCTCTCACAGAAAGTCGACGTGAAGTAACAGTGCATGCACTATTGCGTTTCGTTCGGTTTAAAAAATTAAAATTTATTAAAATTAAAATAAAAAAAAAAATTTAAAAAAAAATTTAAAAGGCCGGCAATGCACTTGCGACTCCTCTGGTGTTGATAGTGTCTAAGGACGGTGGTGATCACTTACCATCAGGTGACCCACCTGTTCGTTTGCCCCCTATAATATATTTAAAAAAAAAACCATACAGTAGGTCTCTTGTAGGCTGTTTTATTTTTCAACCTAACGTTATACTTTATTGTAAATATGAATTAGCTAATGTTTGAATTGACAACACACAAACTTAAGATTATAACCCTTTTTTTTTCAAGTCGTTTGATATTAACTTATTAGACTTTTACGCATAAAGTTAACATAGTACGAGAGCTAAAGTACTATGGAATAGTGAAGAGAGAAATTTAAAATAGAATAAAGTGTTAAAAGTTCTGTTGTGCGCAGTGTTTTATTACATTTATATAAATACATCACGGACAATATCATACAATGAGAGAACCGTAAAAAAATCATCAACGTCCCAACTCAATAGTGATTAAGATCATTCACATTAATCGCTCGATCTATAACCGTCCGATCGAGTATTCAACATGGCCACTTTCTCCGACCGTAACAGGTTCGACTTTTTAACGTTCTGTATTTATTTCTTGAAGATTTTTACGAGGAAACTTTTCGACGGTTAACATTTGATATTTGCGACTTATCACTGTAATAAAATTTCTGATGAGATTTTGAGAATCACCGTAATTTTAATTACATTAAGGTAACAAATCATTTTTCTATAAATAATTATGTATTAATTACACATTTGTTTTATTCCATTGGATGTAATTATACAACTTCAAAACAATATCTGTTCGATATTATATCATCATCATCTTAACCTTATCCCACCTAAGTAGGCTCGGCACAACATGTTTACCTTTTCCACTCTCCCCTGTCAAAAGTCATCTCAGTATTCACACCTTTTATACAAATATCATTTTCCACACAATCCACCCACACCTTTTTCGGTCTTCCTCTACCTCTATATCCATCCACTTTCAAACTCAAAACTTTTCTTGTTATATGACTTTCATCTCTTCTCATAATATTCCCGTACCATGCTAACCTATTACTCCTCATTTTCTCTGTCACTGGTGCTATTTTCAAACTTCCTCTGATATACTCATATTATATATCGTATCTAATTTTAAAATCTTATCCAGTACTACACTCACTCGCTCTCCCCGTGAAAATGACTTCGCTGTTTAACGGCAACTAAGAGTGTTACCTGGGCTGGCTTTTATTTTTTAATTATAATCCTATTATTGCTATACAACCCCCATTTCCCCCTTTCTCCGGTTTTAAGTCATCTATGTACAATTTTGTCAGTACTGTTTAGCGCCTGTGGAAAATAATAATAATAATATATAAACTATGTAAAACTTTGAAATGTTCTCTATCTGCCAATAAGTATAATCAGAAGAGTATATATAAGAAGAATAGAGAAATATGAGGGTTTTTGTCGATATTTTATTACGTTGGTGGAAATATAAAGTCGAAATCGTGGTAGATGAACGACAAGACAGTAAAAATACTATATATTTGCGGCAAAGTAGCATAACTCGTAAAATTCTTCCAGTTCGAAGGGTACGGTTAACAGTAGAAACTACGTGCAATCAGTTAAATCAAGTCTTAGAATAATTACTTTAATACTAACTGACTTTAGATGAGGCAAATGATTTCTTATTCAAAGCAAGTTATTGTTGACAATAACTCTTATCATCAGATACACTGAATAACTATTTTTCGATTGTCATTAATTAAAACTACTGCTTGTAATAACGTATTTTTAATAAGCTTTTGTATATTTATCTATTTTGAGCGATCTCAAGATGTAAATTAATAAGTTTGCAATTAATTAAGTCGTAAACTGACCTTAACAGATTTGAACGAAATTATAAGCAGATATAAAAGTGAAAAGCATTCGAAAGCGGCATGTTTTCTAAGCATCGATATATGAAGTACTAGCAGCAGAGTTAGCTTATATTAACTTAGTAGTCAGATTCAAGATACATGTATGAGTTCATGAAACATATATGCCTGGTACACGTGTATGTTTCACGAATTTATATATGTATGAAGTAATAGTGAGCTTAGTTTAGCTTAGCTTAGTTAGACTCGGGATATTTGGTGACAGTCCAAGCCGAGGCGCGCCGTGCGCCCTTGTGCTGATTGCCTATATAAAATCGGGTGAGTGCCTTAAGCGCTCCCCTTAGTAATCCGGTGAAACTGTAGAGGCTATGCCAGGACAACATTGTAGTCAGATCGAAAAAAAAATTTTTTTGCACAAAACATCACGAATACAAGTAAAAATTACTAGGCTTTAAACATTATACAACTAAATAATAATGTTGAAATAAATAGAAATCATATCTATCCCTAAAAGTTTACTATTAAATCGATATCTACTCATATCAAAATAAACCCCATCACTAATTTGCCCGGCGATTTTTTTTGTACAGATATAGGTTAGTGATCGGTAAGCTCATAATCCAAACGAGTAAAATATAAAAAATACCGTTTTTTTATGGTAATAATTAGAATTTAAAGTACACCTCGAGCTTGTATTTGTGAAATACGTCTTGTTGCGAGCTAGTAGCTGTGTTATTGTTGATTTCCAAAAGTTATTAGCTTTCCACTAGGCTTGCGTTTAATTTTTTTTTCTTAGAATGCAATATTCTGCGTTGACACTAAAAGTGTTGTGAAAGAGCCTTTTACGGCACGCGAGCTACGGTTTACCGACCGCTGACATAGGCCGTGAAAATATTCCTTTAAAGAATTCCGTGTTACCCGATGAGGAAAAAAAACATACGAATTACATCGTTAACAAAAATGTAGAGTTTTAAAAAGTTTGCTCTTAATGGGGTTGATATATTCGGTTCGCGTTCATCGCTTGTAAGAACCGGGTCAGGTGTTCCTGTATCAGGGCCACAATTTTGGCGGCTCGAGTGAACCGGTCATTTAATGGGGCTGACATTTTAATGTCACCGCTTTCAAGTTATCGGTACTGTGTATAATTTTGAGAAATCGATGCATTATTATTATTATATAGATATGAATTTGTTACATTTACACCTATTTCTATAGAAATAGACAGAGAGTAGATTATATTGTTGAAGTGAAAACTTCACTCGCGTTGAGTGATTTTCGGTAGGTGTATAACTTATGGGTTCGCGTCACCGATGACCTCGACATGCTCGTGACGTATTGCGCTTGCGTCAGATCGGCGACGCGTAGTATAGCGGCCTGTGTACATGTGATATTGATATTTTGTATTGAGCTTGTGCAGCTCATCATATGTTTGATTAATTAAGAAACTGTATATAATTACTGCTCGGAGTACCAATCGATTTGAAAACCAGAGTAATGTTATTAAATAATTCAGAATATAATTAATTTAAAGATTCAAAATAGAACACAGTTATTCCATTATTTTGAGTTTTCACTTCTATCGGCAGTCCTTTAGCCTTTTTTTTTGTTCAGTAGGTACTACCGAGCGTTGGTATTAGGTACTACCGAGCGTTGGTATTACCGTTTTCTTTTTTTTTGGATGATTGCTTTATTTTATTTTTTGCCTAAATGATGAATTATGATGCAATTTCGACCATTGAACGCCCACAAGTAAAAATGACCAATTTTTTTTTTAGTTTTTCTCTTAGACACTCGGTTCTTATCTATAACAAGCAATATCACGATATCTTCATTTAATATAAAGTTAATTAAAGTAGTAAAGTTAAGTTAAAGTGTTAAGAAAAAAACACTTTTGCATTCGTTTTCTCTTTATTTTTCTAATTCTGTGCATAACACATATAATTTTAAAATAATAAAGAATCCAGACGAAGCCGCGGATGTCAGCTAGTTATTGTTATTTACATATATAATGGTGGTTGGTGTATAAATAACATTGATAAATACCATCACAGTTTGACCAATCACCGTGAAAGTTGGTACACACCTGAGTGCTTTGTGTTGGAGGTTTTAATATTATGCAATGAAGTTATACTTCTTTTGGCGCTTTAGGGAAAAATGATGAGAGTAAATTTTTACGATGCGCGCGCACACTGTCACGAGAAACCGACACCCTGAAGTTAGCTACAGTCAACATTTTAGTTTTTCACAACAGATGTCGCTAAATTTATTTTTTCTATTGCTAGTGTCGTTGTTTCTACAAAAGAAAATTTTTGAAAATTTTGTTATCTTGTTACGCCAAAGAATTATAACTTCTAACGCGTGTACATAAGTACTTACACAATTTTTTTTTTACAACTTGTCACTAGATGACGCTGCAGTACATCAACTTCTGTACTATTAGACCGATTGTCATAAAATTATACAATATTAATTTTGGTACACCTCAACTTTTTCTCAAGAAAAAAAAAAACATTACGAAAAACAACAAAGACGTCTAAAGCCGCGTTCATTACTACTATTCTAGAATTTTACTAAAAATATATAAATTACTCCAATGAAACAATGTAAAAAATTCGCCATAATAATTTTTAAAAATATCGCTGTTTTTTTTTCTTCGAACTGACTATACGCTGTTGGAGTGATGAGCCTTCACAGTTTCACCGGACTAATGGACAAGCGCTTATGGTGCTTAGCCGCTTGGCAACAAGCTAAATCGTGCCAAAGTCATCGAATCTCGGCTTGGGCTGTTGCCTTGGATGTGACAACGCGAATCTTACTAAGCGAAACTAGTTCTTCTAAACATACCTCACGAAGTTAAACATGTATTTTGGTATTTGTCAACTCGGCTAAACTAAGCTAAGCAAAATCAAAAAAATATCGCGTACAAAACAAACATATTAGCTAAACAAAGAAGCTGTATTTTTTAAGTCAGTTATAAAAGAAAACAAATCCAATATATTTATGTTAACCATTGGTGAATATATGTTTCAAGCCATTAAGTAGTTTATGACTCAAACAGTACTAGAGATAAGCTAAGAATTTCGAACTTTAAAGACAGAGAAGCCGCGTATTACATTACCAAGCAATATCTATACTATCCATACTAGAAAGGGGTAAGATTTGTTTTTGTTTATTTACTGGCTTTGCTAGCTTTTTTATACTGTACTACTATCTAACACTTGCCTAAGTTGACAGTTCTTAATGTATTGTTGTGATTTATTGTATTTCTATCTGACGGCCAAAGACGTTTCGTTGCAAATTATGAATTTCGTGGGTATAATTAATTGGAAAGATGTAGATAAATTAAACAATTTTAGAGATTCACAAGTTAGTTATAACTACCATAGATTAGAATAGTATACTAATACCGACTACTATTTGACATTAATGACATTTGACAATGTATTTAATCTGAGATTATACTGTTGTTCCATTTCACGCAGTTTGACGTAAAATATTCAACTTATATATTGCTTATTTTAATAATTACATCATTATATTTAGCCACAATGCGCAACAGCCCAAGCCGAGGTTCGGCTACTTTAGCACCCTTGAACTTTTTACCAAGCGACGAAGTGCCTTAAGAATTCACCTCAGTAGTCCGGTGAAACTGTGAAGGCCCGTCAGGCCTATAGCGTAGTCAGTTCTAAATAAAGAAATCATTCCCATTTATAATATTAATTAGAAAACTCTAAAGACCTACTGGTCGGGTTTTAAAGATTCTTACACTAATAACAAACGTCATTATGTGATATAGGTTATTTGTGACTAGCTAACGACTTGCCCTCGTTTCGCACATGCACGATGTATTTATTAATACGGTGTCATAAGTCTTCAAGTAATTAGGTGCGCGTATCCGATTAATTTTTTGACGCTATTCTTTCTTATTATCTTTTTATTACTGGCAACCCAGTCCTCTTCAAAGGCTATTACCGCCAATTTCATGTAATGCATTAATTGGTCTCTTATGCCATATGCAATTTTCTTCTTAAGAAAATATGTTCCAGGCTTCTAATAATGACTAAATGCCTATCCTGGAGTAAGTGTCTTGTGATAATTTTAATGCTCTAATGCTACTCCCATACCTGCGACGAAGTTTTGTCTATGGTCAGACTAAATGCAGATGTGGGAAGATGTTATCGTTATGCGTTACGAACTATCGGATTGCGTGACGATACACGAAGCACGATAACTGGGGCCGCGGTTTCTACACACATCAAAGGAACTTAGAGACGCTAATTTCGAGTTACTATTGAAATGACAATGGTGTGCAAACGTTATTCTACGCCTTTATCGGAATTAATTTTGAGGTTACTTTTTAGCGGCACAAGTGACCGAAGCTTCGTCGCGCAGGTATGGGACTAGCATAACAAGATAATAGCTCCTTAGCTAAACTTTCCATGGAGTTATTGAGGCCTCTCAGAATTGATGCTCTGTGGTATCGGTGTGACTAGGTTAAAGACTATTTTAAGACGTAATTTTGACGCAATTGTTGCTCAGTCATGAATATTTCTGATAAAAGTCTTTTGTTTCTATTCTTTACACGGTAACATTTTTAAAATTTATTCATGTTGTGCAACATAATAAAAAGCAATCTGTTTTCTATTACATTTTTTGTATAATAACATTGACGAGTCACTTGTTAACTATTATTTTGCATTCATAAATGCATCGAAAACACGATATTCTGCCGCTTCACGAAAGTTTCGCCTTCTCTATGTTGATGCGCACGTATGTGGGCGTAGCACATCCATTATTTTTACATCTTTTGCGTGACAAACAGATATACTATTAAATAGTCTTCTCGTATACGTAATATTTCGTGCTGAAATCTATTTTCAATACATCATTCATAACAACCGATAACAATATTTAATTCGAAAAACTTTTTAGCCCTAATTGCGATTAACAACGCGATATTTTTTTTATATTTGTCTTATTTTTTCCCTGTACAGGCTATCTCACTCTTCACGGGGCAGTGGGGCTTAATATTATAACATACTAAACACAAAATCTATATATATTAAATGTTAAGTATGTCGTTGTTCACGTATCACACAAAAAGTTCTTAATCAATTTCAATAAAAAAAATTAAGTGTTAATTTATTAGACACTTCAACTTTATTTTAAAAAAAAATCGGCTTAGCGTCTTAAACGTTTGCCTAAATAGCTTGATAAAAGCCCGTCAGGCCAACAACATATAGTCAGATCGAAAAAAACTGTATGGACACCGTCAAGAATAAAGGTCTTTACCGGTCATCACCGAATGTAATTTGCTATAGAGATATCGTTTATTCATATTTATATATTTACGTCACGTAAGGAAAAAACGTAACGCTCCTTCCGTTCAACCCTACATCTCTCTCGCTCTCTATATATGGGTGGGTGTAAGCTGTATATATATTTTTTTATTTTGTCTTATTCTATTTTATCAAAACTATGTAAAGAACGTAGAGTAAGGGGTCAAATGAAAAAAATCGTTTAATATTTAAAGTATAATATTCATTTATTAAAACAATTAAATATAAATCTAAATATATTTAAAAGTCAATTGCTGAATGTATGTAAGTGCATCTCTTCGGAACGGCTCCATTCATTTGGTTGATTACGTTTATGTTGTATTTGTATTTATCAGGACAAGGTTTGTATTAAAGAAAATTAAAAAAAAACCGGATGGAAAAGTGAAAAATCTTCATATAAAAAAAAATGTGTCTGTATACAAAAAAAATGCCGAATTAACGTTCACATTTGGACTCTGTTTCCCGGTTACCACGCCCATGACAAGATTTATACCAATCAATTCCAATTCCTTTTTTTATTATTATTAACATGGGGATATCCCTAACGGATACCCATCCACCCGGGGGAGAGAACGGGTTATGTCCAATCCTGCCGCAAGCCATGGTAAGGGGCATCGTTCCAAAATCTTTAATTTATTGAAACGCTTAAGCGAATGAAGCATTCAAATACAGTCTGTAAAGACACACCTGTTGATATAGAATACGTCCGCGACGCGACGAGACGCACCTCACCGTACCATTTCTATTCCAACACCGATTTTCGCTTTCTACGACCTCTGTTTAGATTACTTTCTATCGTACATTACCGTTATCAAGTTTGTATTGGTCGCGCTACTCGCCGCGCCGCTGTGAGACGCTCGTCAGATATGCCGCACGGTCACTTCAATTTTATTATACGTCGAGTCTAAATACATTTCTACTCAAAAGGCTCCTCAGTAAATAAACATTTAATAAAGGTAAAAAAAACAAATTACATTTAAAATATTCAGCAGCATCTAGTGAAGTATAGAATTATACAATATAATCTTTTCTCCCTTAAATATACCGACCAAAAACCTTGAATTCGTAAAACTCTGATTTTTATAACTAGCTGATACCTGCGACACCGTCCGCATCGTATATTACCTTAAGAACATGTTTTATTTTTTATAAAATTTAAGCATCAAACTGCTTGCCCACGGTAAGAAAACATACATAACTGAAAGCTTAGTACTTCCAAAGTAGTAGGAATTTTTCTTAAAACGTTAATTGCTTTATATTAAATTAAGATATTGTAATATTTTTTTTAGATAAGAGCCAAGTGTCTAAGTGGTAAAACTAAAAGTAATTCGTTCAAATCCATCGAGTAGTTTTTGCATAACGCGCGCAACAGCACACTTCTACCATTTTATGTATATAGATAGTATAAAATAAGAAAAGCATAAAAGTATAAAATTGTACAAAAAAAAACTTTTCTTTACATACATCCTTCAAAACACCGATATCAATAATAGACATCGACTAAAAAGTATAATTCACTAGCGGACTTCCGTCCGTTTCGATGGGTAATGAAAGAAATGCCAAAGGGTCAATCGAATGCCAAAAATAAATAGCTTAGGCAAAATTTCGCTTCTAATGTTCATAGTCCAATTTCTATACATTCAGTAACTTTAAAGTGATTGATCCTTAAAAAACTATATTTTCATATTTAGATAGATCACTTAAGTAATGTAAATTAAAAATATAACTTCAGTCAATTGAATGATAATTAAAAAAAAAAATGAAAATATGACGTCATTATCTATGATGTCAATATTTATTATATAATCGTTCATTCATTCACATAAATTGATTTCATAATGAATTATATAAATTTGCACAGAAGTTATAGAAATATTACCCTGAATATATATATATGATATTTCTTAACAATCCGTCGATTCAAATAAGAAGCATTGCATTAGTCGTCGGCCGCCTTTTAAAACATCCAATTAACATTAGATGGTCGATGGTAATTTACTCCCGAGGTATCCATTACGAACCAATAGTAATTTAGTACGAGTCAATAGAGGACAGTCAATAGTACCAACACTAGATCATTACTACGTTCGCATAGTCAATAGCATGGTTTCAAATATATAAAATACATTATATTATTTAATGACACGAAAAATCAATAAATACAAATAAAACATACGCATTTTTCAATATATATATTTTTTAGGAATGAAGTTCCAAAATGCTGCTTGTGGTGGAAGTTGACTGATATAAATCGTCATGTTAGGAAAAAACGTTATGTCATACGACTTTATCTCTTTCTATTAGACACGAGTATCAAAATTCGAGCAGATGAACATATCAATGCAATCATATCATCTCATCATCATCACCACCATGCAAAATTTGATGATAACCGGTTGAGTAGTTAAGTTGTGAAAACGTACCAAACAGACGGATATTCTCATTTGTAATATTAATAACTATAATAACCTTTTTAATATAATTAAATTAATTAATTTTATTGTAATATACAAATTAACCATTATTGTTATCAAGTACATTTTTATGTCAGTAAGTGACATGTTAAAGCAACGCGGCGCTTTTTGAATAGAATTCCGTTTTGTAAACAGCGAAAGTGAAATCGGGAGATCGGTTACGATGGTTATTCGTTACGCGCCGAAACAAATTGCCTTTCGTTTTACCGTACAATTTGAGTTATGTCATTGTATTGCACGTGTGAATGTAGTGGAGAACAAAATCAATTAATCGTTTTGTACGACGATATCTTTTTAATGTACTATGAATACAATGGTAAATGTCTGTCGTTGCGCGTGCGCATCACGTAGAAACTACTCGATAGGTTTGGATCAATTTCCTTTAAACTTCTTAGACACTTTGTCCGTATACAAAAAAAGTGTGCGTGTACTAATGTGTACACGCGTTAGAAGTTATACTTCTTTGGCGTAACAAGATAAAAATCTTTTCAAAAATTTTATCTTCCACCTTATTCTACGTTTGTAGAAAAAACGACACTAACAATAGAAAAAAAGTATTTAATACATACATACTTTTTTTGAATAAAATGTTGACTATAGATATAACTTCAGGGTGTCGGTTTTTCGTGACGGTGTGCGGCGCGCGCATCGTAAAAATTTACTCTCATCATTTTTCCCTAACGCGTCAAAAGAAGTATAACACTAAAAATCACGATACCTCCATTTAAGTTAGTGAAATTTGTAACTATTAACATTTTTATAAGCACTTGAAAAATTTATTTATGTGGCTTCTTATTATAAAATATATTTTGTTAAGATTATAATCAACGCAAATCCAAGAAATGATTTTTTATTATTTCCAATAATTCAATTGATATTTAGCTCAGGTTTTATTGTTTCTCTGAACACGCTCTATATTTCCTATTTAAAAAGTTATTATTAAATCAAATTATTATTATCACCAAGTATAGTAGAGTCCGGTGAAACTGTAGAGGCCTTGCTAGGCTAACAGTGTAGTCAGTTCGATAAAAAGAAAAAATCACCAGTTACCTACAGGTGTATTCCAGTAGCTGCACTGGAGAGCCAGTCCCTTTTAAGTTTATCTTTGTTTACTATCTTCGAACACTTTCGAAGACATTGTCGTTTATCATCAAGTGTGTTCGTGGTCAACCGTTTAAGACCTGTGAAGTATAAAAAGCAGCTATATCGACATACAGCTATTGACAAAATAACCTCGCTTCGGCTGAATGCTGGATTCAAAATCTCGATCCATCATTCGCTTAATTTCCTAAATTATACGCGTCTATAAAATCGAATTTGCATAAATATTTAATTATTAAGACAATCGATAGTAGATTTGGTTTCTCGAACAATCCGTTATACTTTCCAAATTCAAGTTAATTTATGCCGTAACTAGATAAGATATACTTTTACCGATTATACAAATTGTTTCAAGGTTGAATTGCAATTCTTAATAACAATTTTACCGGCTCAAACTATTATCTCCTAGAAACGCACCATTTAAAGCCCCTTTTGCAGGATCACTGAGCAGGAATTAACATTGTCCAGTAGGTGTACTTAGGGCACAAAAGTATATGAAGGCTTTTCCACATCCTACGTTCAGATTCAGATACACGAAACTTTTCTAGTTTCACACTCGCATCGCACCCATGAAATCGAACACTCATACTTATGCCTAATCGATTTTACATCTAATCGATTATTTGTATGATAACGTTTATTATTTGTCATATATGGTCAATTAGCTTAAGGTGAGATTGTAATCAAATGCTAAACTTACTTATGTACAGTAGATATATATAACAAGAAATCGCTCGCGACATCGTCCGCGTTACTTCAATGTCGAGATAAGATATTGGTTATCAGAAAAATTCTTACCCGTTTCAAATTTCAAGGTTGTCGCTCAAACTGTGTTGGGGTTGTGAAACATTTATTTTCTTATATATGACTAGTTGTTACCCCCAATTTCGTCCGCGTCGAATTTAGCAAAAAAATAAGTGTGTGTGTACTTATGTACACGCGTTAGAAGTTATATTTCTTTGGCGTAACAAGATAAAGGTCTATTTAAAAACATTTTATCTTTCGCCTTATTCTACGTTTGTAGAAAAAACGACATTAACAATAGAAAAAAAGGTATTTAATACCTACATACTTTTTTTTTTTGAATAAAATGGTGATTATAGCTAACTTCAGGGTGTTGGTTTTTCGTGACGGTGTACGGCGCGCGCATCGTAAAAATTTACTCTCATCATTTTTCCCTAACGCGCCAAATAGAAGTATAACTTTTAAAATGTTATCTGTGTAATAATATACTGGAGACTTTTTTCTAAAATAAAAGCATCCAAGTTATTTCTTATAACATAAAATATCTTTCAGTAAAATTCCCATGAAATTCGATCCAACTGTCTCTGAAATCACTTGAAATGAACAAGCAGAAAAAAGGAGAAACTCAACGGGAAGGTGTATAAAACTATAATAAGACCAGTCGTGCTATATGGATGCGAGTGCGAAGAGATTGCATGTGACAGAGATGCGAATGTTAACATGTGGTGTAACCATAATAGATAAGATTAAGAACGAGTATATCAGAGGAAGTTTGAAAATAACACCCGAGACGGAGAAGTTGAAGAGTATTAAGTTAGAAAGGTACAGGCATATTATGAAAAGAGATGAAAGTTTTGAATATGAAGATGGACGGATAGAGTAGAGGAAGATTGAAAAAGGTACGAATGGATTGTGTGAAATATGACATGTGTATAAAAGGTGTGAGGTGACATCTGACAGGGGAGAGTGGAAAAGAAAAACATGTTGTACCGACCCTACTTAGGTGGGATAAGGGTAAGATTGACATACTTTCATATATGTATATGTAGTCAAAAGCTGTTATTTTGACATTACAAACAGACACTTCAATTTTATTTATTCATATAGATGATTATTGTAGTATGTGTGACTCGGATGCATTGGTATGCGTTTCTATCATGCTCTAATTGATAAGTGGGTTCGCTTCCGCTTACGATGCATGTCTTCGCTATTTCTATACTTCTATCCTATCTTTTTGATTGTTTTAAGATGAAATTATGATGTATATATGTATTTTTTAGGCGAAACAAAAACACTACGTCCTGTCCCACAATTTGAACGACCTCTTTTCAATAAAAAAAAAAGATTTACTTTGCTGAGCTTAGTAGGGTTCGTAAAAAAGGTCAAAAGATGGCGTTTTATTGCAGTTGTTTATTTGTAAACGGTAATTTTAGCGTCTTTATTTTTGTTTATTGTCTCTATCCCTCGGAATAGTACTTTTTTTCCTGAACCTAAAGTACCGTATGTCCTTTTCTATGCCCATGACAACGTGTATGAACAATTGCATGATACTTGTAAACTAGGATTTCGAAATTAATAGGCTTATTAAAAGTATCAGTAATTCTTCTACTTCTTCTTTTTTTTTTTTTTTTTTTTTTTTTTTTTAATGTGGGAAGAAATCCTTCATTGGACACCCACAGCCCTGGGGAGCTGTGGGGTGTCAGACTCTTACTGACTAAAAAAACCCACAAGATACCGTCTGCCGCGCTATGGAGTGGCACGGGATCGAACAAGCAAGCACCATGCCACCCCGGCGACAAGGCCCAGCGCGAACGCCCTGGCCGCGACGACAGCCCGGTCAAACTGCCTACCCGTCTACCGAACCAACGTACAATGGAAAGTCAGGTCCCCAGCCCCTTCCCTCCTTGGTCCGGTTTGGCAGTCAAGGGGTCACCCCCTCCAACCACCACCACCTGTAACTTTTTTACGTGGTTTTCTCCCACGGTCACTTTTTAACGAGGTTTTCTCCCTCTCCCTCCGCCCGAAGGCCACCCCTCTGTCACTTTTTAATGTGGTTTCCTCCCACAGGAACTTTTTAATGAGGTTTTTCTCCCTCTTCCTCCGCCCGAAGGCCTCCCCTCTGTCACTTTTTAACGTGGTTTCCTCCCACGGTAACTTTTTCTTGAGGTTTTCTCCCTCTCCCTCCGCCCAAAGGCCGTCCCTCTGTCACTTTTTAACGTGGTTTCCTCCCACGGTAACTTTTTAACGAGGTTTTCTACCTCCCTCCGCCCGAAGGCCTCCTGTCTGTTTTTTAACGAGGTTGTCTCCTCAACACCCGTAACTTTTTAACGTGGTTTTCTCCCACGGTAATTCTTCTACTTCTTACCCTTACCCTACCTAAGTAGGGTTGACACAACATGTTTGTCATGTTGTGATGTATTTTATTTGGCTTAGTTTTTACTCTCGGCCGCTTGCCTCATATCAACCCTCCTTGGGATTATTCTCCCTCGTGTCTTTACTTAAGAATAAGTAATTAAATGCTCACTCATACAATGAAATAACATCAGAAATAGATATTTTGTTCATGACTGTAGTAGATCCCTTTATGTGAAGGTGGTAAAAAGTATTATTAACAATACTTCAAAGCCAAATTCCCAAATCATACGCACATTCATTCTCACATACATTCACATACACTTGTGTTATCATATGTTTTTTTGTGCTACAGTAACAAAAATGTAAGGATTTTGTGTTTTATGTGATTGTAAGTTATTATTGGTAGTTGTTTATATTTTAAATTTGTATATTAATTTTTTTCCACTTATAAGTTATGTAAATTAGTTATTAATTAAATAATTGGTATTTTAATTTGTTAAACAAAATTTTGGTTTAGGCATACATTAAAAAAATAAACTATAAATATATATATTGTAACGAAATCATAATTGGTGAAACTACCATTTTACTTATACTTTTTTTAAGAATGTATAGCTAGCTGTAGATTTCTATGAAATAAATAAATAAAACACATTGAATTCATTTTTAGACATGTCTGCCTGTTTGTTTGTGCACGCATCACTGCTAAAGCACAGCGTTTACGAGAAAACGTCACCGAGAAAATCATAAAGCATATTCTCGAGTAACATTTACTTTTTGTTTCATTAAAGTCGGTTCACTATATCAAAAGTGTGCGCGCATTACCTAAAAGCTACTGCATAGATATGGGTCACATTTTTTTACATTCATTTATAGACGTTTGGTTTTTGTCTAATATAAATATCACGAGTATAATATAAATGTATTATACTTCTAAGACACTACGATTTTTTACAGCACTACGCGTTGTGCAATGCGTGAAGTGGGATAATCGGTATGGTGCGCATGCGAAGGAGAAAGAAAGTAAACATTGTTTACAAAGCTACTATGTAAGATAATAAACATGCGGACAAAGCCGCAGGTGTCGGCTAGTAGGTAATAAAAAAACGCTATAAAACAATTCACTTTCATAACTTTCTTGTTACCGTAATCGAAAATCCCGTGTATGTCGGATTTTATAAATTTCACGCAACAAAATCGCTCGCGAGCCGGAAAACAAAAGTGACTTTCTCTCTCTTGTGAGTATTGTCTGACGTCATTCAGGACATATTCGAGATTAAACTACACACTCATAATCAAGGAATGTCGTTTTTTTTTTTTTTTTAAATAAACTAGCTGACCCGCCAAACTTCGTACCGCCTAACAATCGATTCTCTAATTATTTTTTCTTAATATTATTCTGCTATTATATATGCTGCTATAATATTAACATTAATATTTATACGATACTAACGTCATTCAATTGTTTTGCCTTCCCGGAACCTCTCCACTAACACTTAAACTTTATGCTATGGTATTAAAGTTCAAATTGACTTTTAAGTATTATTACGAATCGTTTGTATGGGAGTATAGAAAAGTGTTGTTTGTAGACATTTTCAGGTAATTTTTTTTCATTTTTATCTCCGTAAAAACCATCCTCGTACTTTAGGGAATATTCTAAAAAATAATTAGCCAAATCGGTTCAGCTGCTCTCGAGATTTGCGCTTAGCAACACATTCAGCGATTGATTTTTATATTATAGATCAGTTTTTGCTCGTAGCTTTGCCCGCTTTAATGTAAATTTTATCTATTCCTCGAGGACAATACTTTCTTCTGGGTGAAAGTCATATACATATATAATGTCCTTTTGAAATTCTGATCGGCAACCCTTTTATGTGACAAAAAGCGGTGGGGTGTAAACTCTGTATCGGGTAGAGTGTTGAAAACACCGGTACTCATCCGATCGTCGAAATTAAATAACGTCTGGCGCGGTCAGTACTTAGATTGGTGACCGCCTGGGATCACCGCGTGACGTTGCCTTCTACTTGTATGTTTTTTTTTTGCATTTAAATGTTTCCTGTTACAGAAAGGTTTCACTTCTGTCGCGTGTTTTTAGGGCACACCCTATTTTATTAATAAGTTATAGGTTTTAGCGTTTTACCATAATCTAACCAGATGTTAAATCATGACGAGGTCTAAGATGGTAATTACGTTAAAGTATGTTTTTTTCTTGTAACATTATAAAGATAGAGTCACGTCTAACTCTGAAAAACCAACAGTCACTTCAGTTTTATTAAAGTGACGATGACTTAATGGTAAAAGTATTCGAACACTCTATCGATCGACGTAGCCGGAGTTTTCGGTGACGGAAAACATGATGATGAAACCATAGCATGGTGGTAGGGCTTTGTCTAAGTTCGCCTGGCTAGCTATCATCCTGAAGTTGAAAATCTTTCGTCACGCATCTGTCGGTGTGTCCCGGCAGCTGCGCTTGAGAGCCAGTCTCCCTCTAGGCTTAGCGCTACTACCATCTTAGACCACATCAAAATTTTTTTTTTTTATATTATAGGGGGCAAACGAACAGGTGGGTCACCTGATGATAAGTGATCACCGCCGTCCATAGACACTAGCAACACCAGGGGAGTCGCAAGTGCGTTGCCGGCCTTTTAATATATGTGGGCCTCCGGTGCTCTCACTGACCGAACGAAACGCAACAGTGCAAGCACTGTTACTTCACGTCGGTTTACTGTGAGAGGGTGGTACTACCCCGGGCGAGCCGACCCATTCATGCTGAAACCAGTAATAGTTTCAGCGTAGCTCTACCACCTACAATTTAATATCAAATGAGATCGTGCTTAAAAGCTAACCTATAAATAAAAAAAAAACTATCTCGTCTATATATCAATAGCCGAAGATGAAAACAGACAGAAGACAGTTCAGTACCTGTTACCCCTCTGTTTATCAAGTGATTTTTTTTTCAATTCCATTTGTTTGCTACTGACGGGTTTTAGTGTTATTAATAAAAAAAAACAATTCGAAACAGTTTTCTCCTTAATATCAATGAGTCGAAGAAGCTTTAAATTATAAGTATATTTTTTTCATACTACACTATTCTTCTGGTTACTAATCATCTCAAATAAATAGAATGAGGTCTGCCGTTGTGTGCCGCGCTTCACGCAAAAACTGCTCGATAGAATTTGATTATTTTGTTTAGTAATTTTTCTTAGAAATTTTATCCTTGCTGTAATATATATTATAATATTGTCATTTATTATCATTTCTTCAATATTTAACATATTACGATTTTTATAAATGTACTATCACATCAGCCTACTTGCTGTAGAAACAATATAAATCGTATTCCTAAATTAGTATAGTGGGAAATCTCTGAAGATGAGTGATTCGGTGTAACTATTCTATATAACAGAATATCAGACTTGTCGCAAATGAGCGCTATAATAATTGTATAAATTGGCTCACACGGAACAACAGTTCAGCGTCGTAACAAATGTGTCTGTATCGGTTTTTTTATCATTTATATGGCCGACGAAAACCAATTAATTATGATGCTTCTATTTCGTAAAATTATCAACTGAATTTACTTTTCCATTGGTCACAAGATGTTTTAATTGGCTACTGGATATTGATTTCTTATTTATAGTAATTAAAAAAAAAAAACTAATAACTTTTCGCTTGCTGGAGGTCGATTCATACGTAACGGGTTTTGACTCGGACAGGCTAAGATAATTAATTTTACAAACATGAAAAGATAAAACGGCACGTAAGCACTACGATTCATAGACGATGTCTGTCACGATCAGTTTCCTGCAGGACACGTCATGTACAGTTAGTTCGACATCTCTTAATGGATTCGTGTGTATCTGACCGATACTTTATAAAAAAAGTGGATGTGTACGTATGATCACGTGATAGAAGTGAAAAATCATAGAAAAAGACACATGTAATATTATTTTATTATTGTTATACGTAATAATAAAAGCGTAGTCATTGAACGATATCCTCGTTGTCAGACAATGAATATGGTTGATTGGAACTATAGCCGAGTATACACGCTTCACCATCACCGACTAGAGCGTGACCAAACCAAGTATCCGACTATAACCAAACCAAGTATTATTGTGATTGAAAATAATGATTAAATCTATTTTAACTTTTATTTCTATTTTTATAGTAAATAATTAATATTTATTGATAAAAAAATATTTATAAAATAACATAAGAGGTGACAAATATCTTCTCTTTTAGTTTATTTTGATAGGCCAATGTACGTACAATTGCCGAGAGACATAACAACGTTGACAACCTCTCAGTTTTTGATGACCAATAGGTACGGTCGTGCTTCGATAAAAATAAAGCATTACAAAAACTTGCAGCTCCGTACAAAAACTAACCTAAAAACCTGACATTTTCCAAAAAACTAAAGCGTTCCTCCAATAACACGATTCAAAAACGAATATCGCCCGCGATTTGCAATTCAACGTGGATTTCTTTTTGGAAAGCGAATCCGCAAGTCGATGTTCTCGATTCGATCGTTTCGAATTGATTACTATTCGATCCTCGTATATGATGGCACACATGGTAGAGTCTATCGCCAGCTTAATTTGTTGTTCTTCCGTTTCACGGACGTGGAATTATTTACAAAAGACACGGGGTCTTTCTATTTACAAATCCTTATCAGATGATATTTCTCCTATTTTATTAATTTACTACGTGCGCGACTGCGCTTCGTTTGAGTTGTTAATAGAATAATTGCATTATTGTGATTGCGATGTAAGCCAAACGTATTCGTATTCGGATATTATGATATAACGCCATCTCTCGTACCTTGAAGATACCATTCTAATTTAATGTCGACGTGGAATGCGTGTGCTTTCACGATAATTTACGAGATGGTACTAAATGAAAATGAATAGGTCATAAAATGTTTTTTGTTTTGTATATAAAATCATGCTTATTCAAGGAAGACAACGATATATATATAAACTTAAAAACGATAAATCTTATCTATATACCGAAACGTTAGAGCGGTTTCCGAGATACAAGAAATAAATTTAAATATATCTATAAATATATCTATAAATCGGTAATATGCTATGGAACTTTGTTGTAAAACCTAATACTATTACCTAAAAAACTGTTACTAGTTGTACTCAGCCTGAAATTTGAGATGACACTGTGTCACAGTTACCAGTATTCAATTTAAATGAGTTCGATATTTCTTTTCAAGCCGTATGGTAGTTTTAAGACTTTATAATATATGTACGCCTTTCATTTGTTCAAATAACCCGATGTAAACTCCATACACGACGATAGATGTGGGATAGTTCTTCGATTGAATTAATATATACAAAACTATTTCACTTTCATTTATTTGTAACATCACTACATAGTATAAAACAAAGTCGCTTTCTCTGTCCCTATATCCCTATGTATGCTTAAATCTTTAAAACTACGCAACGGATTTTGATGCGGTTTGTTTTAATAGATAGAGTGATAGAAGAGGAAGGTTTATATGTATAATAACATAAATTAAATAGTGGAGAAATACTGTTATTTTTGAGGTTACTCCAAATTTAACGCGTGCGGGCCACGGGCAGTAATGAATAAATCAAAACTACTGGATTGATTTTAATCATTTTTTCAGTGAATGACATAGGCTATATATTTTATACCCGTGCGAAGCCGGAGCAGGCCGCTAGTGTATTATAATTGATAGCAATAACGACTGTGTCAATAATTAATTATTATGATAAAAATAACGTTGTGTGATTTTAGAACAATCGTTTTTTATAAACTGCTGTCAATTATTCTGTTGTCGGGTAATATGCTGTTTACGTTATATTATTATAACGCGTTTATTCGACACTATATTAATAAGATTATCCGTGACTTGGATTGTGAGTGTGTTGACGCGTTTTTTTTTTTATTATATATTTATGAATGCTTGCTTTTTCAAAAATTGTGATAACTGATAACCAATAACAGATGAATGGTTTACTAATTCGTTATACATTGCATAGGAATAATGCTTCACGTTATCAGTTGTTGCGATAATGAGCACCTATAACACATAGAACATATGTTATAAGGGAAATAAGGTAAGAAGGTGAATTACCAATGGTTTTTGATAAAATATTAGGTTTATGAGATGCTCTTCTGTTATGAAAGGCTCTTATCAATTGTTTTTGGAGAGTTTTAGCGAACATACGGTGGAACTTAAATTAATTGATTTACTGAATGAGTCAATGACATTTAGAACAAACAACGAGATATAACACGACAAAAAAAAAGGTTATAAAACTTCATACAAAGTGGCGCCAACTGACGTATTGTACTGACTTTACTGATGTACACAAATGGTTTGGTTTATATCATTCTAATTGTTTTAGCTACCTATTCTGTATTTATTTTAACCTTACATGTCGTGTTGTTTTCAAAGGTATGAACGCCTGCATGTTTTATTAGAGCAAAGCCTTATTATAACCTATTGTTGCCTTTTCTATAACGCCAGTCTCGTGGAGCTTCTTCACTCTTGTCACTTAAAAGAATTTCTTTCAAATAAAGGCATTATCAGTTGATTTTTCTTGTTCTTATTTCTAACAATAAAGTGATCCTATAAGTGTTTTATATTGTAATTTTAGTCCCAGAACTAAACCTTATTAAAATTATGAACATGAAAGTATGTGAGAAGAGATGGACGGTTGCTTGTACAGAAAACAACATAGCGTACCTTCCATAAAAAAATACTCTCCACGAGGGATACTTCAAATTTTACTTTAACGTAACCGAAACCGCGAGAAAAAGCTGGTCATACAAACGCAGAGGAAATCTGATATACGCCTGCTCAGTAAACTTCCAAGCGTCATCTATATTTATATTTTGTTTCAAATAAATAATGTTCAAAATGTTTCAACAAGCCATCATGCAAATTATACGACATCAATTTTATAAACTCTGCTTACAACCTCAACTGGTTGAAGTAGGCTATATGTATGGTTGGCCCAGTATTAGGCCAACTTTCGTTTACCGCGTTTCGTTTTGAATCATAGTGAATCATTCGGTCAACTCTTTTGGTGGTAACACGATTGAATATACCTTAATCCAGCGTATTAAACTTTATATAGTTTATGTCAATAATTAACATTATCGCTATCATATGAAGTAACACCTACGCGCGAGTGAATTCGGGTCACGTTCATAAATTTGAAATTAAAGCCACTGAGAATGTCATAAGCTGAAGCGTTTCGCGTTTGACATCCAGCTATAATTAAATAACAAATTGTAAAATTAAAAATGAATAAAAAATCAATCCGAATACAAGAAAAATACACCATAACATCCTTGACCATGTTATACAACCTACCAATATCTCAACGGATATCTATATATTTTCTAATAGATGTTGAGAAGTTTTACCCAAGTGCATCATCGAAATCCAAGATCCAATGCAAATTAATTAAAACGGGACCTCTCATTGAAGATGTATTCTTACCCTTATCCCACCTAAGTAGGGTCGGCACAACATGTTTTCCTTTTCCACTTTCCCCTGTCAAATGGCATCTCAGTATTCACACCTTTTATACACATAAATTTTATACATATTCACACAATCCATCCACACTCTGTTCGATCTTCCTCTACCCTTATATCCGTCCACTTTCAAACTCAAAACTTTTCGTGTTACATGACTTTCATCTCTTCTCATAATATGCCCGTACCATGCTTAACCTATTACTCCTCAACTTCTCTGTCACTGGTGTTATTTTCAAACTTCCTCTGATATACTCATTCTTAATCTTATCCATTCTTGTTATACCACACATCCATCTTAACATTCGCATTTCTGCCACATGTAATCTTTTCTCATCCGTCTCTTTCGTAGCCCAGCACTCGGATCCATATAACACGGCTGGTCTTATTATAGTTTTATACACCTTCCCCTTGAATAATTCAAATCGGTTTAAAGAATCCAGTTCCTAGGTAACAGACATAACAAAAAATACAACCGAACTGACCGCCGTTTTGAAGTATATTAATGAAATCGAGATATCAATCCCATGGTCGTCTTATGTTTCCGACTCAATAAAACCAGTATGAGTTTCTTAGGAAATAACAGTGTTAGGTTTTATAACAAAGTCCCAAAGCATGTTACCGTTTTGCCAGATTATAAGTTTAAGCGCTATATCAAACAGGTTTTGGTGCCAAAGAGCTGTTATAGAGTGGATCAATATGTGAACGATGGTGATGTCTGGAATGAACTCCTCTCTGTGCATCTACTAATAACGATTGTAACGTGTAATTTATTTGAAATATACATCTATTTACGTTAAAAAAATAAATCCGATCGAGTTTCTTGCCATTTCTTCTCGATGACTGGGATGTATTCCGAACCGGTGGTAATTTTGACGTTCATAAGCGCCTTCTTAGGGCCTAAATTGAATAAAGTATATTTTGAGTTTGATTTTCTTAGGGCTAATTTCCAAAAGGACTAGGCTTCGCAAGTCTTTAATGGCAGATAGATGACTTTTTATAGTTTTATTAGACTACACGCCATTACGCTTTTCCATAGGGGCTAAGCAATATGTAATATTTAAATTTAATAAAGGAAGTGTAATATTTGTCAAAGAGTTATTGATTATGAGAAGTAATAAAAGTTACAAATTCGAAACTGACTTACTATTTTTAAAAGAAGAAAGTCACAGACAGCAACGAGTTATTTACAAAATTTATTTTCCATAGATACAGGTTTTGATTAAAATATTGAAATAAAAATGTTTTTTTTTTTCTATCTAAATATATCAAATATAAGATACAAACTAAATGGTTGTTATAAAGAAATAATTTACAAAATCGCTTCCCGCTCCTCTTAAGCCGTTGTAATGGGTGTAAAATTTAAACTCACTTCGAGGCCGCACCGTTATTAGTTCGAGTTTTATTTTGTTTTTTTAAAACGTGTACGATTAGCATAGAGGAAAATCTAGATTCAGTGACGTGGTTATTTGATAAGCGATATAATTTTATTCTTGCTTTCGTTTAAACAGATATTTCACTTAATTTCACTAGCAGACGATTTATCTGAGTAGGTTGTTTGGTGATTTACCCATACAAGTAAAAGCGGAACGTATTGTCGTCGTTCGTGTCTGCAATTCTGCCGCCGCGCCGTACTGGAAATAAAAGGTACGCGTCCAGACTAAAGCACAAATCGTAGAAATGCTTAAAAATGTATATATATATATATATAGCCTGTGTAATTTGAGAATAGAAAGCTTAGAATATCAAAAACATACTATACAAATGATTGGTCAGCCTATTCGGATATAGCCTTAATCCAAGTAGGTTTTAACCCTTACGAATGACCGGCACCTTTCGTGGTTAAATCCTTCGGTAGCATGATTTTAGCATAGCGGTAGGGTTTTTGTTAAGTCCGGCTAGCTAGTGTAGTGGTAGTAGCTTCAAATGAATACCTATCTATAGCCAAGCACTTATAGGTGTGTACCGGCTGCTGTACGTAAAAACCAATTCCCTCTAGATATAGCGTGTATACCATCTCCGCCCATATAGTAATGTAACATCAGGTGTGATTATAGTCAAACGCTAGAAGGACCTATCTTACGCGAGTTGCTGCTGAACTGCTGCACCTAATTTGATCATTCCTTTATGTTGTGTTTGGAACTGTCAGTACAAAGTTTGTATGAAGAGGAGAAATCGTACGGAAAAGTACAAAAAAAATTGGGTTAACCCTTAGTAGTCTGATTTACGAAAGTGATTTATTTTTAATATTACTGTGTTTTGCAGTGCTAGATGAAGGGAAAAATAGCTAAAAAATCACAATATTTATTTTACATATTTATTTAGAAAAAAAAAATGTTTTTTTTTTTATTTCGTTGGAAAGAATATTATACAACGTATTTTATACGTACAGCCAACCTATAAAAAAAAACTAATAGTAATGTGAACATTCGGTTTAAAAGATTGGTAGAAAAATTGAAACTCTAGGTTATTAAGGGTTAAAGGTCTCGATATAAAAAACGTGTGTGAGCGAGACAAAAAGAATTGAAATACCTTTGAAAATTTTGACAGAATAAACGAATTTCATTTTCAATATTATTTTATTATATGATCGTACTGTAAAGTATAAAGTTGGTCTATTTTCTTTGTCAGTACACTACGAAGACGAAACGGGAAGCTGGTAATATACAAAAAAATACAAATATATCGAGAATTCTCACAGCTTATTAGATGATCAATAAATCGAACGGAATCAATATAGCAGTGGTTTGTTTTTCCCGTCTCATTAACAGTCGGCTTACTTTCCAAGTAGTTTTCTCTCGCTGTCGGCTGCGTGCGTTAGATGACTCGATTTCCACGATGACCGCTTTTTACTTCCTCTGTTTCATATTACACGTTATTATCATTTGCTTGTGAATTTTCACCTCGAAATTAACGTTTGTAGGCGTTATAGAAAGTACGGTGAGATAATTAAACTCCCTGACTCACGAATCGTGACACTCGAATGACTATAATGCCAGTGAGTCTGATAATGTATCTAAATACTGTAATCTAAATATTAGAAATTGCGACAAAGTGGTCATCCCCCATGTTTCCAACTCAGTAAAACCAGTAACAATTTTTTAGGTAATAATGTTAGGTTTTATAATAAAGTCCCAAAGCATATTACCGATTTGCCGCCCCGTAAGTTTAAGCGCCATATCTAGAAGGTTTTGGTGTCAAAAGTGATCTCTGGAATGGACACCTCTCTGTGCATCCACTAAAATCGATTGTAAGGTATCAATGTAGTTTAAATATATAAGTGTATGTTAAAAAGATAAACCCGATCGTGTTTCTTGCCGGTTCTTCTCGATAACTGAGCGGTTTTTCGAACCGGTGGTTTATTCTTAAGGCCTAAATAGGATAAAGTATTTTTGATTTTGATATATCTGTATAACCAAAATGTTTGAATTATTAATTTACAAGGAAAACAATTTATTTTTCACTGATGTAGACGTTACTTTTTTATTTCGATTCGAAATTGATCAGCTGCTGTCATATTTAGCGATAATATGTGTAGTGACCATAAGCGATTACAGATGTTTCGCTCCTTAACTGAGCGTTCTTGATTCATTGTTCAGCTTAAAATATAATTATGTATCGTCCAATATGGTTAAAACATGCACACCTTAATAATTTTCTAGAAGAAATATAAAATTTAAATTATTTACCAAGTCAATAATCTCTTTTTTTTTTACAGAACCAAAGAAACTCTTCGGCGGGTACAGAATAACCCCATCGCACTGCAAAGCGAGTAGAGCTGCCAAACACAACAAAGGCAACACAATTTGCATGTTCAACCACGAGTGTATTCAAAGGGGCGGTGAATTAGTCGGCGCTTGTATGGATGGTTTTTTATTCGGGGCTTGCTGTCAACTCAAATCTGATAGCCAGTCTCATATACCGAAAGGGCCTGGAGTCGTCATGACAAGCTATTTAGACTACCCGGATGCAGATACAACAGACGACTACGATATAGAGCAAATCAACTCGTGGCATAATAGCTTCAAGCCAGTAGTTACTCCAGGTTATCAACCATCTGATAGAACTACTACACAAAAACCTATCAACGAAGTTACTGAACCAGAGGAAATTATTTCTGAAGGTCTTAGCCATATTACGAATACATTACTTAGCACTCCTCCGAAGGACAACAGCTTTATTTATATTAATTCTAAGCCGGACTATACGCATAGTACAATAGATCATAGCGGCGCGGAGACAATTTTAATCCACACAAACGGATCTATAGTGGATACAGCCGTACGACCTTCAGATTTCAACGTGCATATTTCGACAATGCAGACTAAACCTACAGTACCACCTAGCACTAGTTCAACGTCACCACCAAAAACGAGTTCCACCCATCGCCCGGTATTCGATAAACCAATATTCAAACCCAAACCAATAAAGAGCACTACTGAGAACTATATTATGGTAGCAACGATTACGAAGGAAACCCTAAAACCAGAGTTATCCTCAATCAACAGTATTATACAAATGTTAAATGACTCTTCTCCGAGTATCAACGAAGATTTACCAGGTTCTTTAGACAACTTAGAAACTAAAACTTCTCCTCCACCGTCAGCATATACATCGCCTATAATACTTAGCACAGACTATTATCCCTCTTCAGGACATTATGTTACTTTAAAGCCATCTACACTCTACAGCAGTACGATATATTCAAGTACTTCTACAACAAAACCATTTACAGACAAAAAGCCATCCTACGGCTACACTACACCTAACAGTATACCACAAGAAGACAAGCCAACTTCAAGACCTCTGTTATCATCGCCTCCATCGACTCAATCGACAAGTCAAGAAGTGGATACTTTTAATAGATATCCAACAAATCCTGATGATTTTGGTGATAAAGTTACAACATTCACTTACGTTAGTTCCACATCTACCACCAAACCTACAACAACTACCAGAAGGGCTCCATCGACTAGCTACGTGACAGGTGCTCAGCCTTCATTAAGACCGGTAACAGCACCAACAGCAATCCCGAGCTACGAATTAGCTCCGGACACTTTCTCCAGTGTCACCCCAACAGTGATAGTACTGGGTGGTTTCCCAAGTACGAAACCAGAATCAGAGGAAAAGGAACCGCAATTTGTAGAGATTTCCCAGGAGCCTTTCAAGAAACCCGTTAGTCAAATCACAGTTAACAACCATATATCTTCGACTAATAATATTTATATGGGAAAACCACCCCAAACTTATGAGAAGCCCGTCTCACCAACGGTCGTGATAACTCCGAAACCGGCGCCAACCACCACTCCTTACCCGAGTAAGATTTCTACAAGACCAGTCCCTATCACTACAACTAGTTTTGACACGGAATACTATTCACCTACGACGTTCAAAACAGAATCGCAGACATCCAATGATGATTTGATAAATTTCCCACCCGTAAGGAATCCGATGTTGAACGCGACCGGTTCGAACCCAGGTTTATATAACGCAAGTGTCGCTATATCCGATAACGAATTGGATATACTCCACGATATAGAGTTCACTACTCCGGTGTGGCATGTGGAAGATGACGGTCTTAAAGACAAAATGAACTTGTTCGTCAACAAAATAGTCAGTAGTCTCCAAGGGACGTTCCAAGAGTTGCACGATATTGTGATTTTGAATAAAAAATCGAATCTGACTACGACAACGACAACGCAGAAACCGAAGAAGACGATCGCGACGACAAGAAGGCCTTTGCTCACGACGAGGAAACCCATAAGACTTACAACAACAACGAAAAGACCAACGGTGAGGACGACTAAAAAGCCAACGAAAGTGACGACACCAGCGAGAAGGACAACAACATCGACGACAAAACGGCCGGTGAGTAATCGCTTTAAAATAAGTAAAAATTAATTTTTATATAAAACATACTTATTTGGGCCGTTTTCAAAGAAAGTAATGGTAATTTATGTTGGTAAAAACATAATAGTAATTAACTATCGCTTCTTCTCGAACTTGGCGACTGGTTACAATGCTGGAAATTGAAAATAGCGCCATCTCTATCTGTCGATTTATATTTACTGAAGTAGCACAATAATGTACAGTTAGGAGTATGGGACAAGTTTTTTGGCGGGATCTTAGTCTGTCATGTAGTGGTTTTTATATTTTATTCATAATCTTGTGTTATTAGACTCTATATTTTGTAATATTGGTGGTGTTTTACGTAATATAGTTCGGTTATTATGCACAAGTGATGTGGATGGGAAATAATAACACGGAGCATCATTCTGAGATGCCACCAAAACTTCATGGAGAGTTCTAACAAGGAAACCATCTTGTTAGAACATTATAATTATCACAAGACACTTACTTGGCAAAATCTTGTTACTTGACGCTGGCTAGTGCACAAACCGTGACGGAGCCAAACAATAAAGAAGAAGAGTATGGGACAATATTATGAAAAATTACATTTAAATCCTAAAAAGAAATGAAATTAAATTTGAGGGATCACATAAGAGATAAGACATTTGAAAATGGCCCATTTATAATCAATTATTAATGCTAATACTATTTATATAAACTTAGCCATAAACTGTTTAAAACATTTTTTTTTAAAGTAATGTTTAAATAATATTTGTATTTTCTCGTTTTATAATGCGTCCATTATTATGTGTGGATCATATTACGTTTTGGTTAATACCAAGACATACTGTATAGGTTCTAATTTAGGTTACGTGGTTTTAGGTCTTGTTATAATAATTTATTTACTGTTTTTGTAATCTGTGTTCTTGTTTAAAAATAATTTATAACAGATTTCAAAAATGTTGACAACAATTTATATCAATGTTAATATTAATTTATCTTCACTTTTTTTTTTTGTTATAATTAGAAAAAAGTTGTTGTAAAGAATCTATTACAGGAATCTTTAAATGTACTTTCCGCCTATGTTAACTCTTTCTTAATTGTTATTAGATATCTTATGTTATGTCTGTTTAGTTAATTTAATTGGTTAATTTAAATAAAGATTCCGAATAAAACAGAATAAACGTTTTTACTTTCAAATACACCTCTAACAGTTTTTAAAACCTGATATTAATAATGATTTGTAATTAGAATTAGTTAATATGTCAACCAATAATATAACGCGTTATTTGTACACAATGAATAAAGAATTATTTAAGAATTTATTAGAATTATTTTGCTATTTACTATTCGTTTTTCGTTATTATTATTGCCAATGTGCCAAAACATTATACGATAACATGTAGGTGTGAAATCACTTCACAAAATTGCCCAGCAGCAAAATAACGAACAGCAGTTTATAACAACAATTATTGTAAAATAACACAACGAAATTTGACATTCATATACAGCCGTTATTTAAAACTATATGAATAATTAAAGAGACAAAACGGTCACTAAATTAAATTTTAACGTCCCATATTTTAACAAAATGGACATATGTTTTTATTAGTTAATAAATTAATTTTTTAAAATAATTATTATGGAAATTATTATAAAAAAAATATGATTATTTTTAATGTATTTGGGTGAGCGAACTTTACAAAGAAAGCATCTATTTAGGTTAATTTAGAAAGTCAAACATGTAAATTCAAATTTCATCAAATCATTAGAACCGATTCCGAGAAACTAATTAGAGAAATTAAATAAAAGAACTGGTCACTTATTAGTATTATTTTATTGCATATATGTAGTAAAAATATTAAATTATAGGAAGGATATATCATCAAATATAAAATTAAAATCATTCAGTTGTATTGAATCAAATATGTACCGAAGAGCTTGTATTCATGACTGCAATGGAGTACTCGTATATTACAGAACAAATTTGCCTACGTAGATTTTTGTTTTTAAATACAATGCTCTATTTTTAACCGACTTTAAAAAGAAGGAGGTCCTCAATTCACTGGAATTCTTTTTAATGTTTCTTGCCGCAGAACTTCATCATTTATAAACCGATTTGGAATATTATTATTTTTTTTACTGCACAGGTTATATTTTTCAATGGCTAGGTACGTAACCTAGCCATGGTGACGGTCGTTCTAATAAATTTTTCTAGGTTTTTGTTTTATTTTTTTTTGTAATTTGTTTTATTTATTTTATGATAAAATAGTAACAATATGCAACGTTTACTCCCACCAAAGTATACACAATATAAACATTAAAAAAAAAAAGCCTGCATTATGAAAGTAAATCGGCACACATATTACAATGAATTTCAGAAATAGGTATGTAGCACAATTTAAAATTATTTTTCATTTATTTATATATATAATAAAACACTACCTATCAAATTCCAGGTGACGACAACAACAAAGAAACCGAAACCAACAAAGAAGGTCACCACGACAACACAAACGCCGACGTCAACGACAGAGCTCGATGATGAGATAACAACAGAAAATTATATAGAACAGAATATAGATTATAATGATAAAAATCGTAAGTAATTTGTTTATTAATCAATAACCTATAGTGTTACGTCATCACTAATGACGTCAGCAAGAGTGACGTCGTGATTGAGGGGTGGCCTTATGAAGCATGCTTTCACGAAGGACAGCTGTGTACAGGTGTGAACAATTTCGATTGCTTTCCTTTTTCGAAGTAATTCATACTGTTGGACTGACAGGTTTTCACAGCTTGACTCAGCCAAATAGACAACTAGCTCAACGGTGCCAAAGTGGTCTGACCTCGACCCAATTCTTTGTCTAGCATGCAACATCGCAAATCGAGCTAAATCACCATGCAAGCTAATATATACGTACCCTCCTATGTGATGAACGAACCCCTACATGTATTACGGATATGGCTATTTTGACTAAGACTGATTAACCAAGAAAAGAAAAACGGGGCTCCTGACACTACTCATGCACCTTCTGTGTATGTACGTGTGAGAGGTACAGTGTAGTACGAGCTGTTACCTATGAATGCAGTGCCACTGTATCGTGAAAATCGGCTTCATACTAGAGAATTGGACCTGTTTGTCGTTTGCATCAAATATCTGTCGTGCTTATATGAATTTTATCCAAGTATATTGATTGCAATAAACTAATTTGAGGGTAGTTGGGTTATTATTAAGAAGATGAAACCTTTGCACTGGTATATAAACAAAATTGAAGTTTCATTTGTTTTTTTTGTCCGGGCTGGTCTCCGTAATAACTAAACCGATTTTGATCATTGTTTGATTCATAGATTTTTCAGAGAATTTACTAGTAGTAACTAGCCAACTTGTTGACAGACCCTAAGTACTAATAATAAAATTTAGTAGACCTAATTTAAAATCGCTACAATTGAAGATGGTTTAATAATTAAGATAAAATTACTTGTACGATGGTTAAGCAAAGAATGGTTTCTATGAAAGATTTAATTTTTTTTCTCGGTGTATAATTAAAATCACTGTATACTTCATTACAGTGTGCGGCGTCCGACCTCTATCTAAAACAGGACGTATAGTGGGAGGAAAAAATGCCTATTTCGGCGAATGGCCATGGCAAGTGTTGGTCAGGGAGACTACATGGCTCGGTCTGTTCACCAAGAACAAATGTGGTGGAGTGCTCATCACTAACCGATTTGTCATAACAGCTGCCCATTGTCAACCTGGGTAAGTTATCGAAAATAACAAATTTCACATTTCTCGCAGTTTATGGACGCTTGGAAAACGTTAGAAACGTGTTCACTTTTCTGTTAAAATAAAAAAAATATAAGAAGGAAAGTGACGCATCTAACCAAAACAAAAATTGCAGAAAACTTGGTAAGTGTGCGCCTTCAGCAAAACATGACTAATTAGTTGTTTGGCTAAGTGTAATTTGAAAACAGGAGCTCATCGGTGAAGTAAACAAAAAAGTACTTTTTTTCTTGATTCAATATTAAGCTCAATCTTCCAAAAAATTCCAGAGGCGCCCCTATTTCTTTGGACGTCAGTATAATTCCCTAGAAATCCTCAGCGGAGAGTTGATTCCATAACCTAAAGGTTATGCAGGTGGAAATTCTTCAGAAAGCGGATTAGATCTTCGTTTAAAATTGTAGCAATGTAGGTGTTTGCTATTGGCTTTAACTTTGCATAGATCTACATGCACTATATCGTCCTGTAACCCTGACAATTTTTTTCGGTAAGAATATTATAATTTAGACAAAATCTATTCACAGTTTCCTAGCTTCCCTGGTAGCGGTCTTCGGGGAAAACGATATATCAGGCGAAAAGGAACCGATGCCTCCAGTGTCGAGAAACGTACGGCGTATCATCGTACATCGACAATACGACGCGGCGACGTTCGAAAACGATCTAGCGTTGTTGGAACTCGAGTCTCCGATCCAATTTGATCCACATATTGGTGAGAAAATTTATATTGTAGTCGGTATTGATATGTATTTTATTTACAGTCTATACATAACATCGATATCTGATTAAGATCATGAAGTTAGCATGGTGGTATAGCTTTTACTAGGTTCGGCTGGCTAACAACCATCCTGAAGCATCTGTTGGTGTCTTCCGACAACTACTTTTTTTTTTATACTATATGGGGCAAACGAACAGGTGGGTTACCTGATAGTAACTGATCACCGCCGTCCGTAGACACTAGCAACACCAGGGGAGTCGCAAGTGCGTCGCCGGCCTTTTAAATATGTGGGCCTCCGGCGCTCTCACTGGCCGAACGCAACGCAACAGTGCGGGCGCACTGTTACTTCACGTCGACTCACGTCTGTGTGTCGGGTGGTACTACCCCGCGCGTCGGGCGAACCGACTCATTCATGCTGAAGCCAGTCATAGCTTCGGCGTAGCTCTACCACCTAAAAAGAACTACACATTAGAACTAGTTGTTCCTGTAGATTTAGCGTGCTTACCATCTTGCAGTACATGTCCTTTAACATCAGATGAGATTGTGGCTAAACGCTACGACCTATGAAGTATAAAAAAGATCACTATTTCTATGTGTACTAAGGTCAACTGAATTTTCTAATTGGTCTATTTTGCCCAATAGTTGTATTTAGTTAATAAGAAATAAATCATTCAGTACCATGACGGATCTCAATAGGCTAATACAGGGCTGTCCAAACTACATGGGACCCAGGGCCAACAAAAATGACTCAATACATTGGGGGGCCGCAAAATATGTATAAAAATAAAATACAAGTATAATAAGTATCATTATTTTATTATCTACTTTTTCATTAATTTGTCTTTTAAAGCCCAATAAATGAACAACGCGCGGTGTCGGGTGTACCTATTATACGTTCGGGGAATTCCCCGAGTTCACGAGTGAATAGTGTTGTGTGCGGCATAATCGAATACATATCCAAAACATTTTAATTTCGTCGCAAGAAAAATAATTTATTTATTTCATGTATTTAAACAAAGAAGATAAAAAAGATTTTACGGGCCGCAATAAATCATGTCGCGGGCCGTGGTTTGGACAGCCCTGGGCTAATATGTTGACGACTACACAAGATAGTAATTCTGTTTTTTTTTTTGTTTCGTTCCAGTACCGATTTGCATGCCACCAGAGCAAGCGGATTTCACGGGACGTATGGCGACCGTCACCGGTTGGGGGCGACTTAAGTACGGTGGAGGTGTGCCAGCTGTTCTTCAAGAAGTACAGGTGAGATAAAGTACAAAATTCTATTTACGTTACTTCTTAGAGGATATTCGTGAGAAGGCTGTTCGTTACGGCTTTTGTATGTAACGTAGAAATCGGATTTAAATCATTTGATTTTTATAGAATCCTTTATTGATGCAATTCTCAGGTGCCAGTTATAGAGAACAGTGCTTGTCAAGAGATGTTCCAAACGGCTGGTCATACGAAAAAGATTTTACCTTCGTTTATCTGCGCTGGATATGCAAATGGACAAAAAGATTCCTGCGAAGTAAGTGTCGTTTTGATTATACATATTGTAATTAACTCTGTTAACAAAAATTTTAAAGTAATATAAGAAAAGTGCTTAAATCTAGTTGTCTGGAAATTTTAGTTGAGTCATTTTGATTCAGTATTTAAAAAAAACCTTATAACTTTTTTATAGACAATTATTATAACCGTTTCATACGAATACTCTTATGTTGAAATAGACAAAATTCAGTAACAGGTCGCAAAATAAAATTTATTAAAGATGCTCGTATAAGAACTATACCTGCGCAGGCCCGAGACGGTGCGAATGTATTGGCTTCCTTGAACCAATAACCGTCTGGAAAGAGTCGAGACGGAAAAATATTACACTTTTTTCGCCTACCCCCATTCACACCGTCCGATAAGGAACTTTGTTCCAAAAAAATGAGTAATGAATGCTAAATAAATTACTTTCAGGGTGACAGTGGAGGTCCTTTAGTTCTTCAAAGAGACGACGGTCGCTGGCAACTTGTCGGTACAGTATCCCATGGGATTAAATGTGCAGCTCCATTCCTACCAGGTGTCTACATGAGGACTACCTTCTACAAGCCATGGTTTAAGACCATCACTGGTATAAAAAGCTAAAAAATATAAACGCAACCAGTAATTCTAAGAGACGGAATTATATCATACAACTTTACTTAATCCTTGAGCTTTTAAGTAAAAAGTACATCCATCTTAATATTGGGATTGAATATAACTTGAAATAGATTTTCTTAGATTACAGAACCTTAATTTTTTCAAGTTCTTTTTTAGGATTTTGTTATACTATTAATATTAAAATTGTTTTTAATACCTCGTTTAGTTGCTAGCATATAGATATTTGAATAATTTATACTGTCGAGTAAGGGATAGTTTTTCTTTACGAAACTTTCTCTGAATGATATACTGTTAGCGTTCAATTTATCCTAATCATAATTAATATGTAAACACATCTTAACTACTTAACCGATCACCGGAAAATTTTGCATACACGTTGTCAGGGATATAGAAAAAGGCATAGGGTTATTTCGACCAAGAGAAAATACTGTTTCCGAGAGATCGGTCAAATATATATTAACGCGAGCGAAGCCATGAGTTAGTTAGTTATTGTATAAATATATCCGCTACATAATAATAAAGACCAAGGTCAAGTAAATTTGTAAAGACGAATTCGTTTACTATAATTTAATATGGAATTTATGTGAACATAGTACTAAAATTAAAATATAAAATAATACCTTTCATTCGGATCTATCGTGGTATATATATGTGAAAATATGAAGTAAATGTACCATTTATCTATAAATCGCCATCATTCTACTTCATCCAGGGTAGATAAAATTTATAAAAAAAAAAATGAAGCCTGTAAACAAGTTACATAGTAAATCAAAATCAACCTGGCGTTTGATTAGGAACGTCGGGGAGAAGAGTGAGATATCTATCTGGCTAAGATCGACTTGCTTTGGTCTTGTAAAGCATTCTCTCTATCACACAGCGCAATGACTGAGATGGACAAAGACAACGCTATACGAAGCCGAGCTTAGCCGACCATCTCGGTATTTCCGCGACGTGCAAAATGAAATTTAAAGTACTGTATTTGCAATAAGATAAAATGACGCTTAAAGTAATTAGCGACATAAAAAATGGGTCTAATCGTATAAAATAAAACTTTACAAATCTCAAGTTCTACAATTTGTATTTTAATGAAAGCTCTCTATGTGTTTGCATGAGCTTATTATGATGTATGAAAAAGAAAATGGAAAATATTCAAAGTGATTATTTTGGTCCTACTATTGGTCCGCACTGTTTTTTGAATTCACTGTCATACATACCATGCATACAATGGAATCTGTCCATTATAAGAGTGGAAGTGGAATGAAAAAAAAAAGTTTTACTCGAACATGCAAATAATATTTTGTAATTATATTTAAAAATGTATATTTATATTGTAAATTATAAAAGAGCATTTATTTATTGTATAATTAAAGCTTAGTTTTTAAGACTGATAAAATAATGAAATACTTTAAGATAATAAGATTCTATTATGAATATTTCATATAAAAATATATATTGTTCGTTTTCGTACAAACTCATAATGCAGATACTTTGTTTTTATGTGTACCAAATATGTAATACAAAAAAAAAATGTCACGCTCAATCTTAAAATTATCGTGAAAAAATATTTATGATATATGTACTAATTTTATTAATAGGTACTATTAACCTATAGTTAGATATAGAAAATACTAGACGTTATAAAAGAGATTTTTCTAGATATGTATAACTCCTATAGAATTGAATGATGTTAGACAAAATCCTCCGTATTCTTGCTCGAACAGTAATTTCCTATTTATTTCTTTTTTCTGCTTTCCTGTATCAACTGCCATCTCAGTATTCAAACCTTTCATGCACAAATATCCTCGCGGAATCCAGCTTTTGTTGGTCTACCTCTACTCCTATATCCATATACCTTCACTTGACGCTCTTCTGACTACTTGGCTTTCAACTGCCCTCATGATATGCCCGTACCATGCTAAATAATTATTCCTTAACCTCCGTCACTAGTGCTATTTTCAAATTTCCTCTAATATACTCATTTCTAATCATATCCATTCTGGTTACACCACGCATCCGTCTTAACCTTCCCCTCTCTGCCACATGTAACCTTCTTTCACACGTGTCCTTCGTAGCCTAACGCACAGATTCGTACATTAAATCACATTATAATAACTGTTCATATTTCTTCTTTTAATTTCAAGGGCGTGCTCAAAATTTATTTATAAGTCTTTAACAAAAGGTTACGCTCAATTACAACATAATCATCAACCTATATATGGTTGAACAAGAGAGATTTGCATTTATTAAAAGTTTTAAATAGTAATTATGGAGTTATTTTATTGTTTTTACCATCCCCCACAACTTTTAGTGTATTTTTCAAATGGCACGACCGGTTGAAATTGCAATATGTTACGCTCAGATAAAACTGAGCCAACCGTTTTTATCAAAGGCGACAATTTTCGCTAAAGTAATCACAGGGTGATTAGTGCAAGGTGTAATCACTACATATTATAAAACAGAGTCGTCCGCCGCGTGTGTCTGTCTGTCTGTCTGGATGTTCACGATAAGCTCGAAAACTACTGAACGGATTGTAATGCGGACTTCACCAATAGATATAGTAATTTACGGTTTAGGGTTGTCAAGTTTTTTTTGTAAATCGGTTGAAATATAATGATAATCGTTGAAAGAATCAGATAAAGTCAAGCCGCCTTAAGCGTTTCATGCATGTAAGTATATATTTTTTTGTTATTATCAGGGCCAGGACAACGTCCGCCAGTCCTGCTAGTTTTATCTAAAATGGAACAAAATAGACGATGTGTTTCTCTATATTGAAACTTGTACTTCTAACTTAGAGACTGTGAAATAAATTATTTTCACGAGACTCCTAACCTAAAAAGTAACAATTCTTTTGATCGAACAAAGAATATGTCATAGAACATTCCGCATTGCAATATCCTTACTCATCAACGCATGGCAGCCAGTCTTCCTCTAGGTTAAGCGTGACTTACCATCATAGACCACATCATAATTTAATATTAGATGAGATTGTGGTCAAAACGTTCACCTAACCTATAAAGAATAAAGAAAAAAAAAAAAGTATCCAATACAATAGATACCCAGAGTGTCAGCAATCTGTGCATCTCGAATAACGTAATATTTTGACCATACTGTAAGAGAGGAGTCACATAAACTAACAAAGCAGGTATAAACAGAATGCTATGATGCCTCAGATGGTAGTGTGTTCGGACACGGCGTCGAAGGACGTAGGTTCGAATCCTAGCAACTGAGTAGAAGCTTTCGATGAACGAATACATCGTGATGAAAGTATGGCATTAGTGGTAGGGTTTTTTCTAATCCCGCCTGGCTAGCTACCATCCTCAAGTTGAAAATCTGTCGCAAAGCACCTGTTGGTGTATTCGGGCAGCTGCATTTGAGAGCCAGTCTCCCTCTAGGTTTAGCGTGACTACCGTCTGAGACCACATCATCATTTAACATCAGATGAGATTGTGCTCAAACGCTAACCTATATAAGGTATAAAATAAAATGTAAAAAATTTGGTAAAAGATCGTTTATTTCATTAATATTTAAATTTGAAATATGAATGAAAGCGGTTCTCAACCACCGTACCGCGACACATTAGTATGTCACAAGCACACGCCAAGTGTGTCGCGCAATTTATAAATACGATATTTTTATCCAAAGTGACCTGGAATAATGTTGCATGTGATCGCGAATTTGTAGAGTACGTTAATTCGACGCCGAGTAAAAAAAGGTTGAGAACTACTGCACTATACTGGTTTAAATAAAACGAATGCGTCTTGCAATATCTATTTATTCTAAGTTTCGAATAACATGTTTACATATTCTATATGTTATTTATACATTTGATATATATTTTTAAACGATTTTTCTAGCATTAGCGTATATTATTAGCAGAAATAAGCGATTAATTTTACTATGGTTATAATGTATTACATTTTTAAAGTGTTATTATATATTTGTACACTTTTTTTTTTAATTTCAATAATGCTTATTATATAATAAAAACTAAATTCATAATATATTTTTTTTACTTTTTTTTATTGCTAGAGCACAGCAGTATTCTTTTCGAGTATGTATTATAATAATCCTTAAAACTATTTTATATTATTTTGAGATTCTTAAATGTAATAAAACCCCATACCTAAGGAGTGTATATGTTAAAACAAAAATAAAAGCCTCATAGTAATCGATAAAGTGTCCGAACAAACTGAATAACACAAAAATATATTGTAAATCTCTAATTTATATAATTTCTAATGCTACGGCCACATTATCGGACTTCGGCGAATACTCGCATTAACGCGACAGGTGTAGATAAAACATTCGTCATTGATAAGAAACCTATGTAGAGTTAGCATGAATATCGATAACATCGCTGAAAACGATTTAACCGAACATATTTCGTTCAACCGCCTATACTTCGACAATCTCATTCAGTATTTAAATGGTTTTATGTACAGTTACAATGGCTTGAAAAAGCAGAGATGCAGTAATAAAATAGTTAGAATTTATTCAAGTATTCAAGACTAACTGATAGCTGACTAAAGGGGATAAGGGGGAGGGGGTAGCATAGTCTCACTAAATCTCACGTGGAGAGGAGAGGTAGTTTCGACAAATATCACATAATGTTCTCGATCAAAAGTAGTGTAAAAATGTGAGGAAATCAGATTAATTTCAAAGTAAAATCTGTTTTTAGACTGTGTTAACTCGAACGCTGGTATTCCACTAATTTCGCATAATTTGTTGCGATAATGGCAATATCGAAGATTGTATGAAAATCTGCCCGCAACAGACGTTGCATATTACGGCGAAACCCGTTAACGAAATCTTGTCACGACAATCCACCACGAATACTCATCCGATAATGTGGTCTTAGCATAAATGGATAAGCTAAAATAGACTTGACGCCGAAGTATTGTGCAGAACTATACTAAATAAGCTATTAAGTATTAAACTATGAAATTAATTTAAACAATTAAATTTATATTTGCATAAGTATAATATATATCACTTGTGTAATTCTAGAAATAACATTTTTATACTAAGTATTTTTTTTTTGGCAAAAGCACTTCCGAGTAATATGATAAACAGTGGTGGACCTAGAGAACAGCCCTCTTGCTTCTGGTTCTTGCGGGCCTTCAAATCCCATCAGTTGTCTCCTTGTGACATTTGAAAGCCCCTCATTACCCAGACCTTAAACATCTCCAATTAGGTCAAAATGTCCAGTAAACAAAAGACCTATAAACCCAAGTTTTATTGAGATAAAGTATCATAAGAATTCCAATACGTATGGATATAATTTACTTTTTATTCAATTTTGTGTTAATATTGTTCCGTGCAAATAACCTGTGATAGCCATTTGACAATGATTTACAGCGTGGGATCGATTTAATTTTGCTGTTTCCTTTCTCCTTTCCTTTCTTCGGCTTAATCTGATTGTTAAATTAGCTAAGGTAACTTATTGATTTAAATCCAAATTTTACTTAGAAATTTTTCCTTTATAATGCAGACACTTTTTACATATGGCGTCTGCTGTATCTTTGATAGCCTGCGTAGATATTGCTCTCTCAGGTTCAGGTTTAGAATCCTCGGTCTCGAATGGACCTTCACTAAATTGCTGTATCAGCTTCTTGATGTAACTACCTGGACCTTTGATAGTCAGTTTTGCATTAGGAACATCATTACTTTTATTAATTCTTTCATCATCATTCCTACACTCGGCTCGCGTTTGTACGTTACTTTGAAAATTTCCAAATCCTTGCGGAACTTTATCTCCAATGTTCAATTGTTCCTCTATACGTTTAAAATGAGCTGATGTTTGAGGTTCGTTAACATCAGCTAAGTCCTTAGAACCGGTAGGAGTGATGATAATTTCGCTGTTCGACATATCGATTGTGATTTTCGCATCATCAAGCTTAAGTCCGGTGAGAGAGACATCGACGGATTTAGACCTGTATGGGCGAGTTGAAGCCGGCAGCTGTAACTGGTTCGTATCGAATAGATCCTGTTTGATTGCGCTAGAGAATGTTACCGGTGATGGTGATAAGGATGATCGATCGCCGGGACTGGATCCTGAAAGTCGATTACGAATGTGGAGTACAAATGTTTATTTACAGATTTCTATAAATCTACTCCCGAGTATGTATGTATGAATGAATACTTTATTAAACAAGCTGTTTAGTACACAGTTTAAATATTAGTAAAGCTATAAAATTATGTTAATAAAAAAACCTACACCGTTTAAAATTTGTTTACCTCAAATCATAGTTTTTGCTCCAATCGTTTCAGTATTCAATCCTAAAATTATAGGAGGCAAATTAAAATATGTACTTAATCTTATATCACTACATAGTATGAAACAAAGTCGCTTTCTCTGTCCCTATACCCCTATGTATGCTTAAATCTTTAAAACTACGCAACGGATTTTGATGCGGTTTTCATTATTTATCATCAAGGTAATTTTTAAAACCTCTCATTGTTTACCTTCACTCTTACTAACCGACTTCTAAAAAGAAGACTGTACTTATAAATCACTGTATGTATCTTTTTATATATGTTAATGTCATCCGTCAATTGAGAGCCAAATGTAATGATTCTTTTTTTATTAAAATTATATACTTCTTTTGGCTTGTTAGGGAAAAATGATGAGAGTAAATTTTTACGATGCGCGCGCTCACACACCGTCACGAAAAACCGACAACCTGAAGTTAGCTATAGTCAACATTTTATCCAAAATAAGTATGTATGTATTAAAAACCGTTTTTTCTATTGTTTTAGTGTCGTTTTTTATACAAACGTAGAAAATAAGGCGAAAGAGAAAATTTTTGAAAAGATTTTTATCTTCTCGTTACGCCAAAGAAGTATAACTTCTAACGCGTGTACATATAAGTACACACTATCGTTTTTTTTCTATTTATTATACTCTGAGGTGGTTCTATTTAAATACGAAGAAAATATCCCAACTCCAAAGAAGTAAAATACCGCTTATTTTGAAATATTTAGCTATTTGAACTGGTCAAAATATAATCGTCTGTCCGCGACACCAACCATTAGAAGCATCTTCTCTATCCTCCTCGCAGCACTGCGGTAAAGGCTGCTCGACCATCAAACCCTGCACCATATCCATGCACGAGTCGAGGGAAAACTTCTTGCCACACATTTTCATCCCTCGTATGCGTCGACGCATCTCTAAATGTTAGTTGCAAAGCTCGATTATCTAATGTTGCGAGACATGAATGAGATTGGTCTGAGATGATAATAATAGAAAGAACATGCAGCTATCGAAATGTGAATAAATAATTATTTGCTTTATAGGCATGAAGGTATAACATCTGTATATAAGAATAACTGGCTGCTATATCAATGTATAGCCCAAATTACTGAGACCGAGTCCTTAAAGATGGAAATATCTAGATTTCTTTTAGGCGTTATGCCAGCACAGTGGAAGTATTTTTGGAAATTCAACCCCAATACAAACATTCAATCAAAGGGGATGAAAGTTTGTGTCTAAATCTGTCATTTTTAAACTCAGCTCTATGGACATTGGTATTTAAAAATTCAGTTACAAAACTTAAGAAGATTTATTTCATAGTTGTTTTGTCACATTAAATTAATAATTTATATAGTCCTTTATAAAAATACAAAACGCAGAAACTCGCGGGCGTTTGTTAGTCTTTTATAAACGATAAAGCTGTCCAGTAATCTATCAGTGTTTTATTATAAACTATAACCAATAAAGTTGCAAGCATCGTCAACTTTCAAATATGTAAGTGTAATCACCTAAAGGATTAAATATTCTGATGTTCTTAAGAGGAAAAGGGTCAACAAGACGTTTGAAGAGTACGGCTTAAAAATTTATTGCTGTTGCGCTTTACCCACAAAACCATATACAGTGGAAGAGAGATAACTGCAGCCCAGTCTGATTATACTTTTACAAAATAGATGAAATAATAATCTGCTATTCCCCTGTTTCTTCCACCGCCATCTTATTCGAAGGATTTACGAGAGGTAAGGACTTTGGCTATGGGGAGTAGTACTCTTTCGTGTATTCTTTATGTTGGTCAAATTTATTTATCAGCTGTGGCTATATCATTGGTCAATTTAAATCATTTTAAAAAGCCAACTAAAACTTTACCTTCTAATGATTAATTTCTGAACAAACTCAAAAGATATGGATGTAGTAAGTAGAGATATGGTAGAAATTATTTTGTCTAATACAATTTTCGATATAAAACAATAACTGACTGACTAACATATCAACGTATTACCCAAACTATTAGGGTAGGGCGTGAAAAATTGCAGGTTCCTTTTACACATGAGTAAGCATTAAGGGAAGCTGGGAAGTCAATAATTAATGTGGTGAAAAAGGGTTAAATGATTTTGAAATAAATACTGTAATTTTTCCATCCTCTTTTTTATTCTCTGGTTTATCAAGAGTCCAAAATAATTACTGCATAGAAGATACGAGCAAACTTGTGTGGGAAATTGCAAGTCTAGATATAAGACAGAGGAACACATTTGTACAGACTGAACGCTGATATTTCTTTTTAAAGAGAAAGAGGTGGTTATCACATATCTTATGGTATGAAAATGGTAATTTCGAATCTTCTGGAAAATTTGTCCCAAAATTTGATTCCACCGCATGAAAAGCTGAAGCTTTTATTGATCCCATTAGAATAGTGTACTCACCAGGACTGTCCTTTGGTTCCATTTTCAACTGAGCAAACGTCTGAGCGCATGACGTGAGGACTTGTTCGTAGTCGCAAATTGCAACGTGAGTGCCGTTAACGATCTTCGGGCTCATCGGACTGTTCGCAAGTAGGAGGCTGGTGCCGAAAGCGGCGTTGAGTTCGCGAGTTTCTGTAAAACGGAATTGAATGGTTATTATATATTTGCTTATACATATAATGATAAGATTTCAGTTTAATTCTTAAACGAGGATCTGGAGATCTGTAGTTCAGGTCTTTGTACCTTTTTCAGACTCCAAACGTCACACATTGATTTTTTAAGTCATCTCTACTCTTTATATAAATGTAAATGTATTAATGAAACTGAAAAACGACTGGTCGTCTGACCCGGTTTTGCACTTTTGTTTTTATTAACGAAGAAAATGGCACCAAACCTGTCCTTTACAGTACGAATATGTATTTAAAGAAAATGGCGACTGGAAAATTTAACGTAAATTTTGTCAGTATTTTCGCAGATCTCCTTGTTGTCTTCTTTGTTTTATTTACTTTTTATATTTGGAGATTTTTTTAACCCAAATTTACCACTTTTTCGGACGATTTTCCAAACATTTACAGTAATACAAACTTTGTCCTGACAATTATTACTAATACGACAAAGAAAGAATTAGTCAAATAGCTGCACTCGTTCTGAAGTGATGCGCTTATATACATTCAAAAATTGCTTTTTATTTATATAGACTTCTGTCGTAGATTTACAATTTATAGCTTTAGCGTCTGAATCAACATTACTTATTGTTAAGTATACGACTATAGACGATAAAACGCTAAGTCTAGAGATAAACTATAACACATTTTAAATATTGCTGCTTGAGTCCATTTTCCACTCGAGAAGGATACTAACTACCACTGATGAGTACAAGGCGGAATTTTTAATATTGTATTATAGATGGTAAAACTAACGTTTAACATTTTAACTTAACTGTATAGATGGGGACCGGCTTTTAAGGGGCCGTTTAAGTTTTACATAAGCACTAAACGGGGGTCTTTGATTTACCTATTTTTGATGACTATATTTTAATTCCTCTATAGACTATAAATTCCTTATTTCAAGACTTATTAACTGCAGCCCATGAATCAACTAGGACACCAGAACAGATTAAGAAAATACTTATATGAATGTTTACGTAAGCATTGGAGTAAGGGGTAAAAGCATTGCTTACATTTGCTGACCATGGGGAGGTCACAAATCACAAAAATTCTGCTTATGTAATAATTCAACGGACACAGAAACACAGTGCCGTCTCCAGGAACACGTATATGTGCTTGAGAATAAATTTATAACTTGAAGGTGGCTGGGAGGATTGTTCGCTAAGCAACCATCGGGAAATGCCACATCACCATGTTACGATTTCATCGCCCTATTTTCTTTAACTTAAAGCTCGGATTCCTTCTAGGACGTATACTGAATCTATAGACGTGGTATCTAACACTGGAGGCATCATCGTTCTAAAGTTATCTACGTTCACGTCAAATGGTACTGCAGTCTTAACCGCGGTCAGCTTCTTAGAGGTTATATATACCTCTAAGAATGTATCTATTTAAAGCAGATCCAAGGAATCTTGGAAAAATTACCAAATACTCTCAATTAGTTATATCTCTCTTAGCTATTTCCAAATGGAAGTCTGGATCGATTGCAGCCTAAACTAAGCTCTTACCAAACACTATTTTTGAAACTTTAACACAAACTTAGAAAATCCTTTGATTTCACTATAAATAAAATGATCATTTTGGGGAAACCTAATAATAAAGGGAAGATTTCAATTTGCTGAAGTCGATGGCATACCTACAAAGATATTTCGTTTAAGTGTAATTTAGCCAACTAGAACCAGCTTCTATTACATAAACCACAATATAACTCTCATAATCAAATCCCCATACAACATATAAATTGCAATGAAAGCAAAACATGTGCATTCTGAAGTAAGATCAGGTGCTCAATAAAACCCAACCGTAAGGACTTTATTGAAACAACACAGGAAAGTGCAAAAAGGTGAAACAACATAATAAAATAGTGTATATAAATATTCACAAGAAAGACACTTATAAATGGATAAAGAAATGGATAAAGATTAATATAATTTCATAAATACATTTTTTTTAAATAGAAAGTTTTACGAGCTTGAATTACGGACAATACACATAACTGATTTTTACCCTATAAAATTTTTATCACCATCCACATTCTTGAACAAAATATGCTTATGATATTATTTTAGAGGATCCTCTGAGGATCTATTTTAAATCGGTGAAATTTGTAAAAAGACTTATCTAATCGTGCTATTGGAGGAAGTAATCAGATATTACAGATGTGCATTATTAAAAAAGTAAAAACAAGATGGCCGAAACGTTTTATAATGGGTTTGACATAGGAGTTTTTGACGGGGTCTTAGTCTGTCATGTAGTGGTTTTTATATTTTATTCATAATCTTGTGTTATTAGACTCTATATTTTGTAATATTGGTGGTGTTTTACGTAATATAGTTCGGTTATTATGCACAAGTGAAGTGGATGGGACATAATACCACGGAGCATGCGTTCTGAGATGCCACCAAAACTCCATGGAAAGTTCTAACGAGGAAACCACCATCTTGTTAAAACATTATAATTATCGCAAAACACTTGGCAAAATCTTGTTACTTGACGTTGGCTAGTGCACAAGCCGTGACGGAGCCAAAAAAAAAAGAAGAAGAAGACATATTCTAATTCCCGCTACCATCTGATAACCGCCACCGTGTCTGGTGTGTCGTATTCAACCACCATAATTTTCATTCAATCGTTTGTCAATTCTCGACGAATAACGTGAGACTAATACACATATACCAATAACCCCCACAGAAAATTTAACAAAGAGTGTTAAAATTTCTAGGGAAATAAGATAAAAACAAACCTTTTTGTTTGTTGTAACTACAGGGTACAGAGTAAAAACGTTAAGTGTTAATGTGTCATTATTTTCGACTATCAAAAAGATATCCAATAATAATGTTACGTAGTAAAAATAACAAAACAATGAACTAATTAAGAAATCAGCGAAAAATATCCAATGTTTTCGATATCATATATATCTAACTATTTAATGCTGGACATTTTATGTCCTAATGATGTAATATTATGCAAGCCGCATTTAACAAATTTTTTTTCACTTTCACATATAAGAATGATCAACGTATTTTTAATGAAAAGATTAGAGATTTGTGGTACTGCTGTCAATTGTTTTCTAGTAATTTCCATTCCAGAAAACGGATGCTTGTATTGATTTTGTGTTAGCTTATAATTTATTTAAAGCCTCATGACTTAATATATGCTATAACACTATTCAAAGATAATATACACCTTTTAAAGCTCATAACTTGAATATATGAGTTAAAACCGACAGCTTCACAGTTAATACACCAATTATTAACATACATGCATGAAATCCGATTTATATCAGACAAACAGATAGAAAAAAAGTGTGTTTGTACTTATGTATACGCGTTAGAAGTTATACTTCTTTGGCGTAACAAGATAAAAATCTTTTCAAAAATTTTATCTTTCGCCTTATTTTACGTTTGTAAAAAAAACGACACTAACAATAAAAAAAGGTTTTTGATACATACATACTTTTTTTGAATAAAATGTTGACTATAGCTAACTTCAGGGTGTCGATTTTTCGTGACGCTGTGTACGCGCGCATCGTAAAAATTTACTCTCATCATTTTTCCCTTACGCGCCAAAAGAAGTATATCTTCAAAAATATTGCTTTTTGGGATATGTGAGAATAATTAGAAAATAAAATGTAAATATACAAAAATTATAAAATAAAAACTTTGAACATATTTCGCTGATTTGTTTACATAACTCAATGTTTTATTATTTACATTATTTTGTTGCACTGTATTTTCTATATCAAGTCTTAAAACACTTAACATTATAAATCTGTACAATTATATTATTTATTTGACGGCGGTCGGTGGCGAAACATTACGCGACTAATTGGCGCGTATATTTTTTTTCGCACGCAACACATCGCGCGACGCACGGCGACCACGTGACACCGGGCCGACCATGACGTGGACGGCTTCCATTATGTTGGCAACGCGTCGTTCTAAAAATGGTATTTTGGTAAAACACAATATTTAGACAGTTTTGTTGAGGAGTCGTGAAATCCGCGACATTACTTTTTAATATGAACAGTGATAAATAAATTTCAAGACATAAAGTATGATTTATTGACGGGACCTTAAACTGTCATGTAGTGACTTTTGTTTATTCATAATGTTGTCTCATTTGACTCTATATTGTTCGTTATATTATTGTAAACAATTGAAGTAGATTTGAAATAATATAAGGGGAACACGAATTCTGACATTTTACAAAACATTTCTGGAAAGTTCTAATAGCCACCATTTTATTTGAAAGCAAAAGTCATTAGATAATATTTTGTGATATAGTTTTATACCTTTCAAAGAGATCCTCGGCTTCTTAGGTACAACGATGTTGCCATTTTCGGAACCGAAAACTTCTAGAAGAATCTCCGTTGATACGAGTTTGATTTCATTCCAGTCGTCTGAATAAATAAAAATATGTTATTTTATTGCATTGGACAATGACATATTTCAATAAAAAAAAAAAAAAAAAAACAGAACAAATCCGTCTTTCGAATGTATCTGTGAATTAGTTGTTTTTGTGTTGTACTTGATTTTTGGATGTATTGTGCTAAACGTACTGTAAAGTAACTTTAACATACTTCGGTATAAAAGTATATTATGGGACGATTTCTTTATTATTTTGATATCCTTAGGATTTTTCTTGATTAATTTCAAATGAAGATATAATCATCAAAAAATATTTAAATAAATACACTCTTCTACAGATAACTAACTTAAAAGGTAATATACTTTTTAAATATGGAGTGTTCATGCTAAACAGATGCAAGTTTTACTGTTTATTATGAAAAATAAATCTTTTAATAACTTTAAACTAAGAATTAACTTATCAACAAAGTAATTAATTTGATTGTAAAAAAAAGTCGTGGGATGTTTTTTATTGTAAGTTAATAAATTAAAAATTATTAAGGTAATTAATTAATATTTTATTACAATTAATTATTTAGATTAATACGTTTTTAATGTAATAATTATAAATAAATTAATTACAGTCTCATGTAATGGTGATACATTAATAAATATGGTAACTCTAATATAAACTTATTGAATTATAGTATTTTCATCGGTCCTTGATAAGTGTGTTGTTGCATTTCAATTTAATACAACGTTTTGAAACGGGTGAGGAAGTTTGAAAATAGCACCAGTGACAGAGAAGTTCAGACATAATATGTTAGCAGAATACGGGCATATTATGAGAAGGGATGGAAATCATGTAACAAGAAAAGTTTTGAGCTTGTAAGTGGACAAATACAGGAGTAGAGAAAGACCGAAATAGGTGTGGACGGATTGTGTGAAAAATGATATATGTACAAAAGGTGTGAATATTGAAATCACATGACGGGGGAGAGTGGAAAAGGAGAACTTGTTGTGCCGTCCCTACTTAGGTGGGATAAGGGACAAAATGATGATGATTGTGGGCGCCGTAGAGGTGTTATTTCTTGAATGCTCGAGTAAAAAGACTTCGTGAGGATTACACATTTAATTGTACATCTGAATGTACGCTAACTTCGACCAGTCTAGCGACACTTCTACGTCGCAGCTACATCGATGATAATTTTATCCGGTTGAATGACCAAAGTGCGCGCCGTAGAGGTGTTTTTCGATTGAATATAGTATTTTTATACGAAAAATATTTAATTCAACTAAACAATCACAATAATCGAAAAATAAATCTATTTATATATGTGTGTTCATTCGATGGCGATTTATTCGCGCATGACCGAGCTGTCGAACCACCCGCGCAGCCGTTGCGCCTGCGCAGTTCGTTCCACCCACTCCCTCAGTCGAAGGTGGTGTGGTTGTATTATGGTCGTCGCCTCGACAATGATGATGATGATGAAGTGGGTAAAAATCACGTAAAATATTCCATTCATACATAGATAGACAGAGACACGTGAAGAAAATTAAAAGCGTGTTAAAAACCGTTTTAACATATGCCGATATCTTATTGAAAATACGGTACTACAGTACATAAATAGAATCGGATGTTTTACCTAAAATATCCTGGTTGGTGGTCCTCTGAGAGGTCACTGTGAATCTGATCACATAAACACCTTTGAAACAAGCAGGCACGGCGTGGATGAAGCCGCGTGCGTTGAGACGTTTCAGCAGACGTTCGGTTAGAGTGTTGTCTCCACGAAGACGGAAAGCAACCAAGCCTGTATGTAATTTGAGTTTAATTTGTGAGCTATATAACCACACATCACTCACTTTAGGAGGACGACGTCGTAAGAGAGTATTTCACAAGACTAGGGGTACTAAGGAATTGCGTCCAGCGCGGTACATTTTTCAAGGGCTGTAACGTTCAGCGGGTGAGAGTGTTATGTGCAGACCTCGCGTTGAACTTTTTGACCGCTCGGAATATAGATGCGCAGAATACAAACTTAAGTACAAATCCATATTGCATTATATGTATAAATAATATTGAGACAACTAAACGAAAAATAAATGACAATTTTAGATTCTTATAATAATATTTTAACTTTGTTTTGTATTAAGCTCTTGACTATATCAAACTAAATTCTGAGCAGCCAAAAAAAACTAACGAGCACTGTACCTATTTTAAGTGTGCACATAATATACGTATATAAATGTATCGCGTTATTGTAAATGTTTTTAAACTAAGTTAGTTACCTCACACTGTTTTTATATCATACTCAAGTCTGCCCTCCAAATGCATTCATGAAAATCTAATGTACGTCTAAACTTAGATAAGCTAGATTTAGTAAAAGACCGATATAGTCTTAATACCAGATATAGTAACAAATTTGTCACTCCATGTTTTGGCGAAACATGCAAATACAATAATCTACGACAGCAGTATCCAATACCGGGTGCTCCCCACGAGCTGCTTTATGCTAAACAATTTCTTTTTTGCAAAATTCCACTCGCACCTATATAAGTTCACAATAATACTCGCATGAGAAAATCAATTATTTTTCCAAGACTCTTAAAATACTTATGCATACAAACCTAAGTTCCTTGGCTGGGGTATTTCAAATCTTGGATCGGCAAGGACCAGCGCTTCAAATTTTTGAGCCAGACGGACACTCTGTAAACCATTTTAGTTAAGATAATTGTAGTTGTCACGTTTCCGTCAGAATCAACAATTGTTTTAAAAACTTAACCCATAGACCTAAAATACACATGCCTGTAAATGGCGTACCAGATACTGGTAAACCGGCATGCCGATTACTGGCATTCCATGAAGCCGCGATACATATGCTTGTGGGTGGCATGGCAGTTTCTAGAATCAAGATTCTTCATTCTAGTGACGCGTTACGCATTTCCCCGCGAGGGGAATAAATCAAACGAGCTGTAATATCCTGGGATTCTTTTAATTTGCACGCGACCTACGGGCCAGAATCTCGATACACATGCCCGTAACTTGTTCTTACCAGTAACTGACATATTTTGCGTATATTGTGCGACTAGCAAACGTGTGGTATTCTGGCCTATATAGTTATAGTCAAGCATTTTTTTATTTATTTAGTTTAGCTCACTGGCTACTATGTTCGGTCACCACATTGTTCGATGTAGTTTCAAGATCTTCCGAATGCGTCGGTGTTATCGCTGAAGGAAAACATCGTAATGAAGTCATATTATGGTAGTGGGGCTTTTGTTTAGGTCAATCTCTTTGAATGGCTGTCACCAAGCTCCTATAGATGTGATATAGTTGCTGCACTTGAGAACAAGTCCCCTTTAGATTTAGCGTATTTACCATCTTAGACCATATCGTCGTTTAACATTAGGTAAGTTTGTGTAAACTTATAAAGTACTGAAAATATGGTTTTGGAATAGAATTCATAGATCCCTTTAGTCTATTTATAGACTTGGATAATGGAATCTTTTAGAAGTATGTTCTTAATGTTGATAGATAAATGAAAATGATGGAACGGTTGGAGTTGACAAAACAAATTTTCATGATCTCACAGAATAAAAGAACAATTTTTAAAGTTACATAGTATACATACCTCACGTATATGTTTCTGAATTCCGACAACACCAAAATTCCTCAGAACGAACCAGAGTTTCAAAGCTCTGAAGCGACGGCTTAGAGGTATTTGCCAATGCTAGAATTTAAATGGTTGAATTAAACATAGACTATGCAATTATAATTTTAAATTAACCTTCCAATTTTTCCACACATACCATATTATCTAATATTGCAGTAGATGTTTAATTTAGAGCAGGCAATCTAAAAGCGTTTCTGTTATTGGCCACTACATTCCAGTATTCAATATATTTGTCTGATCAGAAAAATGAAATATTTATTTAGAATATTTCTAATAGAAGAAGACACAACGAGCTGACCAGTTAGATCTAGAAGAAGAGAGGTAGTATAAATAGGCCCGCGTATGGTTGGATATAATCGTATCGTGGACAGAGAATAAAGGGCATTCTTTTAATATGCATTGAACTCGCGTTGTTTATGTTACATGTTATGTGTATTATGTTACACATGCCAACCAGGAGTGGAATTCAGAGATAAATGTAAAATCAAATATATGTTATGTAATCTTAGTTACAGATCAATACTATTCCAATGATACAAGATTTAAGAGAAATCAACAGATGCAATAGAATAAGTATTCCAAAATATATAGATACATTTTTGTTATGAGCGTAGTTCTAAACTACTCGTATTTATTTTTGTACTGATATATCTGCCAGTGGTTTTGTCTTATAGTAATTAATGACATTGATAATCTTCTTCTTCTTATAAAGAGGCAGAGAGAAAACCGTTAAGTACATCTTTCTCTGCTTCTCAACCGATTTTTCTTGTTAACATTTAAATTTGTAAAATTAATTCTTCATGGTTGAATTTCAACCATTGGACAAAAACTAGTTTAGATAAATGTTTTAAGTGTTTTAGGTCGTTACACAACATCTTCCATGAAGAATTTATTTTGATTCTATATTTAAAATTATTAAGCCTTATACCAAACCATAGGCACCTGTTAGAAAACAATCACCACTGTTAGTATTAACAATACCATCACCGACCAAACAAATAAAGACAATTACAAGCAATTCCTTCTTATGAGGATTTTCCAGTTGAATCTTTTGACCACAACCCTCCGTCATTTTGTTGTATCCGTGAAGTTTCTGGTGTTCCATCTCATCAATAGGCTCATTTCTGTTTTTTATGTTACCGTTTATGTCTTTCACAGTTTTATCATCCTTAATTACAACTATATCTCCGTTCTTAAGTTTTTCATCAACTTTGGTTACTTCTCCATTTATATTTACTTCGCAGTGTGTTGTTCTTTCTTTAACAATGTTGATCTTTGGCAGTGATTTCTTTTTAATACTCTCTTCTTGGTTGCCCATCATCTAATTTTAACACAGTTTTAAAGTAATATAAATAAATTATAGATTTGCCCACATACAAACAGATACACACACACATTTACATAACCACCGGACACCAATGAAAACAGTAAATCGTTTCATTTGTAATTATATCTTATTTTAGTCATAATGAATTCACAGATCATCCGAAGAATATTACCCGCTCGCTCTGGGCATTTTTGATTCACAAACGAAATAAAAATTAAACAAAAATATTTAAATGTAATTCACTTACCATGTAATCAATAGCTTTTCCTGTAAAAAAAAAACAAAAAAATAGAAATCAGTTACTTTACAAAGATTTTTTGATATGCCCAAAGAAAATAAAAAAAATTGTTAGGGATATCTCACAATGCAAATCTCACAAAAAGAAGTGTCTCTAAAATCTATTAAATGTAATTAAAATTCAAACAAAAATATAATTTTAATAACTGTCATAATAATTATTATACTACCAGAACACGTACCTGAGTTTTCATGCCTCAAATATATGGGATTTACGTTAAAGGTTCTATGCAGAGCTGTGCTGTCTTTAACCCTGAAAAATGTTTTATTCTTGGTAACTAATCTTCTTGATTATATATTGCTGCCATTGTCGAGTAGGTAATAATAATACTACAAGTGTCTCATGATAATTTCAATGTTCTAACAAGATTGTGGTCCCCATGTTAGAACTTGCCAGGGAGTTTTTGAAGTTATACTTCTTTTGGCGCGTTAGGGAAAAACGATGAGAGTGAATTTTTACGATGCGCGCGCACAGACCGTCACGAAAAACCAACACCATGAAGTTAGAGCTATAGTCAACATTTTATTCAAAAAAAAAATGTATGTATTAAATATTATTTTTCTATTATTAGTGTCGTTTTCTCTACAAACGTAGAATAAGTCGAAAGATAAAAATTTTGTAAAGATTTTTATCTTGTTACGCCAAAGAAGTATAACTTCTAACGCGTGTACATAAGTACACACTATCTTTTTTTTTTGTGTCATCTCAGAATTCAAGCGCTGTGATATTATTTTCCATTCAATTCACTTATACATTCCACCGAAAGCTCTTCCGAAAAGTTATAACTCATAGAAGAAAATTGTCAAAAACGTTAATTGGAATCCGACCTGAATGAATAAACATTTATTATATTGCTTATGAAAAATATGTTAAACTTCCAAGTATTTTTCGTTCCCTTCAACCCTGTTTTTGTTACAATTTCGTAAAAGATTGATAAAATATTATCGCTAATAATCATATTTTATTAGAAGCCGCCAGCATCTTTTTCTTAATTGATGCCACCATACATTACCTTCGTGCAACTATAACAGTTTGTGCAGCGCACATCGAAGTAGATCAGTTAGCTGTTTTTTTTTTTCAACTTTTGTTTATAAATTGCATACAAAAGCTCTATCAGAGGAAAGTGCCATCAAAATTCATTGAATAGTATTTGCGTAAAAATTTTATAGACACCCATCCATCCTCACAAACTTTCTCGCTAATGAGTATAATATTAAGAATTATTTCTGGACAGATAACTTAGATGCATGGTGCATCATCTCGTTTAAGTATCTCACGAACATAATCATAAGTTAAGATATGATATATCTGTGCATTAGTATAAGTAACAAAGGCAGTGTTAAAGAAGTGTTTTTGCATGGTGCTAGGGCTTTTTCTAAGTCCGTTTGACTAACTACCCTAACCCTCAAGTTGAAAATCTGTCACCAAGCACCTGTTGGTATGTTCCGGCAGCTGCACTTGAGAGTCTGTCTCTCTATAGGTTAAGCGTGACTTACCATCTTAAACCGCATCATCATTTAATATCAAATGAGATTGTGGTCAAAACGTTTACCTATAAAGTATAAAAAAGAAAAGAAATTACATAAGTATACTTACCACATGGCGGTACAGTCAAAATTGACCATCAACCACTTCGAAGGGTTGAAAGCGAAGGAATCGGCCAACTCCACGCCGTCTAGCCAATGTCTGAATTAAGAATAGAGATGTCAGGTTAATTTGGTAATGGTACGAATGGTTGCAAATGAGCCGGGAGTTTTTGGTTAAGGAAGACATCGTGATGAAACCATATCTTGGTGGTAGACCTTTCCAAAACTTGGCTTGGTAACTACCACCCTCAAGTTGAAAGTCTGTCGCCGAGTACATATAGGTGTGCTTCGGCAGAAGAATAGAGATGTCAGGTTAATTTGGTAATGGTACGAATGGTTGCATATGAGCCGGGAGTTTTTGGTTAAGGAAGACATCGTAATGAAACCATATCTTGGTGGTAATGCTTTCCAAACTTGGTTTGGTAACTACCACCCTCAAGTTGAAAGTCTGTCGCACATATAGGTGTGCTTCGGTAGTTGCACTTGAGAGCCAGTCTCGTCTAGGCTTAGCGTGTTTACAATCTTAGAGCATATCGTAATTTAACATCAGAAGAGATGATGATAAGCTCAAACGCTACAATGTATAAAGTATATAAAAAAAAACAAATATTTCCCGCGGATTCGTATGCGTTTTCTATGCAATAATTATTTGCGACTCTTGTGTTATACATATAACATAATTGATTATCGTACAAACTTTCGCCCCCTTTATCTCCACCTTATGTGTCGCATTACCAAAAATCCCTCATTAGTGCTCACCTATAGTGTAAAATGAACCCAAAAGCAAATTTTCACCGCTCTAGCTTGGTACTTGCTTAGGCTGTTTAGACCTAGTTTGGACTGTACGTTCATATGTCAGCCAATTATTATCTTACAAATATATATATATATATCATAGAAATGACTAACCTATACTCAGGGCATATGAACGCGCTGCCAGCATAAGCGGCGTCTACGTGCAACCAAGCAGCGTGCTTCTCGCAGACTTGGCCGACCTCACGGAGATTGTCGAAAGCAACGGATCCTGTTGTCCCAAGGGTGGCGCATACCTGTAAACCAAACGACCTATCTATGCCATTATCCTTAATTAACTCACCTATTTTAAAAAGAAATACGGGTCGGTCAGTAAACGGTATGAAAAAAGTCCGTTAGTTCTTTTGAACTACGTTACGAAATAAATACGCTTATTCTGTCACTTAAAAAATCTTTCAATAAGTATAAAGGTATAATATAAACACATTTGCATGTATACAAAAGTAGAGAAAAAATATATGTATTCCAAAGGAGTCGTACAAAATATTTTTCGGGCGCTTACATTGCTAACACATATTATATACAATAATATTTAATATTATATTATATACTAGCGGCCCGGTTCGGCTTCGCACGGGTATAATATATATAGCCTATGGTCATTCACTAAAAAAATGATTAAAATCGATCCAGTAGTTTTTATTTATTTATTATTGCCCGTGGCCCGCACGCGTTTAATTTGGAGTAACTTCAAAAATAACAATATTTCTCCAGTATTTAATTTATGTTTTTATACATATAAACCTTCCTCTTCAATCACTCTATCTATTAAAAAACACCGCATCGAAATCCGTTGCGTAGTTTTAAAGATTTAAGCATACATAGGGATATAGGGACAGAGAAAGCGACTTTGTTTTATACTATGTAGTAATGATATACAATTAATTACAAACCCACCACAAACCGAATTAGCTTAACCCATAAATGCATATTGTTGCTATTTAACTACATTCCACTTCCACTTCATTTTATATATAAGCCAGAGTGTATGCGTTTCCGTAAGAATGTTTAAAACCTTGGAAAATAAAAAATGAAAGAAAAAGTTGGCATTACTTTAGGCGGGTAAATTATATATTTTTAGCCAGTTGTTGTATTAAAAATAGTTTTAAAATTCAAAATCATTCATTTAAGGGTTAAATAAGTGTCATTATATATCGAACAGTAGACCGTTTTAAATGTCAAACGACCAAAATAAAATCGAGACTGTTTAGAAACAAAAACGAAATATATTAGTCAGCGTTTTAAGGTTATAAAGTTGTAGCAGAAGTTTTAAAGATTTTACACTAATGGCTTTAACGATTAAAGGACATTATTTAAATATCGGAGCCTCAATTTTGAACTTGTTTATTATGTTTAAAAATAAACTTGTTGTTTTAAATATATAAAGTGTTTTAATTTTAGTTGTGTATATATATATATATATATATATCTATAATATAAAAATGAATCGCTGAATATGTTGCTAAGCGCAAATCTCGAGAACGGCTGAACCGATTTCGCTAATTCTTTTTTTAGACTATTCCTTGAAGTACGAGGATGGATCTTACGGAGAGAAAAATTAAAAAAAATGCCTGAAAAAGTCTAAAAACAACACTTTTCTCTACTCCCATACAAACGATTCGTAATAATACTTAAAACTCAATTTGAACTTTAATACTATAGCATAAAGTTTAAGTGTTAATGGAGAGGGTTCCGGGAAGGCAAAACAATTGAGTGACGTTAGTATCGTATAAATATTAATGTCAATATTTATACGATGGTCCCGAATAGCAGAATAAGTATTAAAAAAAATATTTAAAGAATCGACTGTTAGGCGGTACGAAGTTTGCCGGGGTCAGCTAGTATATATGTATGTTTTATCACAATCTCATTTGACGTTAATAAAGATATGATCCAAGATAATAAACACACTAAGCCTAGTGGTGTACTGTTAAGCCCTTATAGGTGCTTTGGTGACAGATTTTCTAAGGCGAGGTTGGTAAGTAACTTAGAAAGAGCCCTACGAAAACTTACAACATATAGTCGAGGTTGTCATAAGCGACAGAAGTAAAAAATCTTGTTTAAATATTCAAGTCAATTATAGTCTAAATAATTAGTTAAATTTCATAATTTGTAAATTGAAACTATTAACATTGGCCTTGTTTTCGCATCTATTGATATTCCGAGCAATAATTATATATATTTTTATACACATTATCGATTAATCAACATAGGATGAGCTGTACCAGATCAATACTAAATATAAATACAACATGTGCACAGGCCGCTATACTACGCGTCGCTAGCCTATCGCAAGCGTTATACGTCACGAGCATGTCGAGGTCATCCGTGACGCGTGCCCAAAAGTTTATCCACTACCAAACATCGCTCAACGCGGCCAAAGAACTTCTCACTAGTTAGTCATTCATTCCATTTCACCGATCACCGTGGGAATTCGCACGATTAAATGTTCAACTGACACTCATCAAGTTTTGTATACACGTTGACAAGGGTACAGACAACGACATAGGGTACTTTTCATCCACAAAAAAATCCTGTATCCAAGGTAACTGTTCTATATCAACGCGAGCAAAGCTGCGGCAAAATGCGAATTCTACTAAAGCTTTTCCCTAGATAGCGCTACAAGGCATCATCTTCTGTATTTGTCGATGGATCGTCCTAAAAATTGGAATGTTTTAAAACACGTTACCCGTTTTGCCATAAGTAGGTAAGTAAAAAATAATGATAAAAGCATAGGGAGCCGTAAAACAACGGTTACAACATTTGGGCTAAACTTTGAAATTGTATGTTTGTCTAAAATGTACTGCGATTTTACTCCTGGATGCGTTTTGTAACGTGTAATAAACAGTATGATAACAAATTGAAATTACGTGCTTAATCACCTGTGACGGAATACGCCTCGCCCTGTATATTGGAGTTCAATTAAAAAGCGTAAAGGATCTAAAATTACCTTTCACGGTGTTTCGAAAACAATCGTTAACGAATTAAAAACTCCTAGAAGGGACAAAGACATAGTTTTTTTTTTGTAATAAAAAACTGTTTTGTATAGATTATATAAAATTTTGAATATCTGTATACTTTTTGCAATAACATTTTTCCATCAGTTCAAAGTAAAAGGGAAACAAGATTCTAGGTGGGCGTTTTTGTGATATTAAATAAAATATGTCACGAGCCTCTAAAGTGTGTGCAATTTTAGTTTATTTTAAGGGAGCCCACAATAATTAGCACAAATGCAATAGTATCTCTGCCTCTCATTTTGTGATCTCTTCAAGAGTAAGCCTTTGAATCGATCGAATTAAAATTTGGAATAGAGTTATCTTAGTGCTTAGCGAAATATATATCGTTTTCATCCTAGATAGACCGGAAAATACGCAGACAAAGTCGAGGAAAGAAAGCATTAAATATTTGACGTAAAATTGCAATGAAATATCTAAAATGACTATACGTCAAATGCAGAAATTAATTTGACACTGGTATACAGTTGGTGAAGTCCACCATGAAATACTAGACTGGATTTAACTTATAGACGTTTGCCACCAAGATGAAAACTAAAAAATGTACCATCACTGTTATGGTTCCGCATGGTGGTAGAGCTTTTTCTATATCTAGCTAGCTAGCTACCACCCTCAAGTTGAAAATTTGTCACCAAGTACTTAAAGGTGTGTTCGAGCAGCAGCACTTAAGAACCAGTCTCTCTCTAGGTTTGCCATCTTAGACCACGCCTTCATTTAGCATCAGGTGATATTGTACTCGAACGTTAAATCGTGTAATGTATAAAAAAGTCGTTTTCTCAATTATTTCAATTCTTCTTAAGGAAATGCCTAAAAATCTAAGGAACGTGGAGATAAATCTCACAGAATATATGAACCAATTATTAATTTTCAAATTCGTATATGTAATCAGTCAACTAGAAGAAATACACTTATAGAATAAAATAATAGATTTGCAAATTTGTAGGCGTATACTTTCGTCGCCTTTTTTGAGTCGTTGACATAGAATATGTCCATTTTAAATATCGATTTCTAATTAGAAAAATGATAACATACAAAAAGTGTTTTAAACATAAAAACAAGGCGATTTTTAACAATAATCTTATCACATTTTTATGTTAAGCTTATCAGGAAACATGTACGCTTTTTCAAACTAACTGTACGCTGTTGGCCTGATGGGCCTTCACAGCTTCACCGGACTAATACATGTACGTAACATGGACTACTCCACTTGATTTTATATAATAGATGTAGCCTAAATGGTTATATACAACTTGTTACAATAGGACCACCACCTCTGAGGTCATTCAAAATAGATTGTTTCTTCTGAGAATTGAATTACAGAGCCATACCCTTCAGTCACGCGAACAATATCACGAATACTGTTCTTTTGCCAGATAAATAGGTGTGATGAGATATTATAGCCGGATTAATAAAAACGTAGGGACAAGAAGGTAAAATTGTATATGAATAATAAAATTAAGTAAACAAAGCTATTCAAAATAATCACCCTTCGCTTAGATTTTTATCCACGATATTTATTATACAAATATTAGAATCAATATGAAATATGCACACAAATAGACTTATTTAAATTCGTTTTAGATCAAAACCCAAGATACATGAGTTGATTCGGCAGATTGTTTTCAATTTTTTTAAAGTCAGATTTCTGTTTGTTGTAAAATTAAATAAATTCTCGTCACTTTATTACCCATTAACGATTTTAATGGGCCATCTGATTACAGAATATATATATATATATAGATGTGCGTACATGCACTGCTGTAAGGCATTTCCGAGTATTCTGTATCCGTGTATCACATCGTTATCTTGTGAATGTCTAATAATAACACGGCTTATAGAATTGAACACTTTCTCGTACTAAATTAATGAAGGATGATAACATATATTCTTACTATACACAGATTTCGAGAAATTAATATTCAAGAATATGTTTAAAGAAAATGCAAGATTACAATCAAAGTTTAATTTATTTTAAGACATTAAAAAGCCGAGATAAATATGTATCAGTTTTAACCAAAAGTTATATTAGTATTTCGTAAACTACATATATAAATAAGATTGTTTGTTGTTTGTCTATTTTCGGACACTTTTAACTTATATTTTCAGATAAAGAACTTTAAGTTATATCTAACATTTTTTTTTATATTATAGGGGGCAAACGAACAGGTGGGTCACCTGATGGTAAGTGATCACCACCGTCCATAGACACTAGAAACACCGGGGAGTTGCAAGTGCGTTGCCGGCCTTTTAAATATGTGGGCCTCCGGCAATCTTACTGGCCGAACGAAACGCAACAGTGCAAGCACTGTCACTTCCCGTCGGCTTTCTGTGTGTCGGGTGGTACTACCCCGCGCATCGGTCGAGCCGACCCATTCATGCTGAAACCAGTAATAGCTTCAGCGTAGCTCTACCACCTACGCTCTATTTATTGGGTTATTGACCAATTGATAATCAAACAGAGATAATTAGATAAAATAGGTTAAGAATTATTAAGAAACATTTAGTGTCAATAATAAAAGACAGTGCAAATTTAATCCAGATAAAATATTTAATTCCGATGACATAGCCAAAGAAATTGTCGCTTGTACTTGTCGTGTATATCAACAACTATTTGGTTGATTTATAAAAAAAAAAAAACGATAAATTCATTTAACCTATCCCATTGTAAAACTGTTGCCAAATACGTAAAGCTGTACTTCAGCAACTGCACTTGAGAGTCGATTGCTCCCGTCCCCTTATCCTTGTTAATATATTATACGAACTCGTAACTTGGTATCAGAGGACATTGTTATCAACAGCTAAAACCAAAAAGGAATGAAAAACCAATGTTACTTCTATCACAATAATGGCAAAGAAGTTTGGGGTCTAATTGATCGTAAGCGTAGCGCAGCTTATAAACTTTTGTAACACTAGAAGCATTACATGCTTATTGCCAACAGTCTAGAAACTTATTCGCCCTTCTCTTGAAAAACCCTATACTATAATCCTCTGATAATACTTCATTTCATAATCAGAAACGTTCACGAAAAAACACTCCTCCGAAACGGGGCTAGCCATAGGCTTTTTATTTCCAAGATATAATAATAAAATCACTGCCGAATATGACCACAACGATGGAAAGTAGTCACAGGCATCATTGTATCGAAGAAGTTCTCAGAAAACAAACACTTATGCAAACAGTAGAACATATCCAATGAGGCGAATTTCCACCTTATACTTGAAAGGTCCAATACTGCTTCTGGGTCCAATAAAGTAAATGTTTCAGATTACATCATAATATCTGCTTTCATCTAATGTTGAATTACGATGTAGCCTAAGATGATAAACTGGCTAAACTTAGAGATACTGGCTGTTAAGTGCAGTTGCCGGAATACACTTGTAGGTGGCAGGAGACAGATTTTCAACTCGAGAGTGGTAGGTAGCCAGGCAAAATCAGACAAAGCGATACCACTATACTATAGTTTCACTACAATGTTTTCCTTCACCGAAAGCTCCGATTCAGTTGCAAGGATTCGAACCTACGCCTATCGGCGTGTTGTCCGTACATTTTATCAACTAAGTCATCATCATCAACCTCTCATAACTACAGCATTCGAGTGAGGAAACTCCTAAGGAATTGAATAGTTGGCATCCGTCTGGATTTCAAAGAGTAAGAAACGTCCGATGGTGACAAGAAGCCGTAGACATTATATCCGCAAATACTTTCACTTGCATTACAAAAATAGTCGAACATTCAAAAAGAGACAGATGATCCTTGGATGTAAAGGTTCGATGCTTTTGGGTTCCGTAAGGACGAAATAAATTGCTCCAGATTACTTCAAAATATTTGCTTTTAAATCAACCAATAGCGTAACAAAACAAAACGAATGACTCCACCAACAAGATCAACATAAGTAACCACCAGTAAATTAACAAAAATTATCGCCGGTAATAACACAAAGTTCTTTCACATTTCACTGAGAGACAGACTGTCCTGAAAATCTCGTCCAATCAAAGTTAAGAAGTCCCTTAAGAATATCATTATAAAATGATATATTTATAAAAGCACTCGAATTAAGCTGATCATTTCTACGACAGTTTTCATTTTTAAAACGATGCAAGCGTCTCCCTTTGGGATCAATTTATATTGTCTCTTGCAGATTAGAAACGTCAGGAAGCGTGGGTTGGAGCAATTTATAAGCGTTGAGCGACAAGTGAAAAATTAAATATCCTTCTTAAATAAATGTATTTAATATATTATTTTCAGAAATAGCATATTCTAGAATAAAGGAAATGTTACTGCTATAAAATCAATTTTTATTTAGTTAAAGCGTGGAGATATGTTGTACAAATAGAGACGAGATTTCTGCGTTTAAGCAGAGTGACCTCACAAGCATTTCTCAGTGCCATCTATAATTCTTTATACGACCTTTAAAACTGATTTTCGAGTATCTATACTAAACTACGCCATTGCTGAACTCAATTTCAATAATTTAATAGATAGGGAAATATATATAAACGCATTAAAAATATTCCAACACATGCCTATAAAACTTTTACCATAAAATAATTCAGCAGAAACTCTGTTAATTTTAAAGAACCAAAATACATCTAGCTGTACTTAACACAAAGTAAATCTCAAGGTGCTAATTTATCGCTTTCATTCATTAAACTACTTGGATTGCTTCGTCATCTCTTTAATTAACTAATCAGACATTACAATTCTACAAGCACTAAATTTCTTTTGACTTGGACCAACACCCACTAGTCAGCTTAATAATGTCTCCAGTAAGACTTATTATAAACTTGAGAAATGAGCTTTAACTATGGTGTTATGTATAAAACAAATAGGAGACATTGGAATCGAGGTATAACTCTGGTGACGAATAGGGCTAGAGTGGAGACTAGAGTAGAGTGGAGAACCACACTTTATAATAATATATGCTACTTTTGATAAATACACTACTTTAAACTATTGCATAAAAATAGTAAATACTATATTTGGGACCTTTAAAAGATATTTCTTTTTTGCTCTCTATGCTCGCGACCTCCGTTTTCAACGAGTGTCTTCATGCATGTTTAACCACTACATAGTATAAAACAAAGTCGCTTTCTCTGTCCCTATATCCCTTTGTATGCTTAAATCTTTAAAACTACACAACGGATTTTGTAGGTGGTAGAGCTACGCTGAAGCTATTACTGGTTTCAGCATGAATAGGTTGGCTCGCCCGGGGCAGTATTACCCTCTAACAGAAAACCGACGTGAAATAACAGTGCTTGCACTGTTGCGTTTCGTTCGGTCAGTGGGAGCGCCGGAGGCCCACATATTTAAAAGGCCGGCAACGCACTTGCGACTCCCCTGGTGTTGCTAGTGTCCATGGACGGCGGTGATCACTTACCATCAGGTGACCAACCTGTTCGTTAGCCCATTATAACATTAAAAAAAAATGCGGTTTTTTTTTAATAGATAGAGTGATTGAAGAGGAAGGTTTATATGTATAATAACATAAATTAAATAGTGGAGAAATATTGTTATTTTTGAGGTTACTCCAAATGTAACGCGTGCGGACCACGGGCAGTAATGAATAAATCAAAACTACTGGATCGATTTTAATCATTTTTTCAGTGAATGACATAGGCTATATATTTTATACCCGTGCGAAGCCGGAGCGGGCCGCTAGTAAAAACTAAAACATTAATTTATTTGAATCTACACTCGTAACCTAATATTATAAAAGTAATCAAGAGATTTTCACAGATAGGATTAAAAGCACAAAAAAAAATTACTAAGAAAATAAAAACTTATGTATGAAAAATACTTCTTTTCACTTCAAAATACTTTCGTTTTTCTTATTCGTTAAGTCATTTTTCTTAAAAAAAACGTTGGCACTGCTAAATAGGCCACGGAAATATACCGCATGTCCTTTTACAAACTTTATTGAAGTCTGTACAAACTTCGTTAGCAGGAGCATCGCTGACGCATCTATTTGTATGTATTATGCAGTCCGAAAGGGTGTGCTTTATAATATGCATTGAGATACGAAGCATTCCAGCTCAGTCCTTATGAGTAATAACTCACTATATAAATCGATAGACGTAGGTTCAAATCCTTGCAAATGGGCCCGAGACTCCATTACTATAGCTTCGTCTACCACGAGAAAATACGATGGCATATTATTAGAATTACTTATCTTATACTAGCGGATTCGCATGAGTGCCAATTAGGGGAGTAAAATTGCCAAGTAATGAGGAGCCTATGATATCATGTATACCAATTACACAAAAAACAATATAGATTTCATTTTTCATTTTTTTTATACTTTATAGGTTATCGTTTGACCACAATCTCATCTAATGTTAACAGATGATGTGGTCTAAGATGGCAAGTCACGCTTAACCTAGAGGGAGACTGGCTCTCAAGTGCAGCTGCCGGAACACACCATCAGGTGCTTGGCGACAGATTTTCAACTTGAGGATGGTAGCTAGCTAGGAGGACTTAGGAAAAGCCCTACCACCATGCTACGGTTTCATCACGATGTTTTCCTTCACCGAAAGCTCCGACTCAGTTACTAGAATTCGAACCTACGTCCTTCGACGTTGTGTCCCAACACACTACCAACTTTTTTTTTTTTTTTATATTATAGGGGGCAATCAAACAGGTGGGTCACCTGATGGTAAGTGATCACCGCCGTCCATAGACACTAGCAACACCAGGGGAGTCGCAAGTGCGTTGCCGGCCTTTTAAATATGTGGGCCTCAGGCGCTCTCACTGGCCGAACGAAACGCAACAGTGCAATCACTGTTACTTCACGTCGGTTTTCTGTGAGAGGGTGGTACTACCCCGGGCGAGCCGACCCATTCATGCTGAAACCAGTGATAGTTTCAGCGTAGCTCTACAACTGAGCCATCATCGTTTCAAATTAATGATTTCGTAATCTAATCATTGTATCTAATACATCACCTACCTACATGGCACTCTAATTTATTAATTTATGATTAATAAGTAAAACAATTATTAATTAAAATAATTAATATTTTTGAAATGAATGAATTTATAAAATTAATTAGATAAACTTATTAAACTATTGTATAGTCCTGGACTATTGTGCTAAATTTTAACCTGACCCTCTAGAATAAGTGAAAATTACGCTGAAAGATTCTGTTACATACATAGATAGATAAGCAAAGTTGAAGCTAATAAAAGCGTCTTAAAGCATTTTATTAAAGGCAACGACTTACCCAAAAAGGCACCAGCCCTTTCTCCTTGTCACTAAGGATCGCCTCCTCGAGTTTGTCGCCACGCATGCTCTGACTCTCATCAGATTCAATGTACCGCATACGAACCAATCCTAATTGATAATAAATTTAGTATTTATTAAGTATTTTAATGCTTCATTAATTAAGTCATATATTAGAATGGAATTCATAAATTTAATTGTTCATATTTATTGAACCGTTTTCTATTGCAGTAAGACGTGACAGCGGCCAAACAATTCTAAGCGGAAGTGCGAAGTAACGTCCACCCTAATTTTTTTACTGTGAATTATCATCAAAGTCATTGCTGTAGTTTCTGTCAGATGTCACCTCAGTATTCACACCTTTTATACAGATATCATTTTTCACATAATCTATCCGTACCTTCTTCGGTTATCCTCTACTCCTATTCATTCATACTTAAAACTTTTCTACATTACACTAATTTTACATGGCTTTCAAATGTCCACATAATATGTTAATACCATGCTAACCTATTACTCCTCAAATTCTGTAACACTGGTGCTATTTTCAAAGTTCCTGTTAGTTACTAATTTTTAATCTTATTAATTCTAGTTACACCAAACATCTATCTTAACCTTCGCATCTCTGCCACTTGTGGTTTCCCCTCATCCGTCTCTTTCATAGCCTGTCACTCAGATGCATATAGCATAAGTGCTCTTCGAATAGTCCGATTTTTATCATTCAATATTTAGGTCTAAACTTTGTTAATATATCAGAGAATAATCAAAATCAATGAGAACGCACCAATTAATCCTGCCTTTTCAACAGACGAATGAGCTTGGTCGGAGCAGTAGCAGATTAGATGTCCCAGGAGTTCGGAGGACTGTAGCTCGGGGTTCAGCTTAGAAAGTTCCATTAGGGCTCTGGTTCTAGCTGCTAATAGGCTCACCAGGGTAGCCTCGCTCGCTGTAGTCTAGTAAATTTATATTTTCTTATCATTCGGTCTACTGAATAAAATAGTCTAACCTAGGTTGGAAAATTATTAAGTCTCTTTGTAAATAAAATAATAGAAGTAATGTATATAGACGAAAGAAATTTCAAAGTTATTGCCATTATTAGCGCAGGGGTATCTATAAGGTAGCCGGGCCTGGGAAGATGGCCTGGGGGCCATAGTCGTCTCCTGACAAGGACGGGACCCGGGGGCGCCGATTGACGCCGGGCCAACCGCTGGAGCGACACGATGAATAATCAAGAGATCTCGTGTCGCCCCAACAAAAGCGGTGGATGTACACCGTGGGGTTTTAGTGAGTAGGAGTCTCACACTACCCATCCTCTCTCCCGGGAGAGTGGCGTGTCCATGACGGACTTCCCCATATTAAAAAAAATATCTATAAGAGGTAAATAGCTTTGATAATAGGATGCTGCTAAGTTAATATAGCTCGCTTAAATCACATTTTTTTGAAGACTGTGTATTATTTATAATGTAACTCCTGAAGACTGCATCAATAATTTTTTGAGAAATTACATCATGATCATGGATTGCTGCGAATGAAACTTTCTTACTTTTATGCGTTAATACCCAAATTAAATGATTCGACTACTATTTACTATCGAATATATTGAGTTCTGTTTTGTCTATAAATAAATAAAAAAAAACATAAACTTTAAATAACAATCTCCATTCATTTTAGACGTTCTGCAAGAAAAAAATACCGAAATTAAGGACTTTTTTCAAATCAAAATAGATTTCATAGGGGAATAGCAAGTTTATTTACCTGTATAACACCACCGCCAGGGCTATCGTTCTTTTCGTTCAAGAAGCATTCAGGAAGACCCAACAATTTTCCCAGCCAGTTCATAGCGATTGTCTCTAACTCAGTACCAGCGGGTGATGACGCCTTATGAAGGAAAGTTTGATTATCTCATGTATTTCTTTTATGATATAATGTGAACTATCCCTCATATTTCGTTACACAATCTTCTTCAGTTCTTGGTTGTATTTTAAAGTACAAATTATACAAGAAATGCATATTAAAATAAGAATAGTTTCTCTCTTAGCTAACAAATCAATATAATTCTGGTAATATTGGTCACTAATCATTGCCATGATTCAGAATTTTTATTCATGCCAACACTTCCTATCCTAGAAGATTGGTAATTATTCATTTTCTTCGGATTATAATTTAACTGACAATTTCCCGCGGCTCCACATGCATCTTTTATGTGGTAATTATTTTCGTCTCTTTAATTATACCGATATGTATATATAATAATATCTGACTGACTGAAAAATGATGGATTTTCATACATAATTTCATCCCCTTTTCCAACACTTTAAAGTTTTAATTTCCTAAAATGCTTTCTTTGTGCTGACTAACATTGAAATTGGAACCTGCAAAATTTCATGGTCCTAATCGTTTGAACGGTCTCTTGATATGCCAGTAAATACGTTATTCTGTTATATATATATACATATTGTGTCAATAACTTGCACAGTAATGTCGAATGCATATCATGTACTTTGATATATGAATTTCGTTGCTTAATTAATTTATAGTTTAACAATTATTTTGAAACTGAAAGTTAAACTGCACTAAATTACAGAATAAGCAATGCGTCTACTAGATGCTAAATTATTAATATAGCTTATCATTACATATTATAAAGCAAAGTCGACCACCGCGTCTGTCTGTCTGTCTCGATGTTCGTGATAAACTCAAAAACTACTGAACGAATTGTAATGCAGACTTCACTAATAGATAGAGTAATTCACGAGGAAGGCTTAGGTATATAATTTGTCAAGTTTTTTTTTGTAAACTGGTCGAAATATAATGATAATTATTGAAAGAATCGGAAAAAATCAATCCGCCTTAAGCGTTTCATGCATATAAGTGTATTTTTTTTTTTATTATCAGGGCAGGACAACGTCCGCCGGTCCTGCTAGTATATATATATAATCAGCTTCAAATAGAAGCGTAGTCCTGAACTCAATTAATAATAGATTTCTACTATCGCAGATGATTACAGTCCATAGAGGAATCTAAGATTTTTAACAAAACAATATAAACATCGACTTCTGACAGATTAATGTATTAACAATGGTATGGCGATTTCGGATACAAATACGCTACCATCATTCGTAAGCATACTATAGAGGTTAACAATATACTTACCCAAGTAAAACACAAAACGTTAAGAGCGCTTGAAAGCATCTCCCCCATGATGGAAGGATACGAGGTAAGAGCCGGGAAGTACGCATGCATATGTGGGCTCTGCCAATGGACGAGCTGTTAACAAATGGAGAATTTAAAGACAGCGCTACGATTTTTTTTATGGTCTTCTTACATTTTGATCCTGCGTTTGCACACTATTATAACTCTGTTATAAATATCTCTTTCTCTAACTTAAGAATAAATAGACCACGATCTCATCTGATGTTAAATTATGATGTGGTCTAAGATTGTAAACACATTAATACTAGAGGGAGACTAGCTCTAAAGTACAACTGCCGGAACGCATCAACAGGGGTGACACTAACTTGGTGACAGATTTTTAACTTAAGGGTGATCACTTGCTAAACGGACTCAAAACAACCCTTAATATCAAGCAAAAGCTATCTCTGTTACTTCCTTTAAAGGACTTCGTACAAGTTGTGCATCCAGGGTTTGCAAGGAAATTGACACCGGACGAGCTGCACTCGCGGGTTTGCGACAAGGACCCTACGGAATGTTTAATTATTGCGTCTCTCTGATTGAATTTATGTATATTTGTATATGTTGTGTGTATATCAAATGACTGTTTCCTTTCTACTTCTCTTTATACATCATTATTTTCAATCGAGGTACACAGTGTAATAGTGAACCAATCCATCTTTTTACAAGAAATGTTTTCCAGTAATATTCATAGATAAGAATTATTGACTATATATATTTCTGTAAAAATATTGTGTAACTATTCTTCTTTCACTAATTATCGACCTTAATTGCCAAACCAGATGAACATATTAGAAAACAATAAATATAATAAAACAGTTCTTTTCTTTCGTTTTGAGTTTCTCTCGTGACGCAATCTGGCTTTAGTTTTTTTATTTCTTGTAATATAAATACATACTCAATAATCAATTACAATTGTGGTACCAATTTAAATCGTAATATGTATCCGAATGAATGCAATTAAATTTCAAAGTTTTGCAAATACATTAGTACATGGGGTCCGATAAGCTGTGTAACAATTCCCGAGTTCCATAGTATTAATTTTTTAATTTTATTTAATGAAGTAGCGAGAGATAATATTTGCCGTAATACTTCAACTGGACCATAAATTTGAGGTTAGTAAATAAATAAAATGAAATAAAAAAAACCTCTTATTTCATGCCTTACAAAGTTTATATATGACACGTGTACTTTAGTTTATCCACTATAAACTAATATAGGAATTATAGTGAGACCACTCATGATTGGTAAATCGCAAGGAGTCAGTTTGAACACCTCGTCAATATATTGTTAACTACACTCTTCGAACTACAACATAATAAACACCATTACTTTGCACCAGAAATAGATGTGGCAATATTGCCCTTGCATCGAACCCCTCACCGGTAGAGGTTAGTGTATTTTCGAGCACCGTGTCTATCGATGTAAGTTCGAATCCTTGTGAATGAGCCGAAGTGTTCAATAAAGAAAAACATCATGATGTAAGCATAGTATATTTTAAAGCTCGCCTGGCTAGCTACCACCCTCAAATTGAAAATCTATCTCTAAACTCATATATGTGTGTTCCGGCAGCTGCACTTGAGAGATAGCTCTATAGCTCTCATCTAAGTTTATCGTGTTTTTGCCACCTTAGACCACATAGTCATTTAATATCAGGTGAGATAATAATCAAACGTTAAAAAACCAATAAAATATTTAAAAAAAATTAATAGTTTGCTACTCATTATGGATAAGGAAATAATGTTTAATATATATATAATATATATATATATGTTTAATATTACCCCGGGCATGATGTGTTCCTCGACGTCCTTGAATATTTCGTCCCATTTCTCGGGCTGCTGCGGCGCGTCTTTAGGCAGAAGCTTGTGTAAATACCCAGGCTGGACGCCGGGATAAACGCGCCAATCTCGGATATTCTCCAAATAATCCGCTATGAAGTCCACCATCTCCTTGGCTGAACAAATTCATTTATTCACATATACTTAATAAATAAATCTTAAATAAATATTTTTTTAAAACAAGCTTCTATTCAAATACGCTAAGAAACTTAATCGGAGTGTTTCTTCAGTGTGTATGTCGGCGGCCATTTTGAAATACGCCATTTTGTTTTTATTTCTATTTCGTCATCAGGAATAAATTAACACGCAATATTGTAAAGTCGTATTTCTAAACCTTTAGATCCCTAAGTGGTTCAGGTGGGCGTCCAAGAGTCCACAGAAGGCTCGACGGGGGTCTACGATGGCGTTACGAAAAAATAGGGGTTCACAATTCATAAGCGGGTACAAAAAATATTGGGTATTTGTGTGAAGAAATTGCGGGTCAACGACAATGGATCTCATTTAAGCGGGTCACGAGTTTAATTTTGCTGTTCCATAGATGGACCGATTCTATATATACAGGCTATATAATTAAATAATACTTCCTTCTAATATATAGACATATATATCTACATCAATGGAAAAAAAACATATATTTAAAAGATGAAACATTTGCAAAAAAATAATCTCAGGTAAGCAACAGAGGTACAGATAGCTAAAAACATGGTAAATGGTCTACAAGACTCCAAATATTTGGAGACCTCTGGACTATACGAAATGGTTCTAAGTCTTAAAAAAAAATAAATGTTGCAAGCTAGATAAAAGCTTGTCAATGAATGAATACGATTTATTAGATTACTTGTATTAGTACAAATAATTGGATTAATATGTACTGTAACTGATTCAATTTAAATTGTATAATGAAAACGCATTCTGTGTATCACATTTGTTCACATGTCCGACACAAAGAAACCTTTGAGATTCACTCCAAGTGAAGACTCTTCCAGTAAATCGAATTTACACTTGTCTTATTTGAAACAGGAGTGAAAAGGATAGCTACACATTACACTGTAGATCCTTTGACAACTGACGAACGTAGATTTTTAACCCCTCGGCTGATTTTATAAGACCCAGATTTTAAAATGGCGGATTATATATATACTTTTTTAATTTCTCGACACCTTACGTTGTAAATGTCATACTTTAGTAATAAAACGTTTGTACAAATGAAATAAATAATTTAAAAATACGTTTTGCATAAGAATTATAATTTTACATTACATAATTTGTTATTATTCTTTGTCTCCTTTATTTTTTGGCTCCGGCACGGTTTGTGCACTAGTCAGCGTCAAGTAACAAGATTTTACCAAGCAAGTGTCTTGTGATAATTATAATGTTCTAATAACAAGATGGTGGCTCTCTTGTTAGAACTTTCCATGGACTTTGGGTGGCATCTCAGAATGCATGCTTCGTGGTATTATTTCCCATCCACTTCACTTGTGCATAATAACCGAACTATATTACGTAAAACACCACCAATATTACAAAATATAGAGTCTAATAACACAAGATTATGAATAAAATATAAAAACCACTACATGACAGACTAAGATCCCGCCAAAAACTCCTCTGTTATTATTTAAAGTTTTTTTTTGCGTATGCTGTCAACAGTCTGTTTACCTGTGCCTCATGAGGTCTATATTCGTTTATATGGAACTTAAACCTTTATGGTTTTGAACAGTCTAAGGGTTAAGTAATTAAAAAAAAAATTGATTTTTCCGTTTATGTTTTAGACATGATTAATTTTTCTACGATGAGCATAACTGTTAATCATGTGTGTGGATGCCAAAAATCTTTAATATAGGTATGGTATATCCCCTTAAATGACCGTTCATTAAAAGGCCTCCCATTTTACATTTATAATGAAAATTGTTTGTTTGAAACGAAGTTCTTTAGCGCGGTTTGCGCTAAGAGTTGACTGGTTAAAATCGTCACGTAAAGAAAAAGCGACGAAAATATACAAACATAAACAATCTAAATCTACATATCGAATTACGTTCAGAGTAGAAGAGAAAGAGTAACTTCGTTAATGGCAGGGCTGGCCCTGAACGCAGACGTTTTTCTTACTTTCTTCACTCCCCTCCCTTTATTTCAAAGGCGATTATGACTTAGTACTTAACGTGTTATTCGGTCACCGCGTCAATCGACATAGGTTCGAATCCTTGCAAATGAGTCGGAACTTTCGGTGAAGATTAAAAGGTAATGAAACCATAACATGCTGGTATGTTATCGCCTGGCTAACTATCACCCTTAATACAAAAAAATATAACACACTAGTGGCAGCTCGCGACTTTCTCTTTATACACCATACATTTTACCATTGTTCCCAGATTATCACATCAATCTAACCATTTGGTTAAAGAAGACCGCACCGATATATAAGTATATTGCCAACTCACTATCTCATTTGAAAACGAAAATTTACACTTGCATAGCTTTATGATTTTTTTTAATTATACGAAATTTCAGTCTCGTGGGTCATTTTTAACTCTTTTTTATATAACTATGGTAGTTTGTTGTATTAAGTCGTAATTTATTAAATAGTATTAGTTATTTCATTGAAACGAATTTTTTTATGGGAAGAGCTTTAAAATTATGATCCGCGAACTTTTTGTGTGTCGAAAAGTTATCGAGGTAAAACACTGTGTCGAGTACAGTGTTGAAAACATCGGTGCTCGCCCGATTACCGAAGTTACGAATGTCGGGCGCGCTTACTACTTAGATGGGAACACCGCGTGACGTTTACTTTTGTTGTACACAAGTTTTCACTTCTTTCGTGTGGTCAAAAGTAGCCACACTTTTTTTGCTGTCCCTATTATTCATAATTGTATCTAAGTGTATAAAAATATTACAATCGACTATAATTTGAAACATAATTAATTCTGACAACTATTGTGTCTGTTATGCCTACTCATGAATATCATATGTCTGTTGTTGATTCATTTCGAATAAATATATAATTATTTTCTTATAAATCTAACTGGATTATTCTATCTATCCTAGCTTCTACATCAGAATAACACATACTATACAAATATATTGTTTAAGTTGTTCAAAAAATAAACTTAATTATCAAGTAAATTGAAAAGAAATCCTACCATTTAAGAGCTATCTCCGCGTGCGCTACACACATGAACCCCTATAGTAACAAGAAGGTTATTTATAAAATTACAAATGCAGACGGAAGCGCAAGCGGCAGCTAGTAGTCTATAATATATGAACCTGATATATTTTTATCTGTTAATTACTGAAGAAGGGGAACTTTCCGTTCCCTTAAATAATTCGCACACCGTTATCTCTTAATAAGTTTTGGAAATCTGCAAGGTAAGACCAATCCGTTACTGGATATAATCCTTGTATGTACATATTAATTTATCGCTTACTAATTGTGTTAAATATGTACTAATATTACTTTAAAAGATTGTTTTTTTTTAATTTTTTGAACGCGTAATTATTCGTTGTCTTGTGAATTATGGGAAATGATCTCCCTCCCTTTCACACTTGTTGTTGGTTGTGTAATGTTTGCTTTTTCAGACGACGCGATACCACCGATTGTCATTTGTTATTGTCCACAATAATAACAGATAACTGAAAGCGGGATAATGATATATAAATATAATCATTTGTTACGTATTCCTAATGTATAACCGTTCGATTTCCAAGGCATTTGCGTTTGAAATACAAATAATCATGTTATCAAAGTAAGAATATACAATAACATCTATGTACTAAGATTCCTTTGTGGGAACTCTTATAAATGATTTCATACGAGATTTTCACTGTACTTTCAAAGGTACATACAAACCTTTATATTGGTAAAAGAATCCATTGAAATCCCGAGTCGAATCACGTGGATTTAATTTTTTTATTTTTATATTAAAAACAAAACCATATAATCTATAGTATTTATATTATTTACGTAAAATATGTTAAAGAAAAGAAACATGATAATTTTTTGTGAGAATGGATGGATAGTCTGTTACTCGTTCACGTATAAGCGATTTAATTAATATTGATGACATTCTAACAATAATATAGCTTATATATTAGAATAACACATAGTATTATTATTCTTATAAATATACTATTCAAATTATATACAATATAATGATTAATGTCAAGTAAATTGTGCAAAATCCTGGCATATGAGAATTATTTCGGCTAGATAAACCGTCAGGTCTATTTCAGACTGCGGATACTTGCGCGGTTGAGTCTAGTTTTTTTTTAATGCTTTATAGGTAAACGTTTGACCACAATCTCATCTGATGTTAAATGACGATGTGGTCTAAGATGGTAGTCACGCTAAACCTAGAGAAGACTGGCTCTCAAGTGCAGCTGCCGGAACACACCGACAGGTGCTTGGCGACAGATTTTCAACATGAGGGTGATAGCTAGCCAGACGGACTTAGAAAAAGCCCTACCACCACCATGCTATGGTTTCATCACGATGTTTTCCTTCACCGAAAGCTCCGACTCAGTTGCTTGGATTCGAACCTACGTCCTTCGACGCTGCGTCCGAACACACTACCAACTGAGCCATCAACGCTTCAGTTTAAAATGTACGTATACGTATACCAATACATATATAGATATAAATACATATTATGTTATACGTATAACCACGAGATAACTTGAGGATAAATAAATGACAATTTTAGATTCCTATAATAATATATTTTAACTTTCTTTTGTATACAATTCTTGACAATATAATGCGCAAGTCCGTACATATACTTATGGATTGTACTAAATTCCTTGACAAATGACACAATGGATAACGGTCTAAACGAATCGATAGCGTCTATATTGAGATATAAAGTTAAATAAAAGCAAATCATTTAGGATACGCTCGTTTATTGAATGTTAGAACGGTTGGTGCAAATCCAATGATTCGTTTTATAGCGTCATACGATTGTCGCTTCGGTTTATTGCTTAGAAAAGTCAATATGTATCACGAATACATATATTCCTTTAGTGTTCGTAATCTTCTATTGATTTATAAGGGATGTAAATGCAAATACTTATATGCAGTGATAGTAAATATGAAAAAAATTGCTAAAAATGTAACTAGGCTAATATAATAAAATCATTTGTTACCAATTTCGGCTTTGCACCGGTGTACTAGTACCCATGGACTATCCAAACCTATATATGTTTAAGTTCCATACAAATAAATGTAGAGCTTACAAGGCGCAGGTCAATAGGCTGTTGAAAGCAAAAGCTTAAAAAAAATCACCTGATTAATTACGAAACTTTGAAAAATAACAAATGATGTATTGTAAAATTACAATTTTTATGTAAAATGTATTTTTTCTTTTCTACGAACGTTTTTTTTTAGTAAACCGTGGAATGTACGATGTCGTAAAATTAAAAAAAACATAATTCGCCATTTTGAGATTTGGTTGTTAAAAAAACAGCCGCAGGGTTAAAAAAATATTTCAGAAAATAGGTGCGGACCGAGAGTCTGCATTAATAATCTAAATATATATATATAAATAACACTCTCTGTCGTCAGGGCTGTTATTATGCGTAGAGTAATTGTATTGATTATGGTTACTTTATATTGTAAATTGGCATTCATATCATTGGGACCCAATATTATTATAGCATAATTATTTGTTACAACAGTTGTAATAACATGCAATTACCAACGGTAATGATTATTTTATACGATATTCGAATTTGAATCAACTTTAAATTACTTATTTCAATCAATATTTGTGCTCAATTACACCAAGATTTATTAAGAATCTGTATGATGTAAATTACGCAGTTTAATCTTATTCTATAATTGTTTATAAAATAAATATTGTCGTGGTTTTATGAAGCCATGTTTGGAATTGGGCAGTTTTTTTTCGGATCGTATCATTTTAAAAACTGAGCACAATATTTATACTTTATACGGATTATGTTTTATTTTTTATTTATTTCACAACATCGTACATTGTTTCATTCATGGTTTCGTAAAAAAAAAGTTCGTACAAATGAAAAAAAAAAAAACTTTTTACATGACAATTATAATTTTACAATATATAATTTGTTATTTGTCCAAGTATTGTAATAAATCAGGTATTTTTTTGTAAGCTTATGCTAGCAACAGTCTGTTGTCCTCTGTCTCGTGAGGTCTGTATTCGTTTGTAATTAACTTAAACCTTTATGGTTTTGCATAGTTCAGGGTGTAGGTAATTTAGATTTAATTTATCTTTCATAGTGTATATACACTTTAGTAATTATTTTAATATATATCACAGTTTAAAAATTATGCCAAACGAAAACCAATATATTAGTATATAACATTCGCGCGAATTTGTACTATATATATATATATGTATATTTCTATATTGAAATATAATAGAGCTCGTATTGTTGAATGATTTAATTTACATTGATTTTATCTGATATTAAATAACGTTGTGGTCTAAGATGGTAAAAGCATGCTAAATCAACAGGAACCGTCTCTCAAGTGCAGCTGTTTGACTACACCTTCAGGTGTTTGTGGACAGATTCTCAACTTGAAAAGTTACTTACTATCCCCGATCGCATTAAGCAATGAGGTTTCTTATTTTTTTATATATATATTATAGGGGGTAAACGAACAGGTGCGTCACCTGATGGTAAGTGATCACCGCCGTCCATAGACACTAGCAACACCAGGGGAGTCGCAAGTGCGTTGCCGGCCTTTTAATACATGTGGGCCTCCGGCGCTGTCACTGACCGAACGAAACGCAACAGTGCAAGCACTGTTACTTCATGTTAGTTTTCTGTGAGAGGGTGGTACTACCCCGGGCGAGCCGACCCATTCATGCTGAAACCAGTTATAGCTTCAGCGTAGCTCTACCACCTACATCGTTATTTGAATTTAATTTAATATACATGTATAGTATATTTTTTAATTCCAATGTATCGTTCTAAATACATACCTTTCACGCGGAATTCCTTGTGATCCATTTCACTTGATAGATGATGTTGTCTGTCTGTCTGTAACAAAGCATGATTATAGTATAATTTTTAAACTAGTATTAACAAACACAATAGCTACATACGTTTGGAAATGCGACAAGGAGTTCTATTTACTTATTCCATATTTTAAACTAACTAATGACCGCGATTATGTTCTCGCGAAAATGGTTTTGTTGTTTTATTTATATTTAATATCGAAGCCTAAACAATATATTTAATTCAGATGTGTGTTTGTTACAATTTCACGGCTTAACTACTCAACCGATCTCTACGAAATTTTGCATACACGTGGGCATAGGCACATAAAAGGGCATAGGATACCTAGCGTCTAGAAAAACTACCGTTCCGGACGGATAGGTGAAATCGATAATGACGCGTGCGAAAACGCGGACAAAGGCTGGTATGATATATACTAGTGGTCATCCAGTTGTCTAAAGTCGACCGTAATAAGGAGTAGAAACTTTTTAAATATATAGATTATATTAATCTTTAGATATTATTATCTGTATTGTACAAATATTGTAAATTGTAAACGTGAGGAGAGTGAAGTATGATGAATCGAGACTTCAAAGAAATACTTGGAGTCGACGATCGCTTGATAAAAAGACCATTTCCATTTTTTTTTTTTACATTTATAACACTAGAGTTTCTCAATAGATACTAAACAAAAGAAAAACGGCTGATAAACAGAGATGAAAAAGGTATTGGACTATTTATATATAGAGATTTTCTTTATTGTCTGTATATCGATACATCATCAGTCATAATCTATCAAAGTAAATAGTAATCGACTTTATTTCTAACAAGTTACTTCTTTCTCTGTGTGGTGTTAGCCGCTGTTTCGTGTCTAAATCAAACTGTATATTTGGAGAGTGTAAATTGGGGCTTATTGATACAAAATTATTATACAATTACTAGGCGACGACCTGTGACTCTGTACACACCTATTGAGCAAGATCATAAAGGACATAAAGAAAAAAATCTATCACATAATTGCTTAGAATCGGGTTGTCTTTGTACCTAGTGCTAGTGAGACAGTAGCTTTAGCCATCCTAATCAAATTTGTAAAAATTATAATTTTAATATGTGATAAAAAAAAACGGTAATTTTAGTTGGTAAAGATTTTCTCTTTTAAATGATTCTCAGACAGTTAGCGATTTGAGTGTAATTTTAGGTTGAATGAATAAAGGTAAAGAAATCCATTCAGTCAATTGACTCTGCTGCTCATAGGTTTGGCTCGAAAATCCTACATCGTACGGTCCTGTACTATTTACATCTAGCAGTTTCCTTCAGTTTTCACCAGGTTGTGTCGAACCAGTTTATAGTGAATTCTACGAGTAATATACCTCGCTTACTGCTCCTCAAGTGTAGCAATTCTGAGGGTTTATGTCGATGCTTTATCTCTTCTGCCTTTGAGTATCTGAGTACTTTGACTAAGAATGAAAAAAGTGGCATTAAAAAAAAATAACTCTTTCATATGAAGTACTAGCTGTTGCCCGCAGCTCCGAATGCGTTTTTTTTATAATTGTATTTAAGGAGTTAAACATTTTAACATTGTAGCACTACAAATGAAGTCATGGATAATAAGCTAGTCTAAAATAAAAAAAGCTTAAATTATTTTTTATAAGATCAGCTATCTGTTAGTGAAACTTCCGTGAAAAATGGTTCAAACGTTTTGGAGATAGTACTGCAATCGAAGCCACGGGTAAAAGGTAGTCCAATATAAAAAATCTTTAATTACTTCTTATAACGTTAGCTATCTGGCAGTAAAAGTCCCATGAAAATAGGTCCAATCGTTTTGGAGATAGTACTACAGACGAAGCCACCGATGACAGCTAGTCTGAAATAAAGAAGTCTATGTCACCCGCTATAATTTTAACTGTCAAAATCGGTGCAGCCGTTTCGGAGATTACCCGGAACAAACAGACAGACAGACAGACAGACAAAAATTTTAAAAATTGTGTTCTTGTTATCAGTATCGTGTATCCCTTCATATCCAATCAGTAAAAAGTCGTTATTTTGATATTACAAACAGACACATTGCATTTTTATGATATGTATAGATGTAATACATTGCCTTCCATAAATGGCACATAAAAAAGGAATTGTGATTAAACTGTAAATCAAGTCTAAAAACATAATCTACATTTAATGTCCAATGTACCTTGTTAAGACCGTGATCAGTTTAAAATCAATCAACACTGTATAAAAACCTATATAAAAATGTACAATAGAATATTAATTCGGTTGTAAAGTGAGCCAGTGTGTCGTATAAAACTGTAATCCACTAAGTCCAAGTATGTGAAGCCTTAGAAAAGGCGGGAAGTGTCTTTTACCTACATCGTGCTGTCGATAGCAGTTTCTAAAATGCTCCCTTAATTTTTTTTATAACACTTATTTGATCATTACAATTCTTATTTATACTAGATTTTCCCGCGGCTCTATCTATTTATTATCTTCATCTACATGTAAATAAACAGAGACAAAACAAATTAAATACATCTTCCTTCTCTGATCCTTAATCGATTCTCTTTTTGTCTGTTGATAAACGTAATCTTAATTTAACGAATCTGTGGAATATTTATTTAATCTGTAACCGGATTTCCGATGTTTTGAGTTCTGTTCTTTTTTAGGTTATCTGTTGTAAGATTATAAAATATGTCATGATATATGATAAGAACACTTCTCAGGTTCAGGTCTCTTCACGATGTTTTCCTTCACCGTCAGCCGATGGTGTTGCCAATTTAAATTAGTAAATGTACGCGAATTCGTTGGTACATGCCCGGGGTTCGAAGCTGCTGATATCGACATTCCAACATGCGACATATGACATTACGATTCTTAATTACTTAATTAATTACTATTTAATCTTCTAAATGGATGTAGAAATAATTAAATGCGTGAATATTAATATTAATTACAATTTTTTTTTTATTGTATATAAAAACTTAATTACTCGTCAATTGTTACGTAAATCTCTTTTAATATAAACCATTTTATTTATATTTAATATAAATTATATGTAAAGAGCCGTCCGTTTCTTTTTTTTTTGTATCTATAAAAAGTACAAATTTACCAATTGCCCACATTACCTTAATTATACAGTAAGTTAAAAAATATTAACCAGTTTATCGGTATGAATGTTTACTTCAAATAATATAACAGAATAAGAATGACCAGTTGCCGCCGACCTATTTACAGAATTATGGTAATTATAATATGGGCGGCTGCCCTCGCAATAAATTTTTGATAGTTTAATGTAAAAATTAGATTTACTTAAAGACCGGAGTTATTTTAACACCAAAAAAAACAACACACAAAATTGACCATTCCATCCTTGAGACCACACTGACAGCTTTCTACGCACATTACCGATTTTACCCGGATGGTAAGTTCTAGCACCATATCAAGCAGGTTTTAATGACAAAATACTTTTATAGGGTGGACGATTACGTGAACAATAGTGTTATGTGGAAATTGCACCGTTAAAAGCAAATGTGATAGTAATGACTTCAATTGAAAAAGATTACATAAATCAGATCAAGTACTTTGCTGAATATTTTCGACCAGTGGGCTGTTTTACCGAATCGGTGGCAGAGCTTGAAGCAATGATGGATCATTAGTTAATAAGTCAAGACTAAACGGGTTAAAAAGTCGTTCGAATCGACTGGAATCCTAACATTCGAAGGGAATACATCCTAATGAAATCATAGGATGGTGGTAGGGCTTTTTAGTAGGTGCTACCCACGGTTTCGTTTTTGTCAATGTAGATTTGTATTATTCTGTATGCATCTGAGTGCTGGACTACGAAAGAGATGGATTAGAGAGAACTACACGTGGCAGAGATGTAAATGTTAAGTGATATAACTAGAACCGATAAAATTAAGAGTGGGTGCATCAGAGGAAGTTTGAAAATAGCACCAGTGACAGAGAAGTTGAGGAGTAATAGGTTAGCACGGTATGGGCATGTTATGAGGATAGATGAAAACCATGTAACTAGAAAAGAATTAAATATGAAGATGGGCGAATATAGGAATAGAGGAACGCCGAAGAAGGTACGGATAGATTGTGTGAAAAATGATATTTGTATAAAAGGTGTAAATACAGAGATGACTTCCGACAAGGAGAAAGTGGAAAAAGAAAACACGTTGTGCCGACTGTATTTAGGTGGGATAAGAGTAAGAAGATGATGGTTTGTATTATTCTTCGGGAACAGTACTTTTTTCAGGGTCAATGGTACTCTTTATTGCTTTCTGTGCCACTGGCAACGTGTATGCAAAATTTCACAATAAAAGGTTGAATAATTAAAGCGTTAAAGAGTCCCCTACAAATTAACTGACCCACATTATTATTTAGGACCGACATTATTACTTAGGACCCACATTATAACTTAGGATTTATTGAGGCAGGTTATGGAACGCTCGTGTACCTAGCTTGCCTCCCTATAAGAACGGGGTCCGGCGGCCACCTTCCGCAGGGCTGACCACTGGGGTGGCAAGTGATATCGTTGCACGATCCCTTGCTACCTCAACTAAAAATGGAAACCGTTACACCCTGGTGTTTTAGTGAATATGAGTCTTACACTACCTACTCTCTCCCCAGGGAAGGTGGCGTGTCCATGAGGATAACCTCACGTTAATAACAGAACAGTTATGGAACGCTTAGGCTACGGAGCTTTAATACTGGACCAATTATCATAGAATATGTAGATCTGAAAGTACCTTAAGAAAGAACATATGATAGGTAGGTCGAGGCCACGAGGGCTGGAATAATTAAACGCGAAAGAAGCCACCGGTGAAAGCTAGTAATACTACAAATCCGAACGCAGGTTTCGCTTATAAATGCTTTTGTAGGGAGGCTTTCGACAAACAGGTCACCGAACACAGATAAAAGGACAACGTTATCTTGACGCCGGCGTTTGTGACTTAACTTTTTTTTTTCATTCATTCATTCATATTTCAAAACGGGAAATAAATATTGCTCAATATACAGGCTGTATTCGTTAAGTGTTTCCACATGATTATGTTGTTATAGATATGTAATAGATATGTTACAATAGATATGTCGATACGAAATCTTATAGTCAATAAGATGATATACGAGTAAATGCTTACGAATAATAAAGTGATTAATTTGTCAAGTAATCAAAGTCAAAATCAAAAATACTTTATTCAGTTTAGGCCCTGAGAAGGCGCTTATGAACGTCAAAATTACCACCGGTTCGGAAAACAACCCAGTCATCGAGAAGAACCGGCAAGAAACTCGATCGAGTTTATCTTTTCATTACAAACATATTATAACTCATATTTTTAAAACATAGTTATAAATAATTACATTCGGTTTTGGTGGATGCGCACAGAGAGGGCGTCATTTCCAGACGTCACCATCGTTCACATTATGCTATAAAACCGGCTTGACATGGTGCTTGAAATTAGTACCCGGCAAATCGGTAACGCGTTTTGGAATTTTAAATAATAGTGGGATATTGTAAACGTATGCCTCTTCATTACTACTACAATGCATCCAGCTGTAAAACTCACCATAGTTGCACGTGTAAACCGTGTGTATCCGGTACTTGAGTTATATGGTTGACCAAATATAGGCCTACTTTTAGAAAGTTACGGGCCACTATTTACCATGTTATGAGGTATGAATTACATATATACGGAAGATGATATGAAAAATAATGTATTTATAATTAATTTCTGTATCCATAAATTAAAATTAAATAATCATGAAAATGTAATTATATGAGTCTAACAAACTTGAATAATATATTATAGTATTTACATAAGAATAAAGAAAATAATTATGTATGTGATTTTTTTTAATTTAATGTTAATATTATTATTTCGCATAACACTTTTTGTTGTCCGCTAATAAAAACACTTATGCACGGGGGTGTGTCGATTTGAAGGTCAAGATATATTTCGTTTCTCGTAAACTAGAACGGTTTTAGTTATATTTTAAAACAAAAAATGTACTCACGGTATTTCTTTTTTACACTTTATACGTTAGCTTTTGACCATCATCTCATCTAATGTTAAATGTTTTTTATATATATATATTATAGGGGGCAAACGAACAGGTGGGTCACCTGATGGTAAGTGATCACCGTTGTCCATAGACACTAGCAACACCAAAGGAGTCGCAAGTGCGTTGCCGACCTTTTAATATATGTGGGCCTCCGGCGCTCTCACTGACCGAACGAAACGCAACAGTGCAAGCACTGTTACTTCACGTCGGCTTTCTGTGAGATGTGATGACGTGGTCTAAACCTAAACAATGACTGACTCGAGTGTACAGATGCCGGAATACACCAAGAAGGTGCTTGGCGACAGATTTTCAACTTGCTAGCTTAACTTGGTAGCTAGCCAGGCGGACTCAGAAAAAGCCCTACCGCCATGTTATGGTTTTTCATTACGATGCTTTCCTTCACCGAAAGCTCCGACTCAGTTTCTAGGATTCGAACCTACCTCCTGCGACTGTGTGTCCGAATACGGTATCGATTAAGCCATCATCGCTTCAATTCAATACAATGATGCGTGGTGGTAGGGCGTTTTCAAAGCCCGCCTGGCTAGCTACCACCCTCTAGTTGAAAATCTGTCACCAAGCACCTGTTGGTGTGTTCCAGGAGCTGCACTCGAGAGCCAGATTAGTGTAGCTACCATCTTAGACCACATAATCATTTAACATCAGACGAGATTGTGTTCAAACCTATAAAGTATAAAAAAAATGATAGGTAAAATTAAAAAAAAAAAAATGAGACGTGCAATCCTCGTAAATCTTTTTGGCCGCTCTGAATTTAGTCGTAAGGTCGGGCTCGCGCGTAACATAGACAGGAGTTTAAGACAGCAAAATTTAAATATTATTATATTATATTATATTATATGAATCTAAAATTAGCATTTATTTATCCTTACGCTGTCTCAATATAATCCATATAAAATAATACGTACCTATTTTGTGCGGACTGTAGCAAGGAGGCGACGCCTTGCTTATGCTAACACCAATCACGGGATTGGACAATACATACATACATTATACTCAGAACTAGTTTCTCATAGGAATTATAGAAAAGATGAATATGTATATCGAGATGACACATTTCGATATGAAAATTTTGTTTTATCTCAAATCTCCCATAGAATTACGTTAGTTTTTATATTCAAGGAGCCGTCTTAATATTTCAAATGGATTGGACATATGTAAAAGGGTCTTAACAGATTGGGTAATATTTAAAATTATCTAAGAGCTGTCGCGGTTTTCATTTGCAGAAATAACAGATAATTGGGAAGAATGGAAAAAGATAAACGGTAATGGGAATTGGAATTTAGTGTGAAAAAGATGATCGAGAAGAATGGATTCACAAACAAACAATGTAAAGTACAATAAAAACTAAAGGGTAAATTTATGGTTGCAAATTCGAAAATAATTCCATATATTTTCAATGGCCATAAGGATATACTAGAAAGAAATGTAATTCATTACAAACATGAAAAAACTGAGGAGAGCGTTTTTTTTTTTTCGAACTTACTATATGATTTTGGCCTGATGGCTTGCATAGCTTTACCGAACTAATAGGATGAGCGCTTATGGCAAGGGTGGCAAAGTGGTCAAACCTCGGCTTGAGGTATAGCCTAGAATGCGCCAAAGCGAATCTTACTAAGCTAAACTAGCTAAGCTAATCATTCATATAGAAATAAGCGAAACACACAGGTGTACCAGCATATGTTTTGTACATGTATATTGTATTTCTTAACTCGACTAAACTAAACTAACCAAATTCGAAACACAAGTGAAAAAATAGAACCCTTCTACCATATGTGAACTTACCTGTGTGTACACGTATGTGAGGGGATCTATGTTGGATGTGTAAAGCTAGTGAGTGAAAGTATTTAGTGTCACTGTATCGCGCTAGCAGCGTGCTCGAAGGCTTCACTTCGGGGGATCGAACCTAGGCTTAAATCGTTGTCGTTGCCGTTGAACGTTACTTCGTAAATGGAAACTATAGTTATTCTTAGATGATAAGCTGATAGTAAATAAAGCCCTGACGATATATCATCTAGACCACATATTTCGATAACTAAACCAGGGTGGGTTCAATCATTTGGAACTTGAATCGACATTTCAAACTATAATGAATATTGATATTAATTATATAGTATCTTTCAACTGTCGTAACATTAACACATCAACTTAAGTCACTATGTGATACGGCAAATATCATAGCATTACAAGAGACTTGGTAGCTACCATATGAAATTTCTATATAAGAAAAAATGTTTGAGGATTTTGCACATCACTACATAGTATAAAACAAAGTCGCTTACTCTGTCCATATATCCCTATGTATGCTTAAATCTTTAAAACTACGCAACGGATTTTGATGCGGTTTGTTTTTAAATAGATAGAGTGATTAAAGAGGAAGGTTTATACGTATAATAACATAAATTAAATAGTGGAGATATACTGTTATTTTTGAGGTTACTCCAAATTTAACGCGTGCGGGCCACGGGCAGTAATGAATAAATCAAAACTACTGGATCGATTTTAATCATTTTTTCAGTGAATGACACATAGGCTATATATTTTATACCCGTGCGAAACCGGAGCGGGCCGTTAGTGTATTATATAAGTATATTATTCGCTTTTGTTTTTGTTGATACTAGGTTGAAACGAAAATATCTCTAACGTCCTATTCCAGTATATAATCGAATTCTGTGTCTAACATTACAAAATCCGTCCAACGACTCTTTAGACAGATGTGGAGATTAAATTTTTAGTTCATATGTTGTATATGAAATTTATTTTAATTATGGAATCTTGACGATTAGAATTTTTTATCGATTTCTTCTACAAAAAAAAAAAAAACTGATAGAATCTGTAGTAAAATAGATGACATTTATTACGTTATCACGAAACCTACTAACGATTTTTAAGTACTAAAACGGTAACTTTATTTCTACTATTTTTTTTTCATTTATATAAGGCGTCATTATTTAAATTATTATATATGCTAATGAATGCATTAGCGGCCCGCTCCAGCTTCGCACGGGTATAAAATATAATATAGCCTATGTTATTCACTGAAAAAATGATTAAAAACGATCCAGTAGTTTTGATTTATTCATTACCGCCCGTGGCCCGCACGCGTTAAATTTGGAGTAACCTAAAAAATAACAGTATTTCTCCACTATTTAATTTATATTATTATACATATAAACCTTCCTCTTCAATCACTCTATCTATTAAAAAAACCGCATCAAAATCCGTTGCGTAGTTTTAAAGATTTAAGCATACATAGGGATATAGGGACAGAGAAAGCGACTTTGTTTTATACTATGTAGTGATTTTTTTACAATTATAATGATATAAAAATAAAACTAGACGTAATAATTATATGAACTTATAATTGAAATGTAGCCTTTTTTACTCAGTAATTTAACAAAGCAAGTTTTACCAGTACAATTTTGCTTTTAACGGTTTTTTTTAGGTCAAGGTTATATATAAATAAATTAAATATTTTTTAAATAAACTTACCACCAATGAAGTAACTTATCACAGAATTTATAACAATTATATATTTATATGGCAATTATTATTTTTTAAAATAAATATTTACAAATGGGACGACAACGTGACACTGTTGCTCCGAGATGTACTGTAAGCCTTATATAGGGGGTGAGTATTAAGCGATAGATTCACGGACTGGTCGGCGGACGGATCAAGCGGTAAGGTTTCATTACGTAAGCGATAGCGGGGTTTATTATAACTGGTGGTCGTTAGGTGGTTTAAATTCGACCATAATTCTAGTATGTGTATTTTTTTTTCTTTTATTTTTTCATTTGGTAAAATTGTGTGTAGTGTTGGTCATATACATTTATTGTAGACTGTTGACTTAAGGCCCGTAAAGTATGGCGAAAAGTGGGTTACAAATAAAGGATTGAATTCGTCGAATGTAGAGATAAAAAAAACTAACTGTTTACTGTTGTTTTGTGCACGGAAAGTGCCCAGAAGGCTAGGGAAAGCTTTTTGGCTTAATGCTTGGCTCTGACGGGGATTGGTCGTGGGAGGCGCGCGAAGACACCCACGATAGTTCGTGGGATGGCCGGTTAGCCGCAAAGCACGCAGCTGAGAGGCTCGGAGGAGGCTCGGGTACGAGCATACTTCCTTAGTGGACTGAATCTCGAGGTACTTCAGGCATCTGGAATGCAGGTGGTAGTGACAACGTAGTTATCATAGACTTGGCAGTTAAGACACTGTGAGGATAAGAAGGGCTTGCATGGGGGCTGTACGGAGATTTGGGTGAGGCTGCACACATAGCTGAGGCCGAAAATAGTCTTGCCTTCCTTGGTACGGTCCAGAATGACCAGGACCAAGTTGAAGGGATCCTTCGTCTGGAGGTGGTACATACGGTGTACATTCCGTTTTGGAAATACCCGACACTTCGGGTTGATGGAGATGTCGGTGGTGCAGATCTCTGCCAGGACACGCAGGATGGCGACGTGGAGGAGTCGTTCCTCCTCGAGTGCGTGGATGAAATAGGAGAGTTTTTCCACCCGAAGGTACTTAGTGAGCAGACGATGCTCATCGGAGGTACAATGAATCTTAAAAAACTTCAAAGCAGTTGAGATCGAAACTGTTAAATGTATAGGCATAGGATTAGTGTAATTTTTCGTAGATGATCCTAGGTTACTTTGCTATTTAAAATCTTATTTAGTGCACAGCGAAGCGGCCGGGTATGTGCTTATAATGGTTTGCATTTTTTGTATGTATTTCAGTCAAAATTAAAAATTAATCAAAATCAAAAATACTTTACATAATATAAGCCATAAGAAGGCGCTAGTAAAAACGTCAAAACTACTACCGGTTCGGAAAACAACTCAGTCATCGAGAAGAACCGGCAAGAATGTATATTTAAAATACATTCCACGTTACAATCGTTATTATTGTATGCACAGAAAGGCATCAATTCCGGACATCATCATCGTTCACATATTGATTCACTCTATAACAGCCTTTTCACATCAAAACCCGCTTAATATAGCGCTTAAATTTACAGTTTCGCAAATCAGTAATATGCTTTGGAACTTTATTATAAAATCTAACACTATTACATATATATACCTATAAAACTGTTACTGATTTTACCGAGTTTGAAACAAGCGTATTAAGTGTATTTTATATATACAGTTAGTACTTGATACTTTATATAAAAGTTTTCACGTTTATCGTGTCCTCTATATCTAACTTCGTCTACGAATAAGAGCGTATATAACGCTTCCGCGTATACACCGAAGGCTCGCGCATAGTTTGAGGACACTATAAACTGGAAAAATGTTTGCGTAGTATACTTTTAATAGATTTTCCGGGTGAACTTCAAACACTGATCATTATCAATGAATCGACGACGCTCTGATTCCTATCATATATGTATTATTATATGTTTTGTATATTTAATTTTTCATATATTTAACTCCGTTTGTTTTGTGAATGCCTAATATTATTGGCCTTTGAATTGTGTCTATACGAATTTACGTTGCGAAAATTCATAAATGTTTGTTTCGAATTTCCATATCGAAGATAGAATGTATAAACTAAAATATCATTGACGGATTGTGGGTTCAAATTTGTAATGGTAATAGTTTGGTTAACCCCGGATTTGGTTAATTCCTGTTTGCTGGATTTGTAATTGTCAGCATAAGGTTTGTATATAAAAAAAAATGGTTTGAAAAATCTTATGGGAAAGTGACGAATTTACGTTCAAAAATCTCCATATAAAAAGTATGTAGGAGTGAGATAGAAGCTTATAGAGCGATTTTCAAAAATATAGACAGGATGCACAGTTTGACGTTCAGTCGTTCTGATGCCAGTTCGATTACATTATATGGTCGTACTGTAAAGAGAAGATATGATCTCAATTTCTGCGTTAATAATCGCCAACAATCAATCATTACCATCTTCTTACCCTTGTTTGTTTTTTTTTTATTATTTTACACGCACGCGCTTGGCCTCGATCTTACCTGATGGTAAGTGTAGATGAGGCCAACGATAGATCGCGCGTACCCGCTAGATGCCTGTTCGCTCTCCTCTTGTTTACTCCCAAGTTATAGGAGGATGGGAAGACAGACGCCGGGAGTAAATTCCAGTCCTTAGCCGTACGTGTAATAAATACGGAAGCAAATCGCTTTCGTACGAACCACGGGAATATCAACCACATAAGGGTGGAAACCCTCACGGCGTCTAGTCGTCCTCTGATGGCATGGGACCGGTAGAATTATGTGCACGCTCTCTCCAAAGTATAACCTATAAAACACTGATAAACAAGCTACTTTTCGTAGGGTCAGCACAACATGTTTATCATGTTGTAATGTATGTAGGCTTAATTTTTTCGCTCGGATTCTTTTGTAGTAACACTATATGTAGAAGAAATTTGTAACCGTTCATTTATCTTAATTCACTACTATGATGTGAACTGAAGAAATGATTATGTTAGTTGATTCCTTCAGACGGAAAGTTTTGCCCAGCAGTGGTACACATACAGGCTGATATTATATAACATTTCTACATAGAGTTATGAAGATGTTGCATGTGATATAAACGATTAACTCCTCCAAAATTATCATTTTTCGTGCAAATAATAACAAAATGTCGACATGAATTTCAAGAGAAACTGAAACATTATAACTCTCCTGACGGTTGGAATAACTCTCGTGGCTTAATCTTTGGTGGCAACCTATCCATACGAGGTCTGATAGGTACATCTTTTAGCTTTACAATTTTTCTGTCTATCTAAAGTTTTGGTAGGTTATTTATAGTTTCTGTTTAAGTGGCACTACAGTCAAAAACGAAGTTGTTTATGGTGTACGGTTTGCTTGCTGTATTGTCATTTTTAAGTAACAGAAAACTAGCCAGATTTAGACAGTTCCCGACGAGTATATATTCGGGTATTTTTAGTAGTAGCCATTTCAGGATATACACAGTACTTTCAACTATCCATTATATATTGCCATTGTTTCCATATACACTAATAAACAATATATAATATTAGCTATATCCGCCTGTTATATTATACATTATAACCCAGCGAGCCCACGATGTATAGGCTCATTTCAAACCCCAAGAAATCCATAGTTCTGTATTGTTTCCACATACGGTGGTACTACAAGAATATTTCTCAGGTTCAGGTCTCCTCACGATGTATTCCTTCGCTGTTAACTGATATTGTTATGAATTTAATTTATTAGTAAATATACGCGAATTCCAAAAAAAATGTTGGTACATGCCAGGGTTCGAACATGTGGACATCGGTTTGATATTCCACTGGTCAAACCACTATATCACCACGACTGCAGTTAACGGAGTCGAAGACTTTATTTATGTATCTATTGATCATAATTTACGTTCCTTCGTTTACTAATGTACACTATTTTTTATCGCCAATATTAATTTACAAATAACACACTTAAAAATAAGTACTCTAAGAAAACGCATAGTTGGGATTCTACCTGGTCGTAGACCGTCATAAACCTACCAAAATATATCAATTACTATATATCTCCTATTCGATGTTGACGAGTTCTATTTTGTATCTTCGAAATCCAAGGTCTAATGCTAATAAACTTAAAATGATGATGGTGATGATGATTCCGACCGATTTCGGCCATGGCGACTCGGAGTCCAGTAATGGAAGCGGTAAGATTCGCAGGATATATTAAGGTGCACAAGTGTACGCGCAATACACAGGTGCACATACTCATCCTTGTTCTTATAGATCCAGTGAAACGGGAACCGTTACGACCGGAGAAGGACTCACATAGATGGTACAGTATCACGGTGAGAAGGTTACAAGGGGTCAGTACTATCTCACACTCCCTTAATCGCCTATTACGATACCCACGGGAAGATATGGGGTGGTGCTATTCTGCTCTGTCGGCACCACACTGCATAAAATTAAAATAAGACCTCCAAGAAAATATCTCCTTTTCAAAAAAATGACTAACTTCTGACGTAACAAATACTGAAAGAACTAAAAGAAACACATGTACGTGGAAAAAACACACGCGAAAGCCGCACAGACGACTTCCAATCAACAAGATGACATTCATGGAATTTCAATTTGTGACGACAAGTCGTTCGATAACGGAACTCAGCAGTAGGTATCAATCCGAACAGCTCTTCGGAACACTCCGTGGTAGATTTGGTTGATTGCTATGGTCTGAGACGGTAAGCACGCTGAATCTGTAAAAGGACTCCCTCTCAAATGTAAGTGTCGGAAGATACGTATAGGTGTGCTTGACGCCAGATTTTTATAGGTGGTAGAGCTACGCTGAAGCTATTACTGGTTTCAGCATGAATGGGTCGGCTCGCCCTGGGTAGTACGACCCTCTCACAGAAAACCGACGTGAAGTAACAGTGCTTGCACTGTTGCGTTTCGTTGCAGATTATTAGTTTAGTGATTGTTAGCAATTGAAATTTGACGGTATTTTGTAACACAAGAAAGTCTAATCGGTAAATACTCTACCGTTTTCAAAAGACCAACAGTGCTATAGTATCTACTGCTACAAAGGTACACAATTCAGCATAGACTGACTACCGCCATAGCAATCAATTGTGGCCAAGTAGATTTGAATGGCACAAACTGAGAGAACTGTTCGTACAACTATGAAAAATAACAAATTAGCATATGACACCTAAAATACAACGGCGACATAAGAATTTAATCAACTAAGGCCATCTATACGTTACTTATAATTAATATATTATAAAATATAAGCTTAGTTCTAGTAATATTAATGAAATTATAACATACATTAGAATAATTTTCGTATATCTGTGTCACGGAATATTACAATACTCGAATATCTATGATGCTAGTTAAAAGGATGGCTTCGTGTAGACTTATAAAGATGCTTATCTGTTGTAACTTCTAAGCAATAAATCACGCTGAAACTATTACTGGTTTCAGAATGAATGGCTCAGCTCGCCCGGGGTAGTACCACCCTCTCACAGAAAGCCGACGTGAAGTAACAGCGCGCCCGCACTGTTGCGTTTCGTTCGGTCAGTGAGAGCGCCGGAGGCCCACATATATTAAAAGGCCGGCAACGCACTTGCGACTCCCCTGGTGTTGCTAGTGTCTATGGACGGCGGTGATCACTTACCATCAGGTGACCCACCTGTTCGTTTGCCCCCTATGATATATAAAAAAAAGCTATCATGACTACTTAAACATACTAGGGGTTAGAATACAAAATTACTATTTCGTTATGAAAAAATCAACCCTAATTTTCTGTACCTTTCTTCCTATTTTTACCCTCATTGTCTATACATGCTTACCATATAATTGGAATATTATTTATATATTGCGATAGAATCGATAGAAGTCTAAAAACTTTTTTTATTATACTTTACAGGTAAGCGTTTGACCACAATCTCATCTGATGTGAAATGATGATGTGGTCTAAGATGGTATACAAGTTAAACCTTAGAGGGAGACTGGCTCTCAAGTGCAGCTGTCGGAACACACCAACAGGTGCTTGGTGACAGATTTTCAACTTGAGGGTGGTAGCTAGCCAGACGGACTTGGAAAAACCCCTACCACAATGCATTGTTTTTATCACTATGTTTTCCTTCACCGAAAGCTCCGACTCAGTTGCTTGGATTCGAACATACGTCCTTCGACGCTGTGTCCGAACATCCGAGCCATCATCGCTTCAAACTTGATCTATATAAACTGCGTGAAGGAATTTTATACTGTTTCCTATGTAAAAAATTGTCCGAATCGCGGGAAATATGGTAGTCTGTTCGGACAAGAACCGGCGAGTACAAAGGATAACAGAAGACTTCTAACTGTAGGTCTTATAGTGTTAAAACTGTCTCTTGAGCAGCGTTAGGTCTTGCGTTATTATAAAGCATTAATGGTGCAGTTAGATGGACAAGTCGGTGCTGTTTTGCTATCGTTACTCGTAATTTTGCACAATAGACAACTACTATTATAACTTACCCAAACCTGACAACGTTGTAATAAATTATACAATGAACTGGTCACCAAACCATTTCCATCACTGAAGGTGGTTGGTTGGTTGGTTTTAGGGCATTATTGCGGAGCTAGAGTTGGGTTGTTCGCTTACAATTTTCGTGAGGAAGCCACTTTTTATCATACATTACAATTTGGTCCAAAAATCCTTCAAAACCAATTTAAAACATTTTTTACAAAATGTTATATAACATTCTTGTATTACCGGTTAATACTACCCACCCGCGAAATTATATGCGTCGTTTATCGTTCCTAACAATGTATTTTATATATACAGCGGGGTAAAAGAATAAGCAACATACCGCTTTCCCTACATCTCCACGACAAGATACACGAAAGCGAAGTGATTATAAAATTCGTAGCTTCTTAAAACTTTATATGGAAATGAAGCTATCGTGATAAATTTTTTTTTTAGATAAATACCAAGTGTCTAAATAATAAGACTAAAAAAAAATTGATCAGAATCTATGCGGTAGTTTTGGCATGACGTGCGCACAAAGGCAGACGGACAGACCTCTAACATTTTATTCACGAAGAATTAATAACTTCCGAGTTAAAAGTTTGTCGCTTTCAAAACTAGATCTTGAAGCATAATAACATTAGTTGTGCCATTGGTGTTATTACTTGTTCTTTATTTCGTGCACCAATATCTACATTAAAAATGTCATCTCGTTTGAATGGTACAACAGTTGTTTCACTGCGGCACCTGCCTAAAGCGATACCATAAGAATCTTCATAAATAAACGCTTAGGTTCAAACGTTCAGGTATCAAACGGTGTTCTCGGATATACAGACATACATTTTTATATATATACTAAACCATCCGGCAGATGTTATCTCAACAGTTTTAGTTATTGCATTAAAATATATTAAAAACTTATCCCCACCTAAGTAGTGTCGGTACAACGTGTTTTCCTTTTCTACTCTCCCCGGTCAGATGTCATATCAGTATTCACACTTTTTATACACATATCATTTTCCACACAATCCATCCACACCTTCTTCGGTCTTCCTCTACCCCTATTTCCCTCCCCTTTCACACTCAAAACTTTTCTTGTTACATGGCTTTCATCTCTTCCCATGATATGCCCGTACCGTGTTAATCTACTACTCCTCAACTTTCCTCTCACTCGTGCTATTTTGAAATAATAATAGTAGGGGCATATTAACAGGTAGATCAAGGGTTTTAGTGAGAGACATGAGATGAGAGTGGCCGTTACAATTTGACGTTTTTTTTTTCTTACTAATTTCCAGCTCCATCTTTGGACGGGGGTGTACTAACGAAGGAAATGTAACCAAATCTTCCCTTTACAATACGACGGTGTAATGAAATGAAATGGCAACTGAACAGCTGTACATTGATATGCCAGTTCTGTTAGTAATTTTGAAGATCTACATACTGCTTTCTATCTCACTCTCTTACTCTTCTTCTTTTTTAATTGGAGAATTTTGAAACCAAATTTTTCACTATTCCTTGCGGTTTTGCAAACATTTCCTTTCATACAAATCTTGTCCTGACAATTATAAACACAACAAAAAAAAGGTGTGTGTGCGATTCACACACGATAGAAGTGAAACCTCAGTAAATCGACAAATGAATGAGATGAAAATATATAACAAGGGTAGGATAATTACAAAGTTTATTTGTTTAAAAATGAAAGTATTTTGATTAATTTTAAAAGCTATTTTATTTAACATATGTTACATAATTTATTGCTCAAGTTCCATATTTTCAGTTTCAACAAACAAGATACAGCAGTACACGTACTTTTCACATATACTAACACACGTTAAATGCTCAAATACAAGCAAGTATTAAACAGTGTGCAATATACATACACACCGACATTTGCTCTCTCGCTCTGGCTCACGCAAAGAGGAGAGACAAATAATATAAAATAGTATGTATATTTCTGTATCATTCTTTGCCGGCTTCATCCTACACATTTTTGTATTTGTGTCTCTTACCTGTCGTTTTTTCCGTTGCATCCGGTTTGAAATCACAACGATTCTAAAGAAGTTTCACTTCAAAATATATTAGTCAAATAAGTGTAGCTGGTGTGAAGGGATGCGCTTACATATATTCGGCAATTGATAGATATTTACGTATAAGTAACACCGCGGGACAATATATTACGTAATCATTATGGGGAAACATGATTATCTCAAAACATTTTGATCTTTGTCAGTGATAACGGAGTTATTTGTTAATTTTATTCCTACAAATTGACAATTATTTAACTTTTTAATAGTACCACAGTGTTTGTCAACATTTGGTTTATATTTATTACTAGCTGTTGCCCGCAGCTCCGCATGCGTTTTTTTTTATAATTGTAAATTACTTCTTATAAGATCAGCTACCTATTAGTGAAAGTTTCGTGAAAAATGGTCCAATCGTTTTGGAGATAGTACTACAGATGAAGCCACGGATGATAGTTAGTCTAAAATAAAGTAACTTATGTCACCCGCTGTAATTTTATCTATCCGTCAGTGAAATTTTTGTCAAAATTGGTCCAACCGTTTCGGAGATTACCCAGAACAAACAGACAGACAGATATAACAATTGTAAAAATTGAATCTTTGTTATCAGTATCGTGTATACGTTCATATCCAATCAGTAAAATGTCGTGATTTTGATATTACACACAGACACTTCATTTTTATTATATGTATAGATTATTTATCTGTGTACACATTAATATAATAATCTGCCTTATACAGTATTTGTTTCTGTGTATACGGTATCTCTGGTAGCATACAGAAACTTTCTAGGTATTAGGTGTATCGCTATAAAACTGTTGTAATATAAGATCTCTTGGATGTACAGTGACTGTCACCACCGTCGGCACAAGTGCTACCACCGGACGACATCTCACAACGGACTAAATCGCTTCTTCATTTGCCGTTGGTGCAGAGGCTAGGCCATAAGTAGGAAACGACATTCTCTCCGGACCCAATGATGACCTAGTCTCTTGGAAGTGGCTGTATTAGGAGGCTTTGCGCATGGAGTAGGCGTAGATCCTATATAATTAGAATTTATAGATCTAAGGCTTCTGAGCTTAGGACCAACAGAAATAGCGACTGCTGCCCGATTGTACGCAGCCAATGGCGGGCGAATAACCATTATAAAGAGAAGGTGGTCTTTCAAATTCTCTGGCATAGCATTTAACATCTTACTCACAGAAGATAGGAGTTAGCGCTCTAGCTTTTTCATAATGTCTATTAGCGAGTCTTGCTACACTTGCGCAAGTGGTTGCGTACAATAATACGCAGAAGGGTATGTAGGAGCCTTTGATTTGCAGAAAGGTGTGTAGCCACATTCCTCTATTCGGGAGCTTCATGCTACCATTTCAAAACTTCTACTATCATGTTTTTGAATTGTTGGCGGAAATTCTTAGTTTCCAGGCTGAAACAGATGGTCTTCTCCATCTCTGTGCACTCTGGGAGCGTCTCTAGTACCTTCTTTAATAATTGGGCCACCCCTTTCAATTTCTTGACATCACTCCAATGCAGGCGCTTACAGACAGATTTGTTGACAGGAATATTTGGTGCTAAGTCAGTGCTAGCAGTTATTTACTAATGTATACATCTATTTATTTAAATAATATTGGAGTGTCTGCTTGTAATATCAAAATAACGATTTATATACAATATAACGATAGAACGAAAATTTTACCGATTGGATATGAACGTATACACGATACTGATAACAAAAATACAATTTTTTAAATTTTTGTCTGTCTGTCTGTCTGTTTGTTTCGGATAATCTCCGAATCGGCTGAACCGATTTCACTGATGGATAGTTAAAATTACATCAGATAACATAGGCTACTTTATTTTAGACTAGCTATCATCCATGGCTTCGTTTGCAGTACTATCTCCGAAACGTTTGAAGCGTTTTTCACGGAACTTTCATGAACAGATAGCTGATCTTATAAGAAGTAATTTACAATTATAAAAAAACGCATGCAGAGCTGCGGGCAACAGTTAGTATTAATTATAAATGCTACATCAATTGTTTAATAATGATTCGCCAAAATAGTAATCGATCTGATTTGCTACGAATTAAGATTTCCTAATTATTATTTTTTGTGATCCTATACGATACAGAAATAGATAATAGGCATTATGACATGCGAATTCATCGAATCATATACGTCAGCCTATTTTTAATTTATATGTGAAACGCAGTAAATTTCAAAAATGGATTTAAAAAAAAAGTTACTATGACTGGTCAGAAATTAATTGATTGTTTTTCAAATGCTTCCCCTTCGCTTCAATACACTTTATCATACGAATCAACCAATTATGGAAACATTCATGCTACTTACTCTTCCTTGGTGAGTTTGGAAATACGCTTCATAGTTTCTTCAATAGCTTCTTCGAGTTATTGAATATCGTTGTCATCGTAAATAATTCTTGATTTTTGAATGTCGCAGGTCAGGACTGTTGTGTAGTAAATGACCTATAATATTGACTCTTTTCCCTTTACAAAATTCGTTCGCCTGTTTGGCCGTGTGAGAGCTGTGGCATTGTCATGGGGCAAGATGATACGGTGGTTATTTTTACGGAGATCTGCAATAAGTTCTAACAAACAAACGGTTATGTACCAATCCCTATTAATTGTAATATTTCTGTAAAAAATAGTAACAATCGCCCCATTACTCGCACAACCCACACTCGCGACTTTAGTTGGTTACGGTTAAGGTTATTAAGGTACATTAGTGCTCGTTCCGCCTCTCACCTGTTCGACAAGGAACATTTGACACCAGGACTTCCCTCTTAAAACTGCAAATCAGGACCCTGCTGAAGGGCCAACACCTGCCGCTTCGGATAGAAGTATTGCAGAGGCCGTTCATGGTCACCTGGTTAAAGATTCTGAGATCATGTTACCCGGTGAGGTGGTAATCTGGAATTTCTCCGCGAAAATAATTAAAATTGCTTGCTGCTAGGATGTTTTTTTAAGCTTGTCTAGCTAGCTACCACTCTCAAGTTGATAATCTGTCACCAAAAATGACAGGCACCAATGATGACTGAGGTAAATTGTTATCGTATTCTAAAAACCTTTTTTTCATGATGGTAGGGCTTTTTCTAAGTCCGTCTGGCTAGCTACCACCCTCATGTTGAAAATCTGTCGCCAAGCACCTTTTGGTGTGTTCCGGCAGCTGCACTTGAAAGCCAGTCCCCTCTAGGTTTAGCGTGACTACCATCTTAGACCACATCATCGTTTAATATCAGATGAGATTATGTTCAAACCCTAACCTATACAGTAAAAAAAAATGTGAAAAAATAATGGTTTTCTTGCAAACATTTTTTTTTGTAATTCAAAAAATTACATACGTTATTTTCCTCTAAAAGAAACTTGGCAACCCTATATGTACAAACACTAATAATAGAGGTTTTCCCAGGTGAACAGTGTAGTCAAAAGTAAAAAAAACCTTTGTTTTATAAGAGTTTATCAGTTTCACTTATATTAATTACCTCTACTAATTATATTCCAATCGGAATCACGATGATTCCGCGAATTTAATATAATTTTCTTATAGTAACAACAATCGAAATAAATACTTAATTTATTTTTTTACCGGTGGTCACACACCACGAAGTGCATGAATTCAAAACAATAAACAAACTATTTGATTTTCTGTTAAATAGAGAAATAATTAGAACAATCTATTAGTGATTACCAATAGGCATTTTTTGCCTCTAATGATGCTATTCTCTTACAAGCACAATACTAACTATACAATAGTATTTGTTGGAAAGCCTAAGGCGTGTAAATAAAATAGCCCAGGCGCGGTTTGAATAGTTGTTGAATAACGGTTAAATATATAAAATTGTTATGCCTAAAAGGTAGTTCTTCGACCATAAAATATCATTCATATTAGTTCGTCTGATTGGTTTCTTTGTCAATTATCGTCATTACATAGTCATAATCAAGGTAAATACTAATTACAGGTATAATCAATATCAACTAACTCGTTACAATCATAAAGCTGATTCTTGGTATATTTATTACAAAAAAAAAATGTTGTACACTCCAAAACTGTTTCCAGGCCACCATTATAGGAAACAAAAGTAAAAATTCTTCATGGAAGGTATTGAGTGTTGAATTAAGAAATATCGTCTATAGATAAAATAAAACAAAGCCGCTTTTCGTGTCTGTCTGTGTGTTTCCTTGATTATTTTAAACTACGCATTGTAATTTCATACCGTTTTTTCTAAACCCATCCATTTAAACTGTGCTTTGTGAGATTTTAAAAATTTTATTAACTTAAAAAAAATACAGGTTGTGTCGTAAAGACAAACGACAGACGTCAAACTTTTGTATGACACGAGAACATTTTAATTAAAGAATACAACAAAAAACCAAGCTTCGATGATCGGACAAGAACCGGTGTTCTCAACACTCTACTCGTGACAGTGTTTACTCCCACCACGTTTCGACACACAAAAAGGTTGCCGATCAGAATTTCCAAACCCTTCCAAAAGAAGGTTTCACTGTAATATAATAATTTAAAAAATATCAAACTGTTGACGAACCCTGCTCATTTCATACGAATGCACATTAAAAACTTGAATTATGACATATCAAAATAAAAATTGAAATAAAAATGATAGCATTTAGAACTTAATTTGTTTACTTCTGTAGAATTACCTAATTCCCAGAGAACGCACGTTGTCCGACACGTACGCCTCTCTAAATTCACACTTCATCTCTACCGCGGTGTACAGAAACTGTGACAAATTTCAACCAATTTTAATATTTAAATATCGTACTTTGCTTTAATATATCTCAGGGTATATAAGTTGTAAATGTCATATCTATACAAGTAAATAAAATTGGAGTGTCTGTTTGTAATATCAAAATAACGACTTTTTACCAATTGGATATGAACGTATACACGATACTGATAACAGAAATACAATTTTTAAAATTTTTAGGCTGAGTTGCACCAAAATCGTGGTTATTGTAATTGTTAAAGTTAACTTTAACAATGACAAGACTTGCTAACAGTTACATTTGCCAAAACGAGTTGCACCATCAAACATTTTGTAATTGTTAAAGTTATTAGGGTTGCTCCTTCAATAAGCCAATTAGTCCCTAAAATCGAAAGGGGTAATATATTTTACTTGGCAGGACTTTGTTATAAGTGTCACCAAGTGTCACTATTGTTATTCTGTGACTGTCAACAGATTTTTGATGACAGATTTCAGATGTCAACGACAAAACGTTAGCGTTTGTCGTCCTGTGGACATTTTCCAATTCTAGGAAATTAAACTTTTTTCTTTCTAAGACGCAAATTATCTTCAAATATATTGATTTCGTCATCGGAAGATCTATTTTCAGTTTCCCATAGGATTTCTCTTAGCAACGACATGATATTATAAAGTTTTTTCTAGTGAACATGACAACCGATTCAAAAATTGACATTAACAATAACGGTAACCGGCCAACATGGAGCGGTAATAGTTAACGTTAAATCGTGACGTCATTTTAACCATTGTCAATTGGTGCAACCTATTTTTTGCCTAACAATAACTTTAACCGAATTTTTAACTTTAACATTGACTGGTGCAACCGAGCCTTATAGTCTATCTGTCTGTCTGTATGTTCCGGGTAATCTCCGAAACGGCTGGACCGATTTTAACAGAAATTTCACTGACGGCTAGTTAAAATTACAGCGGGTGACATAGGCTACTTTATTTTAGGCTAGCTATCGTCCATGGCTTTGTTTGCAGTACTATCTCCAAAACGTTTGAAGCGTTTTTCACGGAACTTTCACTAACAGATAGCTGATCTTATAAGAAATAATTTAAAATTATAAAGAAACGCATGCATAGCTGCGGGCAACAGCTAGTCTGTTAATATAATTACAAAAACAATAGAGACTATTGCATCTTTATTTGAGTGATTTTTTTTTGTTATATGATGCATACAGTAGTCGTAAATATCATTGATTATCTTAACTAAAAGTAAATATTCAATATCTATTCACAATTGTATTCATAGCATATACTAGATTCGATCCTGTTCAATCATAATTGTCAAGGAAGGAAGGGTATAACCACCACGCCAGTCCACTACGTATTTGAAAAGTTGAAGTTCGTAAAACACAGGCATGATTTAAAAACTAGAAACTGTGACAAACTGGCCGTTCCATGTTTTAGACTCAGTAAAACCAGTAACAGTTTTTTAGGTAATAGTGTTAGGTTTTATAACAAAGTCCCAAAGCATATTACTGATTTGCCAGACTATAAGTTTAAGTGCCATGTTAAGCGAGTTTAGTGCCAAAGGGCTATTATAGAGTGAATCAATATGTGAACGATGGTGATGTCTGGAATTGACTCACCTCGGTGCATCCACTAAAATCGATTGTAATGTATAATGAATTTGAAATATATAAGTATATGTTAAAAAGATAAGCCCGAGTGAGTTTCTTACCGGTTCTTCTCGATGACTGGGTTGTTTGTCCGAAACGGTGGTAGTTTTGACGTTCATTAGCGCCTTCTTAGGGCCTAAATTGAATAAAGTATTTTTGATTTTTTTTTTTTTTTGATTGGCTACTCCAATCACCGAGACATCTACAGTTACATATTTTTCCAAATACAGTGATACTACAAGAACATTTCTCAGGTTCTGATTTCCTCACGATGTTTTCCTTTAACAACAGCCGATAGTGTTACTAATCGAAGTTTTGTTAAAGATGATTGGTTGAACCTTATACATAAATATAATAACTACACTCCATATAATGAAATTTGTTTTTGGCCTGCGTCTCGTTAATCAAATACGAAGTATGTAGAGACTTTTGCAAGAAAACTATATAGTTGTCATTAAAACAAAAAAAAGGCGAGGTAGCCATAAGGACTGCCGAGAGAAGTGAAAATTCAAAATGATATAATAAATGTGTTCTTTTCTGAACAAAGATCTACATATGATACTATATTCTATTATACAATTATATTATACAAGAGCCGTTACTACTCCAAGGTGCTTGGATATATAATAATCACTTGTAAAATTATACAGCGCACGCTTTATTGTTTGCGGTTCTTATTGTATTTATTTATAGACAAATACCACCTACCACTCCCCGCTCTCGTTCTATTTGTTCTGTCTTTTGTTACTCTTTTCATTTTGCCACATTCATGTGCTGGAATCTATGCACACGAGCCCATCAGTCATTCCAATTATTCATATTTAAGTTAGCGTAATATTTATCATCATACTGAATAATTATTAAATTGAAAACAGTGACATCTATTGAAATTCTTATGTATCAAGTTTTATAGAATATAAGTTTTTTCACACTATCTATATTGAATAGAAATGAAAACATAGATGGCGTGATAACATAATATTAATGTAAACATGAAAATGGCTTCATTTTTTTGCGTATAAGATCTTTCTATAAGATTTAATTCTCGAATTATATTTCTCAAAAACAAAAGAACTGCTATTACCAGCTATCTAGATTGTAACAAGACGTTGCACATTGCTACTTTCAGAACTCGGAAGGTTGAAGAGTAATAATAAATCTGACTCCGCTTATGTAGACTTGTAAAATCACTTTGATGTGAGTTTGTCTTTTTGTTATGAAGCATTTTCGTTTCATCGACTTTCAAACCACAACGATTCTAAAGAAAGTTCACTTCAATAATACTATGTCGACAAAGTTGAAAAATAGGTGTAAAATCATACCAAACTCTTACTAATATGTTGTTTGTTACATTTATCGTACAAAAATGTTTCCTTATACTATATCGTATATTTAAAAGCTATTTATTTATTAACTCAATAATTTGAAATTTTGAGTTGCACATTTCTTCTGACATATAATTTGTCATCTTCTTACTGCATTTTTCTGATATACAGTAACAAAATAATCTCTTTTGAGCACGGCGCGGCGACTGTCAAAATTGATGAACTTATGTGTAGTTTCTAATATGTAATTAGAGATGGCGTTGCTAAGCAAAACGTGATTACTGAATTAAGGCGCCAAGATTTTTTCTGAAAATATAAACTTAAACAATAATTTAAATGTATTTTGGATAAATCTTAATTGTAATCCGGTGAAGCTGTCAGACCAATAGCTCTTCTGAGAATCTCAATTAGTGTTCTGTTATTACGTACATAGATTCTGAATTTACGATAGAAATAATTAATTGAGCCGTTTGCAAATACCCTATACTATGCTATATTTATTATACTTATGTTTATAAAATCAAATATATGGTGTAAAATAACATTTTTTATGTTTTAATTTCAAATTACTAATGATTCCAAACTTTCAAGATTAATTATTTTTATTCTATTAAAAAAAATACACTATCAAATTTCTTTGAATTATTAACATCCAATAAACATGACGTGTTCTCAATGAGTTTTCGATTCGGTTTGTTGGTTAAAACTTGAAATTCCCAATTGGAGAACTGGACTATTATTATTACTAATATTTCTGAAAAATATCGGTTAATGTCTATAACTATTTTGTTATTCTTTCGACTGATTGTATTACGAACAAGTTTTGTCTTCAATTTTGCTGATAAGTTTGACATTCGGACATTATTACATTGATAGTTGATTTCGGGTAATAGTGTGGTATAAATGGACAAGTATTTGAGATGAGATTAGGAGACAAAAGACGGTTCAGCGAAATTTGTTACGGTTTGAGACTACACATAACAATTTACTTGCATTCAAAAGTCGATAACAAACGGCTTATTTGTTAGTTAAAATTCATAGTTTCGAGGACCTATGAAGAACAGGTATCTGAAGCACGGCTAACTGTTGTTTCGAGTACTACGCCGTATCCCGAGAGTCGAATTACAAATATGCATTCAGGTGGTTTTATTAATTACTGTTTTTTAGCATAAGTTCTACGCTGACGAAGTCGCGGGCACAGCTAGTATAGTATATGAGCGACGAGGCATATCGGAGTTTGTCATTATGTCATAGTTAAAATTATTTTTTATGGGACGCGTAGTAAATTTTACGCTCAGCTGGTTTTCCCTTGGCCTGAAAAGAAGCGCTAAGTGACCGCTACCACGCCAACTGTTAATTACATTCGCAAACATTAGACCTGTGAATTACTATTTGATTTATTTATATATTTTATATAATTTGTATTATTTATTATGTCACTATATGTGGCCTTCGGTTTCACATGGCTTTTATTATTACAAATTTGTATTTCTGTTATCGAAGGTAAAGTAATTGTAACGCACGAACCACTGCGTAGTGATGTTACAGTAGTAATGTGTTCATACGCCGTATCAATCTGTTAGGAGGCCGTCCCTGTTTTTCTTTAAAAAAAAAACCCTTATCTTTACAATTATTACACTGATTCCCGAATTTCGTTGAGTGGTTAGAATCGAACTCTGCGAGGTCCTGAATCCTGTTTTTTTTATACTTTATAGGTGAACGTTCTGACCACAATCTCAGCTGATATTAAATGATGATGCAGTCTATGATGGTAAGTAACGCTTAACTTAGAGGGAGACTGGCTCTCAAGTGCAGCTGCGGGAACACACCAACAGGTGTTTGACGACAGATTTTCAACTTGAGGGTGGTAGCTAGCCAGACGGACTTAGAAAAAGCCCTACCACCATGCACTGGTTGAACTTATGGAAGTTTTGTAATAAATCAAAGAAAATGGAAAAGTGCTGAATTGGACATATGATAAAACAGCGTTATACGAGTATGCTAAAACGCTGCGTGCGCTTTTTGCGTATAGTAATAAATGTTAGAACAGATCGATTCGGTTTCGGATCCTTCAAACGCATTGTTACGATTCTACCATATTCTTTTCTACCACTGCCAAGCATATCTCTATGACAAAGATAATAACACTCATTGAACTTTAAGACTGTATTAGTAAAGGGTTAATCAATGATTACTTGATAATTTAATAACTGTTTATATTATTAACTAGCTGTTGCCCGCAGCTCCGCATGCGTTTTTTTTTATAATTGTAAATTACTTCTTATAAGATCAGTTATCTGTTTGTGAAAGTTCCGTGAAAAATATGGTTCAAACGTTTTGGAGATAGTACTGCAAACGAAGCCGCGGGTAAAAGCTAGTCCAATTTAAAAAAGATTTAACTCCTTTTTATAACGTTAGTTATCTGTCAGTGAAAGTGCCGTGAAAGTAGGTCCAATCGTTTTGGAGATAGTACTACAGACGAAGCCACGGATGACAGCTAGTCTAAAATAAAGTAGCCTAAGTCCCCTAACTTCATTTTTTATTATATGTATAGATATACTTATAGTCTGAAACATAAACTTTGTGAGTATTTAAACTCATTATTTTTGTCATAGGTAATATTTAAAATGTATATAGTTAAAATAAAAACACATAATAAAAAATGTTTATTAATTCTTACATATATTATTATAACATATGATATAATTTTAATTTACTCTTCAATTAAATGTACAAAAAATACAATTTGGCAATAATAATAATGATATACCAAATTTAATCAAATGGTTTATAAATAAATTTCGTCAACTAAATATTAAATACACAAAGCGTCTTTTATTCAACCTTTTTGCAGGCAAACAATTTTCTAAATTATTGATTTCTTTGTCGAGTAGGTATGTATAAACTACAAGTGTCTTGTCATTATTTCAATGTTCTAACAAGATGGCGGCCTCCCTGTTAGAACTTTCCAAGGAGTTTTGTGGCATCTCAGAATTCATGCTCCGTGTTATTATTTTTCATTCACTTCACATGTGCACAATAACTGAATTATAAATATTACGTAAAATGCTATAAATATTACAAAATATTGAGTCAAACGAAAGAAAATTATGAATAAAATATAAAAGTCAATAAATGACAGACTAAGATCCCGCCAAAAACTCATTCGACCTTTTTATAACCTTCATCGAGTAGATAAAATCCTCTTTTGGTGCTAGAACGCAATTTAAAGGATTTATATCATTTTTTTTTGTTCATGTGGCGAGGTAAAGGCATTTATATCATACGTCCATGCATTTTCTCTTTAGAAAGTATTTATTAATTTCTTAATCATATCAACGGATTCATTACGACCAATACTATCTATATACGCAGTCGCTTTCTTAGCGTGATCTTCATACAGTAATTTCGTTTTATCAATAGCATCCGTTTTTAATATATTAAATTTCAAATCTTCATAATCTACACCATTGACATCGTTTTTAGCCTGTGCTATAATCTTGTATAGATCTGGATTGCCTTCAAGAGCAAACAGTACGGGGGCGCTGGCAAGACAGAACTGATCTTTGGAGTCTGACGTTAGCTTTTGTAGCTCAGCCGCTGCCTGCCAGGCTAGACCTACATGACAGCCGAAATGGTAAGCGTAATTCTGGACATCACGATTCTGTTTGTCTAGAACCATCGCTGATTGACACCCTCTACCGAGTAAACTGACTCCGTTGTAAACGGATCTCGCAGTCCATTCCTTCATCGGGGTTCCTAATACATCGTCCACCGCTATGGAAGTTGTGTCGAAAGTGATCTCGTAATCACCATTAATTGTTTTAGGTTTTCCTGGCAAAGGCATGTTTTGTTCGTCTCTCTCGCCAAAGAATTCACCCTCGGACAAATCTTTTAAAGCGGTCGATACTATATATGATACATCGGAGTTCCTCAACTCAGCCAGCATTCCATTGGCGGTGACTAATAAATAATCGCCTAACAGTATCGCGATTTTATTCCCGAATATAGCTGATTCTGTATCTTTCGATCTCTTCGTGAACGGTACATTGACTATGCCTTTATGGATTAAATGTCCAGTCCTAATCATTTCAATCAGTTCGGCGAGTACTCTCGTTTGTTCTTCCACTTTCTTCGAGTGCGGTAATTGGTTCAGCTTAACGGATTTCGAAAGGAGGAGTATTATTAGTCCCCAGGGTTGGAGATTTTTCGAATCACCGTACAGTATGTTTTTAGCCGTCTGCATCACTAAGTGGTTACTCCCGACCTGTAAGATAGTAACATAAAAAGGTTTTTTTTTATATCATAGGGGGCAAACGAACAGGTGGACCACCTGATGGTATGTGATCACCACCGTCTGTAGACACTAGCAACACCAGGTGAGTCGCAAGTGCGTTGCCGGCCTTTTAAGTATCTGGGCCTCCAGCGCTCTCACTGACCGAACGAAACGCAACAGTGCAAGCACTGTTACTTCACGTCGGTTTTCTGTGAGAAGGTGGTACTACTCCGGGCGAGCCGACCCATTCATGCTGAAACCAGTAATAGCTTCAGCGTAGCTCTACCACATACGAAAACGTTTTGACTCTGTTTAGTTTTTTTTTTTAATATACCATAGGTTTTAGGTTAAGTAGATGTGTAGTATAACTAGAATGAATAAGATGTAGAATGAGTGACAGAGAAGTTGAAAAGCAGTAGGTTAGAATTATATGGGCGTGTCATGAGGAGACATACATGCAACTTTTCTAGTTGATGAAGCTAGATGGATATAGGAGTAGAGGGAGTACGATAAAGGTATGAATGGATGATGACGGGTGGGAATAGTGGAGGAAGAAAACACTTTGTATCGACTCTACTTATGTGGGATAAGGGTAAGAAGAAGAAAAAGACTATATAGGTTTTTAGTAGCGTTTGACCACAATCTCACTTGATGTTAAATGTAAATACTATAAACCCAGAGGGGGACTAGCTATCTAAAGCGACTACTGGAACACATTCCATAGGTGCTTGGTGGCAGATTTTCAACATGAGAGTGATAGCTTATCAGCGTTAACAAAATAGCATTAACAGCTTGTAAGAGATCCATTACAAGGCCATAGAACTTTTCCCGAAAGAAAGTTATGAGCATAACCACCAACACAGCGCACGACATATTGGCGATTTCAAACTCCAAGAAATCCACAGTTCTATATTTTCACACATACGATAGTACTAAAAGAACATTTCTCAGATTCAAATTTCCTCGTGATAATTTCCTTTGTCGTCAGCCGATTGTGTTACCGATTTAAAATTACAGTACATTTGTACGCGAATTCGGAACAATTCGTTGGTACATTCCGGAGTTCGAATCTGCGGACATCAGCGTTCAAACCGCTCGACGACCACGAAAATATACGCACGATAGAAAATGTTATTAGACTCGATTACAATATACTAACTCTTTAGGTTTCTATGAATAAAATATATATGTATGATACATGGAAATCTTTCGGAAGAGATTTTTGTAAATGGTACTAAAAAAAATATCAAAATCCGTTGAATAGCTTAGAAAAATTAATACTACACACAGACAGACGCGGATAGAGAGTTTGTTTTATACCGGTTATTGATTTAATGGATTAAGAGTGATGTGATAAATCTATATAAAGGTAAAAATACCCGATGATAGAAAGTTAACACAATTCTGTTAACTTTCACTAATACGGTTTCACTATCATACGACATAATATGTTTGAAAGCATATTTCATATACACGGAGTAAACATTTATTTATTTTAATGTTGGCAAAAAAACGTTCCAGAATATTACTACCATCATCGAATAGGTAATAAATACTACAAGTGCCTTGTGATTATTTTAACGTTCTAATAAGATGGAGTCTTATTATTATTATTGTTAGAACTTTATAGGGAGTTTTCTGTGTAAAACCCAGAATTAATGCTCCGTGGTATTCATCCACTTGTGTACAATAAAATGCCATCAAAATATAGAGTAAATTGACACAAGATTATGAGTAAAAGTCACTACATGACAGACTCGACTTCCCGCCAAAAAACTCGAGTAAACATTGTTATATCTATTTTTTTTAATGTACGATAGACATTGGCAACTCATTACTTATATTAACAAATCTTCGTATTCAAATTATTTCTGACATTATCAATAACCATTCTATTTATGTTAGCCTTTCAACAAAATCGTGGCTCTCTTATTAGAAGTTTCCAGAGAGTTTGTATGATAACTGATATGTAGTAATTATTATTCTATATCATTACTTAGTATCAAATTATGTACTATAACCAACCTGTATTACGCAAAATACTATAAATATTAGGCAATACATAACTTAATAACGCAAGAAATAAATACCACCAAATGATACATTAAGGTCCCGCCAAAAATTCCAATTTCACGTTCATCATACAAAGCGGCAACAGATTGCTAAATTTTTGTTAAGGTTGAATTTAATTGCATTTTATTTGGTAATTTGTTTTCGTCACGCTCGTAATCGAGTTATAGTTTTTAATGTTAGGTAACGAAATATATTTCGAATTATTTCAGGGCAATTAAAACGATTGATACACTACTACATTTTAAAAAATGAATGCATTATTTTTATTTAATATTACGACAGTCAAAAGCTATAATTGTAGTAATATTTAACTGAATATAACTCACCAATTTCCTCAAATATAGTGCTAAATTTGCGAATTCATCGCTCAGCAAACACCTCAGATTCATGAAAGAGGTCGGATACCCAACGACTTTCTCCGCATCTCGTATTATATTGCTCCAGTTCGAGAAAGGAGGCCGCAACAGAATAAGGATTTCGTCTTTGGTCAAACTGGCCATCGTCGATTCGAATCTTTTTTGATAAAGGAACGGCGACGCGCGTCTTAAAACGCGGGAAACGGCGTACGACACCGCCATTGTTGGCAAACGACTAAATAAAAATTTGATTAATATTTTTTTCAACCACTACGAAGCCGATACCACTGTAGTGCTCGGATTGAGGTACAACAGTGAAATGTTTCGTGGGTACGAATATGCCGTTAAGGTGTTGTCAGCTTCAACAAGATAAAATATAAGCGGAAATTTAACGGATTTTTTACAAATTCATATTAACATCAAACTTTTATAAATATTATTATTTTAGATCATATTTAATAGATTATTTAATTTGTAAGCTTAATACACTCTATCTATACGATTTTTCAAACATTTTCTTTCATGCAAACCTTAACCTGATAATTACAAAAACCACAAAAAAAGAATTGGTCAAATAGCCAATTCCGCCATTCCGACGCATTCCAAAGTGATGCGTTTACATACATTGACGATTTATTTTAATTTATTAAGCGACTTAAAAAAAGGAGCTTCCTATTTGACCCGTAAGTATGTATGTATGTTTGTATGGCCGCGATATTTTCAAAAACTACTGGACTGATTTGGATGCAATTCTCGTCGTTCGATGTTTATTTTCTTAGGGAATGTTTACATACACGCAACTAAACTTTAAAAATTCATTTGAATTATGTAATTGTATCTTAAATATTTCGTTTTTTAAACTAAGACAAAGTATTATGTAAAATAAAGTATTATATTATACTTATGAGTAGAGTCTTTTAAAAGCAGTTCATTTTTCTTTGAAAAAAAAGTAGTATGTAGTTAGGTACGCGCGTTAGAAGTTATACTTCTTTGGCGTAACAAGATAAAAACCTTTTCAAAAATTTTATCTTTCGTCTTTACGTTTATAGAATAAACAACACTAACAATAGAAAAAAGGTATTTAAAACATACATACTTTTTTTGAATAAAATGTAGACTATAGCTAACTTTAGGGTGTCGGTTTTTCGTGACAGTGTGCGCGCGCATCGTAAAAATGTACTCTCATCATTTTTCCCTAATGCGCCGAAAGGAGTGTAACTTCAAATATTTTTAGGTTATATACTCCATCAGGTTTTATAAGAAAGGCAAAAATTCTGAATAAAATACAGATTTCATTTATTTAAAACTATATTTACAAAGTTTCATATTTCCTGAACAAGGCTGTAATATTAATTACATGGCAACACCGTCATTCTTGACCGTGAAGTGGAAAGCGGCGTTGGACCACTATCAGAACGTACAAAGATACACTTACATTAGTAAATAAAATTACATACAATTTTCGACCTTATCGTAAGTAGTTATGAACTATCAACAAAGTGATTCGAATGCAAACACAATATTTATCACGCGTACGAATAGCAATTTTAACTTGAACCTAATATCGTTAGATTTTTGTTCGGTTGATGGGTCAATCGAGGTGGGCAGGTGCATTCTCTGCACTCTTTATTTCTTTTACGTATCCAAACAGAATTTCTCCTAACGAAACCAGTTTTAAATCCTTTATAGTAAAATCTCTGTTCATATCTTCACGACTTCTTGAAGACATGATGAGCAGATACATTCACGTGATTTTTTTATATTAATTTGTTACTTTCCAGCACATTTGACACACAATAAAATTTAATTTTTGTAAACATATTGTGCCACTTACAAAGTAATAATTAATACATTTTATATATGTAGTAAATTCAATTAATATTATTTTACATTCAAGTTAGCGCTTTCTAGATTTGACTGTGTGGGTTTGTGCACGCGCGTGCGTGTGTGCGTGTGTATGTGTGTGCGTGTTCTTAAAAATAATTCCAAACTATTTCAATAACACTTAAGTTGTCATAGAAATGTGATGTAAATTACATCATAATGATTATTGTTAAGAATTCTTAATAGATGTATTTTGCTTTTGAGCCCACACAACATTGTAGACAAGCCATTGCAAATGATATAATCCGAACACAAACAAAGCTATCATCAGAAAGAAGATCGGCATGAGTATAGTACCGTTCATTTTACCGAATACGGGATATATCCACACGCCGTAATATTTGTTGACAGCAAATAGACTAGAAAGAAATAGTTTCATTTAATTGTTTAATTTCAAAAAAAAAAAAATTGACACTAATAAAATCTTTATAATGTGCTACAGGTAAAAGGAAAAGAGAAAGAGAAAATCTATAGATCAAGATTCTTTAAATGACCAGCACATTGAGGTTAAAATATACCATATGCGTCATTAACAATAGAGCAGCCGTTGGGGATGGACGTTCTGACCGAGCGCTGCCTGATAATATTGTGTTTAATTTTATTGTATTCTAACTGTTGCCCGCAGCTCCGCATGCGTTTTTTTTTTATAATTGTAAATTACTTCTTGTAAGATCAGCTATCTGTTAGTGAAAGTTCTGTGAAAAATGGTTCAAACGTTTTGGAGATAGTGCTGCAAACAAAGCCATGGCTAGTCCGAAATAAAAAAGCCTTAATTACTTTTTATCATGTTAGCTATCTGTCAGTGAAAGTCCCATGAAAATTGGTCCAATCGTTTTGGAGATAGTACTACAGACGAAAACACGTATGACAGCTAGTCTAAAATAAAGTAGCCTATGTCACTTGCTGTCATTTTAACTATCCGTCAGTGAAGTTTCTGTCAAAATCAGTCCAACCGTTTCCGAGTTTCTGTCAAAACCGGTCCAACCGTTTCGGAGTATACCCGGAACATACAGACAGACAGACTGACTGACAAAAATTTTTAAAATTGTATTTTTGTCATCAGTATCGTGTACGAGTATACGTTCCTATCCAATCAGTAAAAAGTCGTTAGTTTGATATTACAAACAGACGCTCCAATTTATTTATATCTATAGATTATACGATACGTTTTATCAATAGCATCCGTTATATTGTACGTTTAATTTTCCTTTGCGATTTTATTATTTTGTCACTTTCTTATCATTATTAACCCTTCGTATGCAAAAACAAAGCAAAAACTTATGCATTTCAATAATTACCGCAGCTTATAGCTACACTTTGAACTTTACAATTAACGTAGTCCTTTGGTTTGGTTATTAAATTAAACTTCTACGAAATAAGTTCAAATGGCTCGCATAGTAAACGAAAATTGGCGAAAATACTTCCATTGTAGAACTTATGTTTTTATAATTCATACGGGTGAGATATGATCACAATCTCTTCTCATGTGAAATGACGATGTGGTCCGAGTTGGTATACACGCTAAGCCTAGAGGAAAACTAGTTCTCAAGTGCAGCTGCCGGAACATATTTATTGGTGCTTGGGGATAAATTGTTAACTCGATGATGGAACCTAGGCAGGCGAGCTTAGAAAGAAATCATACCTCCGTGCTATAGTTTTATCACGGTGTTTTCCTTCATTGCAAGCTCCGGCTCACTCGGAAGTACGTCTATTGAAAAACGTTCTTTCACTCGTAATTCTATGGGGCTTGATATTTACAAATGCAATTCTGGTGTAACTTACATAATTATAAAAGCAACTTCAATCAACTGTCCACATATAACTCTGACGCCGCACGTTTTAGGTTTTCGTCTATAATTAAATACAACTTCCCATAGCACGATAGGTAAAATAAAGCCGTGCATTATTTGGTTCGACAATTTCGTTATCACCGTGTCCAGTTTAGTGGGATATATGAGGTCTCTGTCGTAACACCAAAACGTCCAGAAGAGCGTGAACACCGACTAAAACAAAGAAAGATATTATTAACAAGGGAAATCGAAAGTACATGTTTTTTTTCTATTATACTAAACAAAATTCACAACGTCTCCAAAACTCGAAGCAGGGACTAGGACTGCCCACAGATATGTTAATTAAAAACAATGTAACAACTGTCTCCTGTTTGGCATTTTTAAACCTATCATAGTGTGAATTATTTAAATATCACTACATAGTATAAAACAAAGTCGCTTTCTCTGTCCCTATATCCCTATGTATGCTTAAATCTTTAAAATTACGAAACGGATTTTGATGCGGTTTATTTTTAATAGATAGAGTGATTGAAGAGGAAGGTTTATATGTATAATAACATCCATTAAATAGTGGAGAAATACTGTTATTTTTGAGGCTACTCCAAATTTAACGCGTGAGGGCCACGGGCAGTAATGAATGAATCAAAACTACTGGATCGATTTTCATCATTTTTTCAGTGAATGACATAGGCTATATATTTTATACCCGTGCGAAGCCGAAGCGGGCCGCTAGTCATAATTAATTTGTAAATTGAAATGATTAACATTAGATCGGTTTCCATAGTGATAGTGTTGTGTGTTGTAAATTTCGAAATGTGCGCGAATTCCGAAAAATTCATTGATACACTCCAAGGTTCGAACCGGCGGACATCAGATTGATATTCCACCAATCAAACCGTTCAATCACCACGACTTACATACAATAAATATAATAAGTTAAATAAGCAGTGTTCAACACCGAGCGCGCCTCTCGCGCACTTTTATACTAGACCAAAAATGATCGCTAAGTTCTACACGGAGGAAGTCGTGAGTAATAGATAGTTCAGTAACAAAAAAAATACTCACGCATGTCAGCGGCCATAAAACAATACTAAAGAATTCACTTCTAATATTATGAAATAGCTTCTGATTTTTATAGCCAGTGTTCGCGTTCCTAACTGTCCGTATGTCACAGTACAGGCTGAAAGCCGCAAATAAAATTTGACAACCCTGGAAAAGTAACGGTTAATTTAAGTGGATTGGTAGGAATAGCAGATGAATTTCTTGGAAGCGGCATGAATCACGATGCATCTCTCATTGATTGCCGCCATATTGGATTTATATCACGGAACCGTGTTACTATTGGAACACAATCATCTTAAATTGTAAAAGTAAGAAGAACACTATAAAAATTCAAGTGGATGTGGAAACTTTGACATCCAGTCCGAACATAATTTTACAATAAAAGGAACACGCTGTACTTTGGTGAACTAACAATATGAAGAAATGTATAATTTATAGATTAATAAATGTATTTCGGATATAGCAATTTGGCTATTAATATTTTGTTGGTCCTTTCATGACTTTAAATATAAGGAGCGCTAAGTGGCCTCACTTTTACAAATATTGTTTTATTTTTCCATATACTTTATAGGTTAGCGTTTGACTGATGTTAAGTGATGATGTTGCCTAAGATGGTAGTCACGCTAAACCTAGAGGGAGACTGGCTTTCAAGTGCAGCTGCCGGAACACACCAACAGGTGTTCAGCGACAGATTTCAACTTAACGGCGATAGCTAACCAGGTAGGATTAGAAAAAGCCCTACCACAATACTATGGTTTCATTGCGATGTTTTCCTTCACCGAAAGCGCCGACTCATTGGCTAGGATTCGAGCCTACGTCCTTCGACGCTGTGTTCGATCACGCTACGAACTGAGCCATCGTCGCTTCAAAATTTGCGAATTGCATAATGTTCGCTTGTTACGATAGTAATGGTGTCTGATTTACGTTATGAATAATAATAACGGGCAACAGATAACCGACAGCAGAATAATGACAGGTTATACTATATTGTTATAGTTATTTTGAATCCGTATTTTTAGCATGGTCCCATGCCGCCCCAACAAAAAGCGGTGGCCGGTACACCGTGGGGTTTAAGTCCGTGCGAGTCGGGCATAACCCATTCTCTCCCTCGGGAGGATGGGTATCCATAATGGATTTCCCCACGTTAATAAAAAAAAAAGCTATTTTGAATCCATACGTTATTGATTATTATTATCGAATTAATTATTGGTACTTGTATTCTTATGCCATGCAAATTATAGTACGTTAAGTCGTTCTTTTCTGCATAGTATTGTGAATATTTACAATATTCCAACTGGTGACGAAAAACAGTTTCATCTCATTATAATGCCTGATATCCGGGTCCTTTAAGACTTCTCCGTTGAACGAACAAAGGAGTACCCCTATATTGACTGTATGCATGACCAAAGTGAAGGCATAGCCGAACATACGATAGTATATTATATTAACCGACATCGCTCTGGAACAATAAACAAACGTGAATTATATATGAGATATAAAGGGTAAATTATGTGTCTGTTCGTCATTATAGCTATATTAATAAAACGGTAAAGGTCTGCTGTTGTGCGCGCATCACGCAAAATATATTGGATGCATCATTTCGATAATTTTTTGTGTACCTTCTTAGACCCTATAAAACACTCGCACACTCCCACGCACACGCACACTCCCACGCACACGCACACGCACACTCCCACGCACACGCACACGCACACTCCCACGCACACGCACACGCGCACGTATTTCATCTGTGTTGTGCATTCTCTTAACAAATATTATCTGTTTACTTCCTCGCTCCTGCGCATGCGCATCATGTCGTTTATGCCACTTTATACATCACTAAACGCGTAATGCTTACAAAAACGAAATTTCTTAAAACTCTAAATGAAAACATAGTGATAATAAAAATATAGGATTGTTTAAGCAGTAATCTAACAAAAACAAAACAGGCAATATCGTAAAGACACACGATAGAAGTGAAACTTCAATACTACAAGAAAACATTTCAATTAAAAAAATGCAACAAAACACCAATGTGAGTGACATCTACTGATCACACCCGACGTTACTTATTTCGGGGATCGGACGAGAACTAATGTTTTCACAACAGTCTACCCGACACAGTGTTTATTACCCTAACCACTTTACGCCACACAAAAAGGTTGCCGTTCAGAATTTCATATAATTTCATAAGATCATAGAGAATATTCAATTTCATAATAAGTTTCAGTTCCAAATAAACAATCTAAATCTATCAGTAGTCATTGAGTGAAGCGCCACACAATGGCAGACCTCTCTCATTTTATTTGTTTACAATACTTACTATGAAATGCCAACACCGCAGCCGACTTCAAAGCCCAGATATCACTGACTTAAATCCTCATGGTATAATATATTGTCAAAGAACTCTTGATTGACTACTCAAGTTAATTATAATTTTCTTACATTTATTAATTACAATTACAATTAACTGTGTGAAACATACGAGTATAATACTTAATTAAATCAAAATATTATATTGTTTTTAAAATACCATTATTTTTTCAAAGATTACGTACATACATTATTTCTATCCGAATATATTATTCTTGTAAAGAAATAAAATTTGTCAGTTTGTGAAGATAAACAGCAGGAATACTAATAATTCGTTCATTGTTTTTTTTTTTAACTGACTTACACTGTTAGGTTGGCAAGGCCGCTACAGTTCCACCGGACTACACTTCGTTCATTGTCAGTATGCGGCTTTATATACATGGTTATTGAGAATTCGACGTATTGCCGTTTTGAGTTATCATAGTTTTCAGCTTTTTTTAAAATAACTCAAAAATGCAACATCAAAAATTTTTATTAAAAAAAAGTATCTAGTGAAATCTCATTTATTTAAAAACGTTATGAAACTTGACTTGCAAATTATTTTAAAAAGAACCGTTTTTTTAACTCTCCTACAATGCATAACAGCTAGGAATTTAGTTTAAAAAAACTGAAAAAAAAAATGATCACAAAGGTAGCAGGCGGAGATTCGTATTCGAACTAAACTTAAATGTCACGTTCTTTAAAATTTCTATAAAATTAATTAAAAACTGTAACCAATGTAAATAAATTAAAAAAAAATATAAATTTAAAATAAAATGAAAATCAAATCGAATTACCAATAACGCTGTATATTTGTAATTCGGTGTTGCCAACTCTAAAAAATAATTAACTCTAAGGTTAATTTCGAAATAAATAAAACCTACGTAAACGCGACTCACGCGGCGCGTTTTATTCTTCTAATGTGTCCTTAGAATCCGTTCAATAATATTTGCTTCAAAGGAAAACAGATATCCACAGAGATACAAACGCAGAAAAAGTCGCGGGCGGCGGCTAGTAATCAACAAATGAGGTAATTAATGTGAAAAACTTCAAACACGTCTAGCAAAACTGAGCATAAATTATATTAAGGAAATACATTGTAGTGTACTAGATTTTGTTCCTTGAGTTCTGAATACAATTGTCTCATGACTCTTGTTTGGTTATATTATTTTAATACACTTCGTTTATAGAAGGGAACACTGTGCATCCTGCATCCACAGCCGTGGAACAGCGAGAGAGTTATCCCGGACTCTTATTGACTAAAAGCCCCTCTGCCTCTTTACGTGTATATGAACCAGGGTCCCAGGGATCGCACGAGTATGTTCCGCAACCCTGAACATGCACAGGTCGTAGGTAGATATTCCGACGGGGAGCGAAGATACTACATCTGTTCTAGACTTCCCTGTAAAAGGAGCTGGTTATCCCCTACTTGCCCACCACGTGTGCCACGTCACGTCACGGCGGATAATTACCAAAACAGCCATGAATACTAAATATTTTGGTATCACCAAGTATGAGTAATCGGACCCAAAGACAGGAATCAATGGAATCTATTTACTTATGGGGCGTTCCAAGCCAAATCGGATGGATGGAAATTTTATTTTTAGTTGTTCCATTTTGTGATATGTTTTAGTACCTTTCAAATTTATTTTTTGAGACTACGTGGCCTTTTTAGAAAAAGAACAATTCTCTCGATAAATCTGGATGTTATACCTCTCCACAAACCCCCCCCCCCTCCCCCCGCGGCAGCTGTTCAAGCCTAGGTTCGATCCCCCCGAGAGGAGCCGTTGTGAGCACGCTGCTAGCACGATACAGTGACACCGAGTATTTTTACTCACTATTTTAACACATACAATACCGATCACCCCACATACCTGCACACACACAGGGAGGTACATATATGGTAAAAGCTGGACTTGCATGGTGTGGTAGACGAAGGGCGCTATGATGGTGCTCTAAGTGTCGGTTTGTTAGTTTTACAGTGTCGATATCGTTACCAATTGGGCTGATGTAGTGACACTTGATAAGTGTAGGGGAGCGTATACAAATAGTATACTGTAAATATAGAAGTGATTGTGTAATTATATTGCAAAGGACGAGCAGTCCGCTGCGCTGTGTATGGAGGAGTGTGCGAATTGTGGAACGCGGACCCCAACTGTGCATGCGCAGCGTGTTGCGTCGGCGCGGCAGCGCGGACGACAACATCACCCACTCATTCGGGTACCACACAGACGCGAAACGCACGACTCATTTTCCCCCGCAGGCACTAATCGATTACATACGTTTTTTTTTTTCGAACTGACTACACTGTTGACCTGGCAAGGCCTCTACAGTTTCACCGAACTACTAAGGGGAGCGCTTAAAGCACTAACCCGACTTATGTACTGCAACGTAGTTTTTTCTATTTGTTTTTGTCTGCGTATGTTCCTACTTCTTCTTCCATATGTTTGACGTTCAAAACTTTTATTTCGTGAACATTATTATCAGCACCCCTACAATAAGTCTTTATCGTTCATGTCTTTCTTTAAAATAGTTATGGGAATTACACAAAAAAATTGTTTCTTAGCTATATAACGGTTTTCGTATACTTCGTGCAGCGTGGCAGCCATGTCACTAATAAATCGAACATAAAACCAAAATATTAAGAATTAAACACGTCACGCTGCTACCAGTACAAGAGGTGAAGAGTGGAAGGACGTGCCAAGCCCCAGGCCGATTGTATAAACCGGTTTACACTTTAAGTCAAGCAAAGGACGCGTCGCGCTCTAAGCCGACGCGCGACATCACACCTACACTATTTATGTGTACTCACACAGATGCAAAGCCTTGCGGGCTGTACTAAAGTTTTTCAATCAATCAATCAAATCAAAAATACTTTATTCAGTTTAGGCCCTGTGAAGGCGCTTATGAACGTCAAAGTTACCACCGGTTTGGAAACCAACCCAACCATCGAGGAGAACCGGCAAGAAACTCGATCTGGTTTATCTTTTCATTAACATATTATAACTCACATTTTTAAAACATATTTATAAATAATTACATTCGGTTTTGGTGGATGCACAGAGAGAGCGTTATTTCCAGACGTCACCGTCGTTCATACGGTGATAAAGTGTCTAAGAAGTAAGATGTAATACAAACCAAATTGGTCGAAATATATATATTCATTAGTTTTTATATGATGAAAGCACAATGTTAGAACTCTTTTATTAACGAACTTCAAAAAGCAAGTTCTCCACTGGGCTGTATACATTTTTTAATGTTCGTTACCCCAGAACTTTTTGATTTAATGATCGATTTGGAAATCTCTTTTTTTTATTCGAGAGGGTATATTTTTTTAATTTAATTTCATTGGACCAATTTGTATTTGTATTTTTTGACGCCGTATTTCGAAGGGTGTGGCAGAGAACTCCTTGAAATCGAACTGGAAATGTACCGAGACGTTATAGTGCATATTTTCTAGAGTAGAATCTTTTGAAGTCGGTTTTTATTTTATGTCGAAATTTTATTGTTTTATTTATTAAAAAATTAAAAATTAAATTTTTTGTTTTCGTAATTAAGGTAAACTAAAAAAACATTTTATGTAATAATCATAATTTATTAAAATACATTTAAATAAAATGTGATGAAACCATTCCCGTTTAATAATTTATATGTATATATTTACTCGAATTAATTGTTTTCATTAGTGCATTTTCAAATGTATTAATTCTTGCGAACCATGAACGACATCGTTGAGCCACCATTGCAAACGATAGGCGGCAAGAGAGAGAAGACTGAGGTATACGTGTAATAAATAGAAATGGATAGTACCAAACAAAATTCCAAATATCGGGTACAAGCCACACACCCCGTTCATAATATGTAAAATTAAACCTGAAATAGGAAACAAACATAATTAATTTGTGCTTGGATTCTAAAAAAAAACATGTCAGGAGATGGTCAATGAATAGTCATGGAAATTGGGATAAATGTAGTTAGAAATCTATGCTTATAATGATACTTGAAGTATTCGTTGTGTTTATTTGGGCTTTGTGTTTTGTAGGTGGTAGAGCTACGCTGAAGCTATTACTGGTTTCAGCATGAATGGGTCGGCTCGCCCGACGCGCGGGGTAGTACCACCCGACACACAGAAAGCCGACGTGAAGTAACGGTGCTTGCACTGTTGCGTTTCGTTCGGTCAGTGAGAGCGCCGGAGGCCCACATATTTAAAAGGCCGGCAACGCACTTGCGACTGCCCTGGCGTTGCTAGTGTCTATGGACGGTAGTGTTCACTTACCATCAGGTAACCCACCTATTTGCCTACCGTTTGCCCCCTATGATATAAAAAAAGGCAAGAATGTGGTCAAATGTTAAAAACTATAAAACATATTGAAAAAAGAAGACACATATCTGTAATATCCGTCATAGTGGCCTTCTAAGGCGTATAGTTTACCCGGACCAGTCGGTGTATGCCCTATAATACTAAGGAGAATTGTAGAATCTATACCACAATACCCGGATCCGGTACACGGATACCCTTGTACCAGGACCACTAAAAAATCCATCGCAGTGACGTGTCTTTTCAGTTGTTTTCAGTTGTCACTTTTCGGGACCAGGAGATATATGTCAAGTTGTCGAGAGACTTGGAAGCCGGCATAACAGTGACAAACAATCACTTGTACCGCCTAGATTTTACTATGTTCCAAATAATTATGATTACACTAGCTGTTGCTCATTTACACTGTAGTCCGGTGAATCTGTAGAGGCCTCAGGGTCAACAGGGTATGTCAGTTCGATAAAAAAAATCTCATCGGCACCCTCTTATAAAATCTATTATTACTGCTCTTATAAATGCTAAAGAAATGTTATAATCAAAGTGTATTTTTACTTTTTTTTTTCTTCTGTACATAAAATAGATTGTCTGTTGTTTTTCATTTTATTTATTGCATTATACTATATTTTTAATGAAGCCTTACTAGTTGACTAACATTCGCCTCTTTTATTTTAATTACTGCCCTAAAATTATCTCTATTCTTAGTCCGTGGGCGGCAGGAGCGGATTGTTCTCTAAGAACTATGATTTTTTTTTATTATTTTATCCTGTAACATTACCTACATGTATGTAAATGTACAATTGTCTGATGCATTTTTAAATAATACAAAAAAAAATATTATTAACATAATTAACAACGCAAATGAAGTCACGTGTATCAGCTAGTTAAAGATATAACAATTACCATTAGACATAGCGCCTTCCGTTAACGTGGTATTAAAACAAATATATATGTGATGCAATATACTCACACGCAGCAATAAACTATTATATGCAACGCTAACTGCATAATATATCTAGAATGCGATCTAGGTTGCTTTCTAGGCCGAAATATAACCTCCATGATGACAACGGGCACAATTGCCGAGTGTATAACGTGGTTAGAAATTCGCATTACGATTTTATCCAAAAACTCAGGGTATATGAGGCTTCTGTCGTAAAGAAAAAGCGTCCAAAAGAATAACGACACCACCTGAAAATATATTTTTTTTATTTTAAATTATAATTGTGAATTACTTCTTATGAGATCAGCTATCTGTTAGTGAAAGTTCTGGGAAAAATGGTTCAAACGTTTTGGAGATAGTACTGCAAACGAAGCCACAGATGACAGCTAATCTAAAATAAAATAGCCTATGTCACCCGCTGTAATTTTAATTATCTATCAGTGAAATTTCTGTCAAAAACGGTCCAGCCGTTTCAGTGATTACCCGGAACATACAGACAGACAGACAGACCAAAATAAAAAAAAATTATCAGTATCGTGTATACATTCATATCCAATCAGTAAAAACTCGTTATTATGATATTACATACACAGACACTTCATTTTTATTATATGTATAGATAATTAAGCTATTATGGTGAACGTTGCTTTTTACTTCACACTTGCGCTTGGAATTGATTGGTCGCTGTCACGTCTTAGGACCTTATCATACTAGCGGATTGCGAGCGTTCTCAAAGCGGAGCGAACGCCCAACGAACACGCCGCGTATGCGCAACGAATTCGCCGCGAATAGTAGTATCGATACCATTTTGTACTGTCTCGTACAAACGCCAGCGACGCGACGAAAGCGAAAACGTTGCCTATCTGTCACGCGTTCGCGACGTCCTCGCTGTGCATGCGCGGCGTGTTCGTTAGGCGCCCGCTCCGCTTTGAGAACGCTCACAATCCGCTAGCATGATAACACTATACGCTTTATATTTTCTCACATCCAATTGTACTATAAAAACATTTCTTCGATTCAGGTTTCCTCACGATGTTTCGCTTCACCTCGAGCCGATATTGCTACCAATTTAAATTAGAAAATTTCCGCGAATTCCTAATAAAATCGTTTGTACGTACCTTCCCTATGAAGCACGTTTGTGGCCTAAATTTATATAAAAACAGTTCTATATTATCCGACGTACGACGGTACTACAAGAACGTTTCTCAGGTTCACGTTATCTCACCCTGTTTTGCTTTACCGTCCGATATTAATGTATCCAATTTAAATTAGTACAATTGCGAGATTTTTTTTATATTATAGGGGGCAAACGAACAGGTGGGTCACCTGATGGTATGTGATCACCACCGTCCATAGACACTAGCAACACCAGGGGAGTCGCAAGTGCGTTGCCGGCCTTTTAATATATGTGGGCCTCCGGCGCTCTCACTGGCCGAACGAAACGCAACAGTGCAACCACTGTTACTTCACATCGGTTCGTTAAATCGCAGTGATTATAATAAAAAAAAACGAAAGTAGTGTGTACTTAGTACTACTTACTACTTATTGCTAAGTAGTACTTATTACTACTAAGTACTATTAGTACTTATTACGTGTGCGTTAGAAGTTATACTTCTTTGGCGTAACAAGATAAAAATCTTTGCAAAAAAATTATCTTTCCCCTTATTCTACGTAAATTCGCACACTCACCCAAGTGGAAGGCCACACCAAGCTACTGAACATTGTTTCTCTAAAATCTCTCATAAGTTTTGGCAGTTTATAATCTTTATCACCCTTATTCATCAGTATTAAGGTCTCGCAGATCAATCCGATTATAGAATATCCTATTTGAAGACCCTGTAATTGGAAGAATTATATTTTTATTGCCAGCTAAATGAGATGTTATCGTCTAAATATATATATATATACATAAATAAAAGTCAACTCCCGAATGTATCTAAGCGCATCACTTCAGAACAGCTGTACGTACCTATTTGACTAATATAATATTTATTGCCGTGTTTGTAATTGTGCATCTGGCAAAGCTAAAGTTGACTACGTAACGCCAAACACCGTTAGGTGTATTCCAGCAGTTGCACTTAAGAACTAGTCACCTTCTGGGCTTAGTCTGTTTACCATCTTAGACCACATCGTTGTTTAATATCAGATGAGATAGTACCCGAACGCCAATACCTATTTTTTTTTTTATGTATAGGTAAATGTTTTGACCACAATCACATCTGATATTAAATGATGATGTGGTCTAAGATGGTGAGTCACGCTTAACCTAGAGCGAGACTGGCTCTCAAGTGCAGCTGCCGGAACACACCAACAGGTGCTTGACGACAGATTTTCAACTTGAGGGCGGTAGCTAGACAGACGGACTTAGAAAAAGCCCTACCACCGTACCATGGTTTCATCACGACGTTTTCCTTCACCGAAAGTTCCGACTCAGTTGCTTGGATTCGAACCTACGTCCTTCGACGCTGTGTCCGAACACACTACTGACTGAACCATCATCGCTTCAAATAAACGCTATAAACTATAGAAAAAGATATAAAAAACTTACCACAGTCCAAGTGGTGAAGTAACGGTACTCCATACTTTTGAACACATTGATACCTTCATTCCCGATGGAATCCTCAGTTAGATTGGCTGCTCGGATTGTATATCGCATGTATATCAAATTACTGATGTGCATGAGAAGTGTAGCCGAGTAGCCGATAACTCGACAGTAGATCTTACTGTCCATGATTCTGGAATTTTAATATTTTCTTATGTAATATCAAACTGCGCAATATAGTTGAATGTACTACAGGCCTCACTGATCCTTTCAACCAGTCTGAATATCGTTGTGCAGAACACAAAACTGGATATGAATTCGTTTTTTTTTTTTTTCTAACAGGCTATACTCTGTTGACCTGATGGACCTTCACGGCTTAATCGGACTAATAGGACGAGCGCTTACGACGCTCAGCCGCTTGGCAACAAACTCCAAGGCGGTAAAGTGGCCGAACCTAGGCTTGGGCTGTTGGCTTGGATACAACAACTCGAATTTTACTAAACTAACCTAGTTAAGCTAATAATGCGTATACGAATTACCCACGAATTCAAACATGTATTTTGTATTTGTCAACTCGGCTAAACTTAACTATCCAAGTTCGGAAAACAAGGGAAAAGAAAATAAAACCCTTCCATCATATGTGAAATATGAATTCGTATTAACATCGAGACAACTTGTGTATAAATATATGCCAATTTTATATCCTTATACATATTTTTACTTTGTTTTCTATGAAATTCTTGGTTGTGTATTACGCCTAAGTCCGAATTTAAGGCCACATTCAAAGCGGCCAAATAGGTTAACGATGGCTGTAAGCAGTACCATAGAATAAATTAATTTAACGCAATAGATAGAGAGCAAATGATTGCAGGCATTATGCTGTTGTTTATCCTTAGTCGTCTTTATTATTATCAATTACTAGTCGAGTGTTACTGCAACGTGCTAACAAGTAAGCATTAGGCAATATTCAGCAGATGTGAGAAAGAAAACACTAAACGTTGTTCACACCAAAAGTCACGATACGAACAAACAATTAGTCTTGCTATTTCATGTAAACTGCATATTTTGTCTCGGTGAATTTTGTGGTCTGTCCTTTGTATTATTTTTTAATGTAATTGCCGATTTTATGCCTCCTTTTTTAAATGTTATTATTATTATTCTATCCCGTATAGAAAATGTTGAATGATATCTAGCCTAGATTATATTCTGAAATGTTCAATATCCAAATAAAATAATTTACCACTTCGGTTTTTTTTTATTGACGAAGGGGTTACTTCGCGGAAATCTATGATAAAAAATTTGGACGGGCGTTACTACGTTCAAACGGAAGTGCAAAGTAACAAAAAAATCCAAGGGGCAGTGCGAAGTAACGTGCAGCCTAATTTTTCACTTCGGTCCTATTTATATATAATGAATTCACAAATTCAAATCAATGTACTCGTTTCGCGTATGTTTTGACTTACCCCTGGCAACAAACACGCTCAGAACAATATTTAATTCATTTTACACGCTTAAAACTAAATTACTAAGCTTGTGATTGGAGGCCACTTTCTAAATTTTAATATACACTACATTTGTAGATGTTTTGTTCGCGGATATTCCTTCTTCTTCTTCTTTATTTTTTGGCTTCGTCACGGTTTGTGTACTAGCCAGCGTCAAGTAACAAGATTTTGCCAAGTAAGTGTCTTGTGATAATTATAATGTTCTAACAAGATGGTGGTTTCCTTGTTACAACTTTCATGGAGTTTTAGTGGCATCTCAGAATGCATGCTCAGTGGTATTATTTCCCATCCACTTCACTTGTGCATAATTACCGAACTATATTACGTAAAACACCACCAATATTACAAAATATAGAGTCTAATAACACAAGATTATGAATAAAATATAAAAACCACTACATGACAGACTAAGATCCCGCCAAAAACTCTCGGATATTCCTATAAACATATTGCGTACGTAATCGCGGGCGTGTATATCTTTCAAAGAGAACGCATCAACTGGCTGTTTTGCTTGTTGTCAGTGCGCGAACACATTGCCAACGCTAGAGACACGTGTCGTAATGGTGATTACATGGAAATAGGGTTCAAGTTCAACTGGACAATATAGATAATCGACCACTTTACATAGAACTTCGATTTAGTATTTTCTTGTTTTGCAATATTTGAAACTAATCGTAATGACAAATGAGTACCAGAAATACCTGTTTTTAAATGATAGTGTAGATTATAGTTGTATAAACTTTAACCTATTCGTCAAAAATGTTGAGATGTAAATACCCTATGTCCCTTTTTTCAAATTCAAAACTAAAAATACTTTATTCAATTTAGGCTCTAAGAAGGTGCTTATGAACGTCAAAATTACCACCGGTTCGGAAACCACGTAGCCATCGGGAAGAACCGGCAAGAAACTCGATCGGGTTTATCTTTTTAACAAACACTTATATATTTAAAATACATTACACGTTACAATTATTTTTTGTGGAAGCACAGAGAGGGGTCAATTCCAGACATCACCATCGTTCACATATTGATCCATTCTATAATAGTCCTTTGACACCAAAACCCGCTTGACATGACACTTAAACTTACAGTCCGGATAAATCATTAATACGCTTTAGGACTTTGTTATAAAATCTAACACTATTACCTAAAAAACTGTTACTTGTTTTACTGAGTCGGAAACATGGGACGACCAGTTTGTCACAGTTTCTAATGTTTAGATCATGCCGGTCTTTTACGAAATCCATCTTTTTAAAGTTTTTACGAACATACATTATAAATGACCAAGAATGTACCTTTTCTGTTCTACTGGACAAAGTGTAGTAAATGTTTCATATGCATTAATTGTAAGCCCGTGGCGTGATGGCCGTTTTGACAGATTACAATAATTGACATAAAAGAAAATATAATTAAGTGCTGCTTTGTCTTGCATTAAGCATCGACGCGAGTTTGCTAGATGTGGTGGTCGTGCTGGCCAACGATCCTATGTGTATAGTTATATATAGGATATAAATGGTATATACTACATTAAGTATTCCGTATTTTGAAAAATTTTAATGCCGTATTGTGTTGTAAATAAGTATATCCACCATCTTCTTACTCTGATCCCACCTAAGTAGGGTGGGTAGGCACAACATGTTTGTTTTTACCATTCTCCCCTGTCAGACGTTATTTCAGTATTCACACCTTTTATACATATATCATTTTTCACGCAATCTATAATAGATAATTCATCGTCGTCACATTTAAAATGACATTCCTAGTCTCACTGATGCACAGTAATGAGGGTTCATACTAAATTGGTCACTTATTTCATATATATCGCTTGTTACACACTAACCCATTTGATATTGTAATTGAAAATAGACGTTAGTACAACCGAATAAAGGTGTAATTCTATTGAGATATGCAGTTTGAATAAACGAAACGGAAAGTAGAAAGTCACCTGTTGGAATGAACTTCGATTTTGTATGTAAATATTTAGTCCGTTAATGAATCAAGAGAGTGGCTAGGTATCAGAAAACTGAGAAATAGCATTTTAATGAAGTATTTTCTGGCAGTTACAAATCCCTTTGGCGCGTTCTGAAAAAAATAGACAGTGACGTCTTCGTTTCAAACAGAAGTTGCGCGCGCGATGTAACACACCATGAAGTTATCTCTACTAACGTCTATTATTTCATTACAAATCTATAATATAAAAATGAATCGCTGAATGTGTTGCTAAGTGCAAATCGCGAGAGCAGCTGAACCGATTTCGTTAATACTTTTTTTTACAATATTCCTTGAAGTACGAGGAAGGTTCTTACGGAGAGAAAAAATTGCCTGAAAAAGTCTAAAAACAACACTTTTCTTTACTCCCATAGAAACGATTCTAATAATACTTAAAAGTCAATTTGAACTTTAATACCATAGCATAAAGTTTAAGTGTTAGTGGAGAGGTTCCGGGAAGGCAAAACAATTGAGTGACGTTAGTATCGCATAAATATTAATGTCAATATTTGTCAATATTTTTACGATGGGTAACATTTAACATTATATAGCGTCCCGAATAGCAAAGTATTAAAAAAAAATTAAAGAATTGACTGTTAGTAAATTGTATGTGTGTCATTTATTTCAAACTTTTATGTATAGTACTTATTAAGTCGTTCGTACTTTTGACTCGGTTCAAAACGGTTGAGTCTAAAAAGATTATCCTCTACATTCGCTCCAAAGCATCATAACTACTCATATGCATACATAAGTACATACACTCTTTGTTATATAAAAAATCAATTACTAACTGTGTTTATGCGCATGATTTCAAAACGGTTACACCTATGTATTTGGCTATTCTGTTTGTAAAAGTCAAGACAGTGTTTGCATGAAAGGGAAATGTTTGAAAACCCATACAGAAAAATGAAAAAATTGTAACGAGACTCCATATAAAAAATGCCCTGGACAGGTTGCAGAGACGGGCTGTCAGCATTTTTTTAACGATGCAGATATTACAGAGTATATAGAGCCGCTTCAATTGCGCAGGGGCATTGCCTCATTTTGCGTCTTCTACCGTCTGTATCACGGCGAGTGTTCTGAAGAGCTATTTAATTTAATCACTTCCTCTCATTTCCATAACCGAAACACGTACAATATTGCAATAAAACGAATTATATAATATTATTTATAAATGCACCTGAATTTCTTTTTAGATCGACATTTTTATTTACTAAATTGCTATTAAACTGTAATAGGCGCTTTTATAAATTTAGCTCCTTTTACCATTTGTTTGTGAACCAATCAGTTTTATTTTTTTATGTATTTTTTTAAGAGTTAGTTACTATTCGACAGCCTACTAAAAGTGCAACTCAGCACTCCTTGTTCTGAGAAACCAGTCATCACTTTAATTACGATACATTCATCCCGTGCGCAGTGTTCCATTGCAACCTTATTACTAAATATTGACGAGATTTAGTGCTACAAATGAAATTTGGAAAAGTTCCAGCGTGAAGCAAAACGAATAGAGAGTTATAAATAAAAGTTTTGATTATTAAATGATATTGAAAATAATTGTATTTCCATTTTTTTTTAACTTTTAATTTCGTTAATAGATACATAATGCAAAAAAAAAAGAAAATCCGTTGACAAACAATGGACAAAGATGTTCTTTAGTGCTTTTCCTCTGGCTATCTACACATAGATGATTCTGGTAATCAAATAGAAATTTAAGCATGGACCTTATGGGATCGAAAAATAAAAAATATATTTAACTTATATAAAGAAACCTTCCAATTTATAGCAATATGTTGCATTTTTGCATTTTTGCATTTTTGCATTTTTTTACATTATGATATGTATATTATAGTAGTGAAAGATTAAGAAAATGAGTAGTCCGGTGGAACTGTATAGGCCTTGCCAGGCTAGCAGTGTAGGTCAATTCGAAAAAAAAAAAATTAAGAAAATGTCTGTTGAACGCCATCTATTGGCTTTCATACATATTAATTAATTACTGAACTTCTTATAGTATTAGCATTTATTTATTTTGTGTGAAAATAAATTATCAACCATTATTATTTCGTATAGTAGACTTAGTAATGCAATACTGTAGTAATGTATATTTATGTTATAAAATACCATAGCTTTTGGATGAGGCAGAATTCAATTTACTTATCTCCTTTTCTCTCGCACTTAACCCTTAAATGGACAATGTTGTTTTTAAACAACATACTAAACATCACAGATAAAATTGACCTTCTTTTAATTTTTTGTTAATTTTGACAACTAGTTCTTATTTCTGAACGAATTTTGTACTTTTTTTAATGTTGGCATAAAGTATAGTAAATTCATGTCTAGATTTTTTTACTATTTTTTTCTAGACAGTGTAATACATGTCTATTACACAAATATATATTTTTAAAACGTGAAACAAAAATCGTCCATTTAAGGGTTAAGTCGCTTAAAAATACAATAAATTTTGACAGAGTGAACTGAATTTAATGAAACAAGGACTAAATGTTACTCAAGGATATGCTTTATGATAAACTCAGTACTTTATCAGTTCTGCCTGTTCAAACAAACAGACCGAGAAACATTTCTAAAAATGATTGAAATGTATTTTATTACTTATTCCTAAAACCACTCGAAACAGTTTTCCTCCACAAAAATCTAAAAATTATAGATAGATATAATGTATCTATTGATAGGTTTGCATTATATAAGCGCTTAAAATTGATTGCACATAGGCAACTTGCGGACAAGAAAGCATTATGTAACACGCAATAGGTGTAAACGAGTATTTCAGAAATTCGATTAATTAATTTACTGAAAACTGAGGAACACTGTTAGAGGTGAGACTTTCCACCGCAGGCAACCATTGAAATAATTTACGTGGCTTTAAAATTGTAAAGTGGCTAAAACATAGTTAATTGTCAGAAAGAGTTAGATATATATCGTGAACAACGACTGGACGCTAACCAAGTGCCCCGTAGAGTCTCTGAGAACAGAATCGTTCGAAAAGAATGAGGTACGGTTAAATCGTCAACGTTGAATTTTAATATTTTAATACACCTCTTTATCTAATATATTATTTATTGCTGTACGAAATTCCATGCGGACGTTGTTTAGGGCACAGGTAATTTATTTATGGCGTGTTCGGACAGTGCGTCGATTAACGTCGAGACTTGATTCATTGCAACCGAGAGTCGGAGCTTTGGTGAACGAAAACTCGATGATAAAACTGTAGCATGGTAGTAGGTCTTTTTTCTAAGTCTGACGGTCTAGCTACCGCCTCGAAGTTGAAGATCTATCCCTAAGCGACTATTATCGTATTCCGGCAGGTACGTTTTTTGGCATACATTTTTTACCTACTAGCTTTTGTTCGCGGCTTCGTCGTTCGCGTCACTTTAGTTTGATCTATCCTTGGGGAATAGTACATTTTTTGCTAGGTGATTACTAGACCCTATGTCGTTTTCTGTGCCGTTGATGAGATGTATTTCGCTATGATTGGTTAACTATTTAGGTTTTTTAAACAAACAAGCAAACTCACATTCACGTTTATAATATTAGTAAGAATCTTTATTACCTATTAATTGCCGAAGATGATGACCAAAAAAGACCAAAAAATATGATTCTTCGTTAACCCCTGTACTGTTCAAATACGTGAAGGTTTAAGTTCCATACAAACGAATGTAGAGCTCATGAGGCATAAGTCTACAGAATGTTTATGGCAGTACAAGCTTAAAAAAAAACACCTGATAAAATGATGTATTGTAAAATAACAATGATGTAAAATGTTAACCCTTAATAACCTAGAGTTTAAATTTTGATACCAATCTTTTAAACCGAATGTTCACATTACTATTAGTTTTGTTTTTATAGGTTGGCTGTACGTATTTTACTGTTGTATAATATTCTTTCCAACGAAAAATTATTTTTTTTCTAAATAAATATGTAAAATAAATATTGTGATTTTTTTTAGCTATTTTTCCCTTCATCTAGACCCTCAAGCAAACACAGTAATATTAAAAATAAATCACTTTCGTAAATCAGGCTACTGAGGGATAAATTAACGTTATGTGACGTAAATTTTAAAATTGTTGTAAGCGCCATCTATCCGCTGATTTCCCGTACTATATATGAATATACAAAGTTTACATGTCTTAAAATGTCCGATATTGTTTGTTTATAATCTTTTGAAAATCTAAAATTTATATATCATGCTTGAAACAAAATTAACAATTATACTATACACGCAGTAGTTTTATGGATTTAAAATTATACTATTATTCTAATTTTCATTATTGTCTTATATGTATTTAATTCAAAACGTCCGCATTGTGTTTCTCTTTACGATGTAAAATTAAAATTTGATAAACATTTATTATTTAATTAGACATAATTATAAATATTATCAATGTTATGAAATCAATAGCGCGTATATTCGCACACATTAACCTCAAAAATAGCCCTTGCTATTAAGAAAAATAAGTTATTGATTGAGGACGGCTTTAAGTAATACAATTTTACAGCATGGTCGTTAGGATTAAAGCAGAAATGTATAGAGTTATTAAGATGAACGAACTACACACTTGGGGCGATAGTTGTTATTATTGACCTTTCTAAATTATTATTTTACACTACACCGCGCGAAGCCAGACCTCAGTCACACACCTGATAGAAAGCGAGGACGAGTTCTAGGATGTAGCGCGTTCGCTCCGTAAAAACTTATTCACTCTTCTTTTGAAGACCGTTATATTGTATATTTTGGGAAAGATAGACAAACGGGTAACGCGTTCCATTCCTTTACCGTTTAAATTTGTCGTAGCATTGTATTTCAAGGTCGAGATATTTCAGGTAAAAATATCGAATGATGTAATTAATGAAACCATAATTTTATTCCGAATTGGTATGATGAATTATAAAAAAAATCTATTGTTTCAAAAGAAACAATTCATTTATTTATAACTTATTTATTTCATACTAGTTGTTTGCACCGGCTTCCCACAAGTAAATTAATGAAGAAAATGAAACGACGAAATCTTTGCTTTTCTGTACGACCGTACGACCGTGTAATGGAATACAAAATGGCGACTGAACAACGACGGAACGTCAAACTGTAGGTTCTGTCAAAATTTTTGAACATTTCCCCCGCTGTCTTCTCACTCAATTACTTAATCACATTTTTAAATATAACAATTTATAAAACCAAATTATTCATTTTTCTGTACGATTTTCCAAATATTTCCTTTCATACAAACCTTGCAAATGAAGTGATGCGTTTACAAAAATCCGACAACTGACTTTCAGCTATCATCATTAAGTAGGATCGGTACAACATGTTTTCCATTTCCACTCTACGTTGTCAGGTGTCATCTCAGTTTTCACACCTTTTCTTCTTCTTCTTCTTCTTTATTTTTTGGCTCCGTCACGGTTTGTGCACTAGCCAGCGTTAAGTAACAAGATTTTGCCAAGTAAGTGTCTTGTGATAATTATAATGTTCTAACAAGATGGTGGTTTCCTTGTTAGAACTTTCCATGGAGTTTTGGCGGCATCTCAGAATGCATGCTCCGTGGTATTATTTCCCATCCACTTCACTTGTGCATAATAACCGAACTATATTACGTAAAACACCACCAATATTACAAAATATAGAGTCTAATAACACAAGATTATGAACAAAAAAATAAAGGCCACTACATGACAGACTAAGATCTCGCCAAAAACTCTCTTTCACACCTTTTATACACATATCATTGTTAACACAGTCTATCCGTAACTTTTACAGTCCTCCTCTGGATTTATTATATTCATTCGCTTTTATAAAACTTTCCTTCGTTTTCTGTCACTGGTACTATTTTCAAACTTCCTCTGATACACTCAATCTTAATCTTATCCATTCTAGTTACACCACACATCTGCCGCATCATTTAAACATTCACATCTGCCACGTGTAATCTTCTATCATCACGATAGGCCTTACAAAAGTTTTATCCATATTCGTCTTGAGTTTCAAGGGCATTCGTGGGTCGGAAAGTTTTTCCTTTTACATAGGAAAATCCATTAGCGATACCCCCACCCCGCCAGGCAGCTAAGGATGGGTTATTGTGGACTCCCACAGTCTAAAAACTTATGGCGTACTTCGCAAATCTTGTTGGCCGTGGACGGGGTACACATAGATTACATTCCCTCGATGGGTCACAAGCCAACCCTGAGATTTTTCGCTAATTCATCCGCCCTGCATATATTCTTAGAGAATTCTCAACTTAAGAAGTAAATCTATTTCAAGTGTCAGTATTACAGTTAATAATAAAAATAACAAGCGACTTATGCGTTAAAACTTGTCTGGACAGGAACTGTTATAGAATATCATGTATTTGTCCTTGCCTTTTTGCTTATCTGAACAGTTACGCACATGCATAGCCCTATTTTCGTCCCAGTCGTTAAAGGTTTCCGCGTCATACGGTAAGAAATAAAAAAAAAACAATGCGAATAACTAAGAAACACGTTTGGGATTGGCATTACATTGGCATTAAATATTATTATGGGAATTATTCAGATCCGTTTTAAGACGCGAATACTGAAAGTTTAATAATGCAGGTTTAAACTACTAAATGTGTCTTTTTTATATTATAGGAGGCAAACGAACAGGTGGGTTACCTGATGGTAAGTGATCACCTCCGTCCATAGACACTAGCAACACCAGGGGAGTCGCAAGTGTGTTGCCGGCCTTTTAATATATGTGGGCCTCCGGCGCTCTCACTGCCCGAACGAAACGCAACAGTGCGACCACTGTTACTTCACGTCGGTTTTCTGTGAGAGGGTGGTACTACCCCGGGCGAGCCGACCCATTCATACTGAAGCCAGTAATAGCTTCAGCGTAGCTCTACCACCTACGGTGTTCAAACCCTTTCAGATACCTAACCGCCTAACCCCTTTTTTTAAGAGGGGAAATCCTTCATGGATCCCCTCACAATTCCGAGGGTCAGCGTGAGGGTTATGTCAGACTTCTACTGACTAAAATCCCTCTGCCGCTCAGCACGTATGTGGACCCTGGTCACACGCTTGGGTCGCCCGAAGGTGTTAAGCTAGGGACCCTCATCTCTTCCGAGAGGGTCGTTCGACGGTTCACGCGATTTTACGCGTTAAGGCCCTCTCGGAAGAGGCCTTCTCCCAGGGGGGGGTGCTCATGGCAGTGTCCTTGGACATTTCCAATGCGTTCAATACCCTCCCCTGGGAATGCATTATGGAGGCGTTAAAACACCACGGAGTACCTCTGTACCTCCGTCGGATAGTCGGGTCCTACCTCGAGGGTCGGCTGGTCACCTGCGTCGGGCAGGATGCGCGCACCCACCAAAGGGAAATATCGTGCGGTGTTCCACAGGGGTCGGTGCTTGGCCCGCTCCTGTGGAACATCGGGTACGATTGGGTGCTGCGCGGAGCACTCTTGCCTGGCGCAGGACTGACCTGCTACGCTGACGACACGTTGGTGACAGCGCGCGGGAAGACTCTGCGGGACGCTTTACGGCTGGCCACGGCTAGCGTAGCTCAAGTGGTCGGGAGGATCAAGTTGCTCGGGCTTGAGGTGGCCCTGGATAAGACGGAAGCTGTTTGCTTCTATGGCCGCCGAAGAGCACCGCCTCCCGACACACACATCGTAGTTAGCGGAGTCACGATAGCCGTGAAGCCGGCCATGAAGTATCTAGGTCTGGTGCTGGATGGTCGCTGGACATTCGAGGCGCACTTTCGGCAGCTGGACCCCAAGGTCATGCGCTGTGCCAACGCGCTGGCAGGCCTTCTGCCCAACCTTGGTGGTTCCGGCGCCGGATGTCGCGCCTTGTACATGGGAGTGGTGCGCTCCATGGTGCTCTACGGGGCCCCAGTGTGGCACGACGCTCTCACTTCTTACGGTTCCGGTACCCTAAGGAAGTTACAGCGGGTGATGGCCCTCAGGGTCATCAGGGGTTACCGGACCGTATCGACGGAGGCGGCGTGCCTGCTGGCAGGCTCCGCGCCGTGGGAGCTGGTCGCCCACTCCCATGCCGTAATGTACCAGTGGTGCAGGGAGAGAGCCGACCGGGGGGAGAGAGTGGCCCCGGCCGAAAAGGAGGCGTTCAGGGTCCACCTGCGCCATTTCGTGGTGAGGAGGTGGGGCGAGTACCTGGCCATCTCCGACTCTGGTCGTGGAGTTGTGGAGGCCATCAGACCGCGCCTAGAAGAGTGGGTGCAAAGGACGCACGGGGGACTCACCTTCCGGCTGGTGCAGATACTCACCGGTCACGGCTGCTTCGGCAAGTATCTGCACCAGATTGCCGGGAGGGAGCCGACGCCTAGCTGCCACCATTGCGGCAGCCCCGTGGACACAGCGGAGCACACCTTGCGGGAGTGCCCCGCGTGGTCAGGTGACCGGAATGCCCTTATGGCAGTTATAGGAAGGGACCTTTCTTTGCCGACCGTCATCGAGGCTATGATCAGCGAGGAGAGAGCGTGGGCAACAGTTCTCGCATTCTGCGAGGCTGTGATGCTCAAGAAGGAAGAAGCCGAAAGGGAACGAGAGAGGGCGGCCGAGGCGCCTGCTATTCGCCGTGGGCGGTCCGGACGCAGAAGGAGAGGCGGGGGCCTCGACCATCAGAGGCCTCCCTAACATCCCCTCCTGGCGGCGAATGCGGGGGCGTTCGCCGCCACGATAGGAGGAAGACCCGTGGAATGAAGCCGGGCATCCGCAGCTTCCAGTGAAGCAGGTGAAGAGAATTTGCTCTTCGCGAGAGGTAGATCCCCGCCAAGAACATCTGCGGGCGATCTGAGCGCGAGACCAGGGAGCGGAGTATGCCCATCGTGACCCCGCACCCTGGTCTAATTACGCGCACACCATGCGGAAGTGGAGTTTTAGTCAGTAAGAGTCTGACATAACCCTCACGTTGCCCCCCGGCAGCGTGAGGGTATCCATGAGGATTTCTCCACTATAAAAAAAAAAAAAAAAAAAAAAAAAAAAAGGGACCCTCATCTCGAGAGATCGCCTAACCTTAACTTAGCCTATTCCTGACCACTCAGAATATGGTTGCGTAGAACATAAAAATGGATATAAATACGTATAAATTTATATATATATATAAACATCGACATACCTTAAAAATAAATAAAAATGCAAATTTGAGATTCCTATAATAATATTTTAACTTCGTTTCATATTAAAATATTGATCTTGTATTAGGTACGCGCAAGCCCGAACTTACGGCTATTTTGAGGGCGGCCCAAAAAGATTGACCAGGTGCGTTTTTCATTGGCCTAGTCGTAGGGGCCTAGTGGTATGACCGATAGGATATGAATTCGTGATCCGCAGCTTCGAACCCCCCCCCCGGTATTTACTTAAACGCCGACTTAAAATAGGATATGTAATTGGTTATGTGAGTTTTTTAATTGTATCTTAAATATATTTTTTTGAAACTAAGACATAGTATTATGTGAAATGAATTGAATAAAATATTATTTAATACTTAGGAGTCGCGTTTTTTGAAGGCGATTCATTTTTCTTTGTATAAACGAAGAAGTTCGGAAAATTCTTATCTTTGTCGTACTGTGAAGATGTGGAATCGCCTCCCGACTAGTGTGTTCCCTCCCTCTTATGATATCGCGTCCTTCAAACGAGGAGTGCAGAGGCACTTTTGTAGGTCGGCATGATGGCGACGACTGCCGTTTCTATTTAACACCGATAGTCGCCGTTGTTTTTGGACTGTACCGTACTTACCATCAGGTATTGTACAGATTTTTTTGTGTTGTATTTCTATAAATATGTAATTATTATTAATGTTATCATATTATATTGTAATAACAGTCGTGATATTGTTAAAATTAACCATTAATAACGTAACGTAACGTAACTTCAACAAGAAAGCAGATAAATGTTCGTGGGTCTCCGCTTACGAATTGATAACCTCAATTGTTTTGGTCACGCCAACATAGACCTCCGTCGAGTCTCTCGTTACCCCTAGGGTTTCACCTGGACCATTTTGAGAACTAAGGGTCTAAGCGATAGTGTAACCGTGCCAGCTTCGATTTCTTAACGGCAACATCTCAGAGACCATCCTATGTTCAACCGCCTATTTTTTTTCGGGTGGTAGAGCTACGCTGAAGCTATTACTGGTTTCAGCATGAATGAGTCGGCTCGCCCGGCGTAGTACCACCCTCTCACAGAAAGCCTACGTGAAGTAACAGTGGTTGCACTGTTGCGTTTCGTTCGGTCAGTGAGAGCGCCGGAGGCCCACATATATTAAAAGGCCGGCAACATACTTGCGACTCCCCTGGTGTTGCTAGTGTCTATGGACGGCGGTGATAACTTACCATCAGGTGACCCACCTGTTCGTTTGCCCCCTATAATATAAAAAAAAAATCTCCTCAGATGTATGAATTTTCAAAAATCCTTTTACAATCGCCAGTCGCTTTCAAGGTTTTATACTTCTATACGCATCATTTTAACCTACGCATTGTCTGGTAATTAAACTTGAGAATTTTAATGATTCAAAAAAAATATATAATGTATAAACATTATTATATATTCAGCCGTATCCGCTCTATAATCGGTTTACGTCACCAAGAACTTGTCCTTTTATATTTCCTTTTAAATACAAGCGAATATATATAATTTGCAGTCCGTTTGAAGAGATCATCCACTTATTTATCTTCATATTCGCTCTAATATCTTGCATAGAGCTATACTCGAACGCGCCGTACTGCACTTTTATACCGTTCCTTTAAAGGAGCGTGGAAAATTCTAGAACGCTGACGTCATTACACGAACGATTCCACAAAGTTTGAGACGGGTTATTTTACAACCCTATTGTTTCTGGTTGAGTGTTTTGTGTCATTATGTGTTTTTTTTAGTGGGGTTCTATGTTAACACGTTTTCCTCTTCCACTCTACCCTGTCAGATGTAATTTCTGTATTTATACCTTTTATACACATATTATTTCTCATATAATCTAGCCATATCTTTTCTGTCTTCCTTCACTCCTCCTCCTACACCCATCCACCTTCATACTTAAAACGTTTATTGTTACATCACTTTTATCTCTCCTCATGACATGCTAATGTTACCTTATTACAAAAATTAAATAAAATCAATGGGTCGATAAATACGTTTTGTTCAAGGTAGCAATGTTACTTCTAAGGATATTTCTACCGTAAAAGATTTAATGCTGTAATTATATTGCTTTTGGTAGCCTCTCTGACCGAGACATTTACACAAGGCCATAAGTCTAAGTGAGGGCAATCAAAGTTATAGTAGCCAAATAAGGATCTAGGATCTTCAAAAATGTAAATGACCCAAATGTTATAAATATTATAGCAAAATAATGGTATTTCCGGATCCATATGTGTATGACCTTCATTCTATCAATTTACACAACGGAGTTTGATAAAACTTTACAATAGTATAAGTTAAAACATCCCAATAACAGATGGGCTATAGTTTTTTTTAAATAAATAATATTTAAGTAAGCGAAGACATCAATCTGTCAAGTAAGTTAAGAAAAAAACACCGTCTCAGAACTATTTCATTTTGTACTATATAAAACTTTAATGGTAAAGAATAGTTAAAAATAAATAAAAAATTGAAGCGATGATGGCTGCTCACTTGATAGCGTTTCCGGACACCTCATCCATTCGCGAAAGTTCGAATCCTTGCAACTGAGTCCGGAGCTTTGGATAAAGGAAAACATCTTGACGAAACCATAGCATAATGGTAGTAGGGCTTTGTCTGAAATCCGTCTGACTAGCCACCACCCTCAAGTTGAAAATCTGTCACAACTTTAGCAGATCTGCCCGGGCTTCACACAGAAGCAGTTTACGTACAGTCCGCGCTTTTGTCTTTGACCGCTCTGACTATAAATGCGCAGAATACAGCATTAGGTATAAATACACCTTGTATTATATATATATATATATATATATATATATATATATATATATATATATATATATATATATATATATAAATAACATCGAGACAACTTAAATATAAATAAATGCCAATTTTAGATTCACTTAACGCAAGTCCGAACTTACAGCTATATTCAATGCGGCAATAAAATTGACAAGGACTGTACCTCTGCACCCAGATGTAGCCGGTACAACCCACGTATAATTTGGGAACAAAAGCTCATAAGTGAAGAAAAAACACAGTATTTAAAGTTTCTATTTTTTGCTATATGTATAAAAGTCAATAAGAGAACACACCTATACTACGTGAATCGTTTAAGGGGGCAGGGTAAAAACCATATTTCTGAATTACTACATGAAAACAAGAAGGCAAGAGGGATCTTCTTATATAATAAGGAGGGTTACCAAGAAGCGGGAGGGGGCTAAAACATTGCTAAACGTAGGTTACGTAGTATGGGTATGTTCGTGGGAGTCTCAGCGTCGTACTCTGGCTGAGGCGGTGGAGTATGATATGTCACTGCCGAGCGTGCTCGCGGCCATGCTCGGCAGCGAATTAAGATAGAATGTAGAAACCTCCTGCGAAGAGGTCATCTCGCAGAAGGTGGCGGCAGAGAGGGTCTGCGATTAGAATCTTCTAAGTAACTCTCTCCGCCAACACAGAACCGGTTTGAGGAGGCGGCGTTTTGTGCGTCTCCTACCACCTCCGTAGCCGAACATGGGGAGAGTGCCCATCTCGCCATTGCACAGGTTCGGCTGACGAGGAGGGAGCGGCTGGTGTGTACTTCACTCTGGCCCCTTTATTAGGACGACGCCCGGCGAACACCTTCCGCAGTCCGCTTTCCACTGCACGATCCCATGTCGCCTCAACAAAAGCGGCGGCTGGTACACCGTGGGGCTTTAGTGAGTAGGAATCTCACACTACCCACTCTCTCCCCCGAGAGGGTAACGTGTCCATGATGGATTTCCCAACGTTAATAAAAAAAAGTTTGGGTACGTTCCCTAATGTATAAAACGACAAAGGTGTCTCTTTCGACAGCAGAATTATCCAATTTATACTAAGGGCCTAGGCTAGAACATCTTACCTTGAGGCCACGTCACGCACTGATTGACTCAACGAATAATACGCACGTCCTTGTTCACAGCACTGACGAAATTAAATCCGATTAACTTTATATAAATATATAAGTAAACGAGGCAGTTTTTGGAACGTTACCGTCGACAGTAAAGACCGATTGTATAAACAGCTGTGTTATTTATTAATAAGAGTGTGGGCAATAATCTATATGTATACATATAAATAAAATTGGAGTGTCTGTTTGTAATATCAAAATAACGACTTTTTACTGATTGGATATGAATGTATAAAGGATACTGATAACAAAATTACAATTTTTTAAATTTTTGTCTGCCTGTCTGTATGTTCCGGGTAGTCACCGAAACGGCTGGACCGATTTTGACAGAAATTTCACTGACGGATAGTTAAAATTACAGCGGGTGACATAGGCTACTTTATTTTAGACTAGCTATCATCCGTGGCTTCGTCTGTAGTACTATCTCCAAAACGATTAGACCTATATTCATGGAACATTCACTGACAGATAGCTAACGGTATAAAAAGTAATTAAAGCTTTTTATTTTGAACTAGCTTTTACCCGTGGCTTTGTTTGCAGTACTATCTCCAAAACGTTTGAACCATTTTTCACGGAACTTTCACCAACAGATCTTATAAGAAATAATTTAAAATTATTAAAAAAATGCATGCGGAGCTGGTAGGCAACAGCTAGTATATATAAAAAATCTAATAACGGTTTTCAGTCTGTAAGTTTATTGTTTCAATAATACATTTTAATATACCGTCTTCCAAAGAGAGAAATGTGAATCTGGTAGTTTTCGCCAAATTCCGATGTAACTATAGATACTCAAATTCAGGGAAAAATTGAGTAGCATTTTTTTGTAAACTATACATGTCTTTGATTGATGAAGGCGTTTGATTGCCCTTTTCATACATGCATTTTTCACGAATTCATATGTCTATGAAATGGATCGGTTTTTTTTATTATTATTAACGTGGGGAAATCCCTTATGGATACCCACTCTCCCGAGATTAGCTTAGTCCGATCGGGAATTTCGGCGACAGTTCAAGCCGAGGCACACCGAGTGCCCTTGCGCTCATCGCCTAAACAAATCGGGTGGGTGCCTTAAGCGCTCCCCTTAGTAGTCCGGTGGAACTAAAAAAAGAAGGCGTGCGGACAATTAATTCCAGGTGGAAGTGCAAAGTAACGTCCACCCTGATATTCTAGAAATTTCTGTTTTGAAAAAACGTGAAACGTACTTCGCTACGGACTCTTCGACTTCTCTACGAGTTCTAGTTAGATGCTTCTCTTTTCCTTAGAGCGGTAGTAGTGTGGATTGCAAAATTAATAATTGATTCCTGTCATGAAGTAAAGAAATAATAAAAAGTATATGATTTTTAAATGCATTTTCTGAATTGAGTCAGTTAGGTTAAAATGATGATGGTGTTTTAGAAGCCCGCCTGGCTAGGTACCACTCTTAACTTCAAAATCCGTCGCCAAGTAATTGTAGGTGTAGGTTCCAGCAGCTGCACTTGAGAACCAGCCTCAGAGCTTAACATTAGATGAGATTGTGGTGTATAATGCTAAGACCTATAAGGTATAAAGAAGCTATTTACAAATTCTCTTAAAAATATTAAATAACCGTTAACAAAGCGATTCGCGTTAAAAATAATTATGAATTATAATTTAGACATTATAATGCTCAAAATACATATTAAAGTCTTTATTACCAACTAGCCTGATACCCGCGACATCGTCTGCAGTGTTTATCAAATTAAAAATATATGTTATGTACAGAGAAAAGAAAATCAGCACCACACCGCTTTTCTCACTTCTCCACAGCAAGAAAGCACACATCACACTGAACGAGTAGTGCTTATAAAAATCGTACTTTCTAAATAATTTAATAACGTCATATTAAATTAATTTTTTTTTTAAATAAAAAGCAAGTGCCTAAAGACTACATAAATTAAAAAAGATCAAAATGTATCCAGTATACTTTTTGAATGACGCGCACGTAACGACAGACATCTATAGTTTTATTTATGTATAAAAAAAAAATTTTACAGACTTGAATATATATTTCCCATATAGGCTATTAAAATCACTAGATAAAGAGCATCGCGTCGTCCAAGTCCAGATATTTTTTTAACCTCCCAACTTTTATAGACATGTTTCGTGAAGAAGTACAGATAGGACACAGGTTATCATTCATATAGAAGAAATGTACTGTTCCCGATGGATAGATGCTTAATGTTACCGCGTGTGACCTACAGGCAAATGCTAGTGATTGAATAAAACAATGGATTCCGAGCGAAATCGCGGTCTACAGTTCGTTTAATTCAACCACAATGTTGACGTAGGTGAATTACTAATTATTAAATTACAATTCAATGGATCATTGCTCATAACAAATTTATACTTACACTACAGTATCGTGTATTTTGAATTATAATAATTGTTAACATTACTTGTCCATTGTATTAAATATGCAAACGAAGTGTTAAAATGAAAAATAATAATTAATATACTTTATTAATTTAGTTAACAAACAGCCAAATTTACACGAAGACAGTCTAGGTACAGGATTTCTCAAAGTGTGGTACGTAAACCCCTAGGCGTTCGCCATTCGACGGTAGGAGCTTCGCAAGAACATTGTTAGGTGGTAGAGCTACGCTGAAACTATTACTGGTTTCAGAATAAATGGGTCGGCTCGCCCGGGGTAGTACCACCCTCTCACAGAAAGCCGACGTGAAGTAACAGTGATTGCACTGTTGCGTTTCGTTCGGTCGGTGAGAGCGCCGGAGGCCCACATATATTAAAAGACCGGCAACGCACTTGCGACTCCCCTGGTGTTGCTAGTGCCTATGGACGGCGGTGATCACTTACCATCAAAAAAAACAAAAAAAAAATTACGTAATGGTGTCTAGATGACTAACAACTTACAAGCACGGAGAGTGTTCTGAAGAGCTGTTCGGATTGATACCTGCTGCCGAGTTCCATTACCGAACGACTCGCCATAAAATGAAATTCCATCAGTGTCATCTCGATGGTTGGAAGTCGACTACTGTGCGGTTCTCGCGTGCGTTTTCTCTCACGTACGTCGGCACTCTGGAATTAACTCCTGGCGGCAGCGTTACCGGACCAATACAGCCCACAGACCTTCAAGAAACGAGCCTACTCCTTCCTCAAAGGTCGGCAACGCATTTGTGATGCCTCTCGTGTCGCAGGTATCTATGGGCGGCGATGATTACTTAACGACAGGTAATCCGTCTGTTCGTTTGCCATCAATCGCATTAAAAAAAGAAAAAAAAAACGTGCGGCGCATATGAGTGAGAAGTAATGTTAAAATTGTCCACCAAAATTACTCCTAAAATTGACTCAATTTGCGACAAAAAAAGGCCATCTATTACATTATTAACATTAAAAATATATGTCTTTTAATACAGCATTTATTAATTTTTATTTAAATTACGTCCTTATTTTCTTTAACGACCATTTTTATTATTATCTTAGGGAGGAGGAGGTTCTTTAATTAGCTAGTTAAGGGATTCGCTAATATCTGGATCTGGGAACTTTTACAGGGATTCGTGAAGCCAAAAGTTTGAGAAGCCTTGGTCTATTATATACATTTAGAAGGAATGGCTCTATGCAAGTGCAACTTTAATTATAGGTGTTTATCATAATAAATAATAAACATGATAGAGGTAACTTAATTAAAAGGTTAAAAGCAAAAACTAACTCAACAGCATGTACGAATCTATTTTTCTTTTCTTATCTTAGATTAGCTATTGCCCGCAGCTATGCATGCGTTTTTTTTGTAATTTTAAATTACTTCTTATAAGATCAGCTATCTGTTAGTGAAAGTTCCGTGAAAAACGCTTCAATCCTTTTGGAGATAGTACTGCAAACGAAGCCATGGATGATTGCTAGTCTAAAATAAAGTTGCCTATGTCACCCGCTGTAATTTTAACTATCCGTCAGTGAAATTTCTGTCAAAATCGGTCCAGCCGTTTCGGGTGTCGGGACAGACAGACAGACAAAAATTTTAAAAATTGTATTTTTGTTATCAGTATCGTGTATACGTTCATATCCAATCAGTAAAAAGTCGTTATTTTGATATTACAAACAGACACTCCAATTTTATTCATATGTATAGATTCGTTATAAATATCTCTTTATATTTTGGTGCTACTGTTTGTGAAGATGTCTAGATTTCAGGTTTTGAAATTAGCTTTATAATGCAATAACATTATATACATTACCCTTGGACTGTTCAAGACCGTAAAGGTTTAAGTTCCATGCAAACGAATGTAGACTTCACGAGGCATAGGTCAACAGATTCTTGGCAGCATTAGCTGAAAAGAATACCCGATTTATTACAAAACTTTGAAAAATAACAAATGATGTATTGTAAAATTATAATTTCATGTAAAAATGTACTTTTACATTATTTTTTCATTTGTACGCACTTTTTATTTTTCTAAATCATGAAATATGCAATGCACGAAGTAGTGAAATAAAAAAAAAACACATAATCCGCCATTTTGAGATGTGGGTCTTAAAAAATCAGCCGAGGGGTTGATGATATTATAATATTCATCAATATTTACTACCTTTGAATATTATTTAAAAGCAAAATATTTGAAAGCTGTTTTAAAAAAATCATAGCATTAATTTGATAGGTATAAATATTTATACATCGTCAATAACTTTTTTTTTATTTGGCGATTTTTTAAGCCTAATTTTTTTTAATATTTCGTACGACTTTTCAAAACATTTTCTTTAATACAAACATTATCATGTCATGTCAAATACAACAAAACAAAAATTAACGAAATTGATGCAGCCGTTTGGAAGTGATGTGTATACATTTATTTGACAAGACATTCGCCGTCGTATTTATTACCATCTAAGCTTACTTACAACTTAACATTTAAAAAAACATTGTGGCTTCTTTTTTTTTATATCATAGGGGGCAAACGAGCAGGTGGGTCACCTGATGGTAAGTGATCACCGCCGTCCATAGACACTAGCAACACCAGGGGAGTCGCAAGTGCGTTGCCGGCCTTTTAATATATGTGGGCCTCCGGCGCTCTCACTGCCCGAACGAAACGCAACAGTGCGGGCGCACTGTTACTTCACGTCGGTTTTCTGTGAGAGGGTGGTACTACTCCGGGCGAGCCGACCCATTCATGCTGAAACCAGTAATAGTTTCAGCGTAGCTCTACCACCTACAAAGCTTTTCTAGCCAACGCGCCCATTCATGAAATTCTTAATGGCTGAATCAATCTTGATATTTTTATAGATAGGCGATTTAGTACGTAAACTCGTGTCACAATATTGAGAAGCTCGCGCAAATCGCGGTTAGTAGGCGATGGTTTTATTATCGTCTTTGGTGATTCTCTAATTTCAACTGTACTGTATTATCCTTATATATTAACCCAATAGTACTTATGAAATCACCAAACTTTTTTTTATACTATATAGATAAACGTTTTGACCATAAACTCATCTGATAATAAATGATGATGTGGTCTAAAATGGTAAGTCACGCTTAACCTAGAGGGAGACTGGTCTCTCAAGTGCAGCTGCCGGAATACGCCAACAGGTGCTCGGCGACAGATTTTCAACTTGAGGGTGGTAGCTAGCCAGACGTATTATCGTGCTATGGTTTCATCACGATCTTTTCCTTTACCGATAGCTCCAACTCAGTTGCTAGGATTCGAAACTACGTCCTTCGACGCTGTGTCCAAACACACTTCCAACTGAGCCATCATCCCTTCAAAAAGCACTTCACCCTATAAGAGATCCGATGTAGGGTCACAGTCCTCTTCGCGAAGGGAGCTATAGAAATAATCACTTCGCCAACCCACAACAAATTAGCGATTACAAACTCAGAAAAATCTTACAGCTCTACATACGAGCAGATTTGTCAGGTTCAGCTTTCCTCACGATGTTTTCATTCACCGTCAGCCAATAGCGTTAATAATTTAAATTAATAAATGTATGCGAATTAAAAAAAAGTATGTGCTTATGACCACACGAAAGAAGTGAAAACTTGTATATATATATAATGTAAACAAATAACGCACGGAGGTATATCTATATACATATATACACAGTATATATATAAGTCATGGGAAGCATACGGTGATGATGACGCGAGTTTCTCGCTTTTTGTTCACGCAAAAAAGTGAAGAACGCATACTAGGTTTCAAATCTGCGGATATCGAATTGACATTCCAGCAGTCAAACCACTGGACGACTCCACGAGCGTGTTTATGCGATACAAAAAAAAAAAAACAATCAACCAAATCAGTAATTGAATTAAATGACGGATTTCAAAGAATTATTACCTACAGAATAATAATGCAGCACGGAAATGCAAGCGGGCATTTTACGAGGTGTTGCAATATTAAGGTCACGGTTTTGCTTAAGAGATTAACTGCTATTAAGAAAACATATTAAGCGACAATGTAACTATGCATTTATCACTACATAGTATAAAACAAAGTCGCTTTCTCTGTCCCTATATCCCTATGTATGCTTAAATCTTTAAAACTACGCAACGGATTTTGATGCGGTTTTTTTAATGGATAGAGTGATTGAAGAGGAAGGTTTATATGTATAATAAAATAAATTAAATAGTGGAGAAATACCGTTATTTTTGAGGTTACTCCAAAATTAACGCGTGCGGCCCACGGGCAGTAAAGAATAAATCAAAACTACTGGATCGATTTTAATCATCTTTTCAGTGAATGACATAGGCAATATATTTTATACCCGTGCGAAGCCGGAGCGGGCCGCTAGTTATTTATAAAACTGAAGTTACATACGAGCGAGTAATTTACCTGATATTATTTTTCACCGATCCTCCCGAGGAAATTTCATCAGTTAATTTTCAGTACCCTTCCGTCCCTCGAAACAGAGGGGTGCGCTCCCACGCCAGCGTAATCACAGATCACGCCACCGCGGCTAGGCTGTGAATGTTGCCCCAGCACACATACCTAGGCTTCCCTCGGTAGCGGCTCAAGCCTAGGTCCGATCCTCCGGAATGGAGTCCTCGAGCACGTTGCTCGCGTGAATACAATGACACTGAATAAATTTTCAAACATAGTTATTACAACACAACACCGATCACCCCACACACGTGCACATACCTACATGTAAGTACACATAGAGGTTGGGTTTGTGTTTTTAATCCCTTTTTCGAACGGAGTTAGTTTACATTAACTTAGTAAAGTTTTCCTCCCGGTCTGCGCGTCCACGTACCGGTCCCTCGTGGTGTGTGTCGATCTAAAACTTCGAGAAATCCACAGTTCTATTATTTCGCACATACGATGGTATTTTAACAATATTTCTTGGCTTCAGGTTTCCTCACGATGTTTCCCTTCACCGTCAGTTGATAGTGTTACCGATTTAAATTAGTAAATGTACGCGAATTTTGAAAAATTAATTGGCACATGCAGCTTCTATTTAGCTTCTATTTACTTTTATAATCAATTGCTGTTAATATTCCTTGTACAAAATAAAACAAATAAATAAATTACATTAACGCCCTATTTGATAATTTACCTATTTTAAGTTACCTTTGTTAAATTTTATCATTACTGCTTAGCCTCTTAGAATAAACATAATGATATTTTGCTCAGAACCAAATATCTTTATTGAAAATTGTCATTATCAAGCAAAAATTCGTCTTGTGATGAAATGACGTCAGTGGTCCAACAAAATGGTATCCCTGTGTTAGAAGTTTCTAGAAAGTTTTAGTACCATTTCAGAATTCATTAACTTGTAGATAATAATAACCGCGCTATATTTTGCAATATGTGTCACTAATATTACATATATAGTCTCAAATAATGCAAGGTAATGAATAAAAATGAAAACCACTAAACGACAGTGTAAATCCCGCCAAAACTCCAACACACAGATTAATTATATTTGCGTGCGTAGATTATTGTAATTTATGGAAAACAATAACTGATTTGTAACTGACCTTTAAAAGTGTCAGTTCTGTACGCATGCTTATTTATTCTGTGGCGGTTTACACGGTCAATGGTAAAAATTTATAAGAAATCAAAATATTAATGTTAGAGATGTGAAACAGTGCAAACGTGAATGACCGAGAGTATTAAGTGACCACGAATTATTTTTTTAATCTATTTTTAATATTTACGAGTGCAAATTTCAAAATGGCGAAATCAACAACATCCCGGTAATTATTGTTTAATTTAATTTGTTTGTTTGTTTTGTCGCTCGATTATTATTTTTTTACACAGATAATTTTTTTTTTTTGTTATTTTTAATGTTTTAAATTGATTTATTAAGAATATCCGTTAACTTAACTTACTATATTTGTTATGGTCGTAACGAAATATAGTATAACCAATGTACCATTTAATAATTAGTTATTTATTATATATATATACTAGCGAATGTCCCCGGCTCCGCATACTTTTTTATGGAGTAAATATTTTTAACCCGATAATTATTTTTTTTAAATATAGCTATATCCTATTATATGTAAAACTATTGTTGATAATTCTTATAGGTTATTAATTTTGGAATGACACACTTCTCGTATTAATATGTAAGTTATAGACGTCGCTAAGCTTTCTGACCGCACTGTACATGGGAACGCATAATACAAATGTACTCGTCCTTATAACATGCCCGTATTATATTAACCTATTACTTCTCAACTTCTCTGTCATTGGTGCTATTTTCAACTGTTCTTAATCTTATCGATTCTAGAGTTATACCACACATCCATCTTAACATTCGCATCTCTGCCATATGTAGTTTTCTGTCATCCGTCTCTTTCGTAGCCCAACACTGAGATGCATACAACATGGCTGGTCTTATAATAGTTAAGTTAGTAATAGTTGCTTAAGTTACTTACCGTTAATAAACTTTATTAAAAAATATAATCGCCATTATTATTATCGACTTCTTGTCAGCGTGAAGGCAATTCGGATATCCCATTTTTAAAAAGTTTTCATCTTTTGATGCGAAAATTTTCATCAGTGCTTCTTTGATATCATCTCCTTCAGTTTTGTTATTTTTTTGCCATTCAATAAGGGCAAGAACAAGTGATAGTTAGAGCGTGCTAAATCCAGGGTATATGGTCCTATCATCTTCATACTTGTGTAATATTTCTTCCACGGTGAAATTCGTACAAAATATAGTGGCGTAAATAAACAATATCAGTACTCATGGACACACTATCGCTTCACACTTAAGACTAACTCGTATCAGCTTTGTTTGAGTTAATTCGCTACGTCAGTATGTGTACATCAAGCGATAGAAATAGAGACACGAACTTGGGCCAAATAAACATTTGTGCTTACATGTCGAAAATCGCTATCATGAAACGGATAGAACTTTCCAGTAGACCTAGTATATTTCGCATCATGACAAAAAGTACGTATGCCTAACAGATTTTGCTGCATCACATTGGGTAATTCTATTTTTATTGTGTTTGTAATTATCAGGACAAGGTTGGAAAAGTTGTACGGAAAAGAGAAAAATTTGGTTTAAGAAATCTGCATAAAAAAAACATGAGTGGTATGAGACAGAAGACAGTAGGTAGATCGTCAATAATTTAGAAGTCAGTCAGATGTGGATGCAGAAGTAGTGTCATCGATAGTTCCTGCTCCCAGGCGCAATAGGTGGGAGAAGGCACCATGGGGTTTTTAGTCCGTGGAATTCGGATATAAACCCACCCCTCGCCACCCAACGCGGTGGGTATCCAAAACGGATTTTTCCCATGTAAAAAAAAAGTAAAACGGTCAGTCAGATGTTCAGATACAGTGCGGGTTTTGTAAAAGGGAAGATTTAATGTCATTTTCTTGATTAGTACACATCCCGTGTGAAGCTGGGATGGGCGGCTAGTTTGGCCTAAAAACGAGCTAGGCGTACTAAATTAAAACCGCGTAAAATACAAAGAAATAAGTTATCAGACTTAGACGAAGATAATGTATGTTATCATATATTAATAATCAATATATCAAAACGGTTAAAGGCGCGCGCGACTGCTACCTAGCTAGAAGATAGCTTTTTCGTTTGACCACCACCACGCACCACGCTCGGTAACGACAGATCCATACCAACCACCGTAACCAGAGTGTGGCGCTACCCATCCCACGCAGCGCATTTGGACAAGGTGTGCTGCGCGGTGTTCATCTCAGAGCCGTACACGTGACATGCGGCGGTGCGCTCCCTGTACGTAATCCGGTGCAGGTACCACCCGAAACATTCGTGTCCGGTGAGTACCTGCACCAGACGAAATGTCAGGGAACCCCTCTCCTTGTTTATTCACTCCGACAGGACCGGACGGACGGCGTCAATGGTATATAGGCCATTCTGCGTGTCCGCCAGGTCCTGCCTCCACCTCTTCATCTCATCTCTCCGGACCTTCGTCCTCATCTCTTCAATTTCCCTGCGAGCTGGAGGCTCCCCCCGGCGTTTCTTAGCCACTGTTTATCGATATTCGGCCGAAAGAACTTCCGCCTCTAGCTCCCGGAGAAAGGAACCCGTATTCTTTTTTTTCTTTTTTTTTATATTATAGGGGGCAAACGAACAGGTGGGTCACCCGATGGTAAGTGATCACCGCCGTCCATAGACACTAGCAACACCAGGGGAGTCGCAAGTGCGTTGCCGGCCTTTTAAATATGTGGGCCTCCGGCGCTCTCACTGACCGAACGAAACGCAACAGGGCAAGCACTGTTACTTCACGTCGGCTTTCTGTGAGAGGATGGTACTACCCCGGACGAGCCGACACATTCATGCTGAAACCAGTAATAGTTTCAGCGTGACTCTACCACCTAGAGAGTATTCCACTTAAGTAGGGTCTGTACAAAGTATTTTTCGTGTTGTGATGTATAATTTGGCTTAATTCTTACGATCGGCCGCGCGTGCTTTACATCAACCCTCCTTGGTATTATTTTGTAGTATCACTATATGTGGGAAAATATGTAACTGTTGATTTTTCTTCATTCAATACAATGACGTAGACCGAAGAGATGATTATGTTAGTTGATTCCTCCAATCAGTATGTTTTGCCCAGCAGTGGTAAGTTAAAAGCTAATTATCTATAGAAGTAAAATGATAGTACATCTGTCGTTGTGCGCGCATCACTAAAAACTATTCAATAGTATACAAACGATTTTTTAAGTTTTACGACTTATGCACTTGGTTCTTATTAAAAAAAAAACATGATGACGTTATAGTTCTAAGGCACTACGCGTACAGTGATGTGTGTTTTCTTGCCGGGAAGAAGTGGTGCAAGCGTGGCGCTTACATTTTTTTCATGTACAGATAAAATATATTGTTAAGATAATAAATGGCTCAAGCGGAATCGCGGCTATCAGCTAGTGACGTATAAATGGTTAAAATCGTGATTCGTAAATGCAGGCGCGTAGTGTTTTTTTTTTTTACAATTATAACTTTTATGAAACCGCGAACTTACTGCTCGTAAGTTTTGTTTGGAAATTTCCATAAAGCTGGTTTTTTTCCGATGTTGTGATTCCAAGACAAAGAGTAGAAATCGACGTGTGGCGTTCTTTACTCTTTTATCCAAGTCGCTTTTATAACCGACTTTAAAAATAAGGAAGTTCGCAATTCGATTGTATTTTTTTAATGTTTGTTACCTCAGAACTTGGGCATTTATAAATTGATTATATATATTTTTTTAAAATTTATTTTATTCTAAAAATGTCTCTAAAAAAGTGCGAGATTTTATTATTACACCCGTGGTTAATTAAAAATATACCGAGACACATTAATTTTTACTTCTTAATTAATCCTATCCTAATGAATTTAACCTATTGTTTACTTATAATAGTGGAATAGATTCAGTTTTGTTCCCACGCATCGATGACTCATCGTTTGATATTTCATTTCTTAACGAAGCTGTTCCAGGATATTTGAAGAGAATTCTAGAATGGGATTCAACCGAGGTCGTAGCTAGGCATGTGGTACACTAACTAATTAGTTGCTCCGAATGGGCTCCATTTTCTTGGATACACAAATTTATTATTTTAATAAATTCATTACTAGTAACCTTTGATAACCTGTTATGGTGAATATTATAAATCGTATTCTAAACTTCGTCTCTCAAGTCGCTTACACTCGCATATGATTTAATGTAAATTCTATTATTTACTAGCTGTTGCCCGCAGTTCCTCATGCGTTTTTATTTTTTATAATTGTAAATTACTCTTTATTAGATCAGCTATCTGTTAGTGAAAGTTCCGTGAAAAATGGTTCAAACGTTTTGGAAATAGTACTGCAAACGAAGCCATGGGTAAAAGCTAGTCCAAATTAAAAAGGCTTTAATTACTTTTTATAACGTTAGCTATTTGTCTGTGAAAGTGCCATGAAAATAGGTCCAATCGTTTTGGAGATAGTACTACAGACGAACCCACGGATGACAGCTAGTCTAAAATATAGTAGCCTATGTCATCCGCTGTAATTTAAACTATCCGTCAGTGAAATTTCTGTCAAAATCGGTCCAGCCGTTTCGGAGATCACCCGGAACAAACAAACAGACAGACAGACAAAAAATTTAAAAATTGTGTTTTTGTTATCAGTATCGTGTATACGTTCCACATCCAATCAGTAAAAAGTCGTTATTTTGATATTACATACAGAGACTTCATTTTTATTATATGTATGTATAGATATTAGAAATCTGCTCATGATATCTCCCGATAACAAAAACCAAGTAATATATATTAACGTAATGTTGAATATAAAATACAGTCAATCTTTTTCGCCGTTCTAAATATAGCCGTGTACATTCGGACTTACGCTTAATACAGTCAACGCTTCAATATCAAAACCAAGTTAAAATATAATTATGGGGGATCAAAAATTTACATATGTTTATCGTTAAATTGTCTCGATGTAATACCTATTATATAACACGAGTGTTAAATATAGCATTGAGCCATACTTAACAGGGGTGTACTACATTGGACTACTTTGAACTTTTGCTGTAAAATAAATAGCAATTTGCACTTTAATATATTTATTGCTCTCATAAAATAATACAACTTGCGCACCACCCATATACACGACAGTTACACAACGTTGCCTAGTTTAAAAAAAGGAAACAATTATTAAACACGAGTTTATAGATAAATCTGTGTTCTGCGCATCTATATTCAGTGCGGTGAAAAAGTTTGTCGAATAATGTATATACGTTTGATTAGTCATCGGAATTTAATTTTATTCAGAATTTATAGCTCATTAATGTCCACATTATTCATATTTTATTGATATAAAGTCCATTTTTTTTCAAGTTTCACCTCGTAAACGTGATCGAATAGCGATAAATCATTCCTTATTGACTTGTGTCATCGTCAGTTTTATTTCTATGGCATTAAACTATTATAGGAAACGTTTTCATTCTCTCTGACCGTGAGCATGCTTTATATCAGGGCTGTCCAAACCACGGCCCGCAGAATCTTTTTTATCTTCTTTGTTTAAATACATTAAATGAGTAAATTATTATTCTTGCGACGAAATTCAAATGTTTAGGATATGTATTCGATTATGCCGCACACAACACTATTCACTCGAGAACTCTGGGAATTCCCCGAACGTATAATAGGTACACCCGACACCGCGCGTTGTTCATTTATTGGGCTTTAAAAGATAAATTAATGAAAAAGTAGATAATAAAATAATGATACTTATTATACTTGTATTTTATTTTTATAAATATTTAGCGGCCCCCCAATGTATTGAGTCATTTTTGTTGGCCCTGGGTCCCATGTAGTTTGGACAGCCCTGCTTTATATGATTCTAGATTTGATGAGAGTTCCGTGTACCATATATTCTTCAACTGCTGCTAACTATCTTGTTCCCTATAAGATATTTCCTCTGCTAATATATCAATACATTGCACTTACCATCTCTAGGCTGGAGCGCCTCTATGCAACCTACTTCCTTTTGACCAGTTCCAACGCAAAGCGGCTCGAATCGTCGGCGACCAAGTGCTTTGCTTAAGGCTTGATGACCCTTTGGCGCTTCGTAGAGACGTTACGTCACTTCACGTCTTTTATAAAATTTATTTTATATATATATATATGATAAAAATACATTACATAGTATTCACAAAAGCGGTCAAGGCCCTGCGGGCTAACAGCGTGGGTCAATTGAAAAAAAAAAGGTCAGTCTTTGTGCGCGAATCACTCAAATATAACTTGATAGATTTCGATAATTTTTTTGAAGTGAAACTTCTTTCGAATCTGGGGTCATCAATCATCTGTGGTGATGTTCAGGTGGGTCCATCTCCCTATTGCACAGGTTTGGTTGACGAGGAGGGGGCGACTGGTGTATGGCCCCTTATTAGGACGACGCCCGGCGGACACCTTCCACCGGCCTGGCCGTTGGGGAGGCATGGTGATAGCACTGCACGATCCCATGTCGCCCCAACCAAGCGGCGGCTGGTACACCGTGGGGTTTTAGTGAGTAAGAATCTCACACTATCCACTCTCCCCACGGGAGGGTGGTGTGTCCATGATGGATTTTCCCACGTTAATAAAAAAAGGCCCGACGGACGTTGTCCTGCCCTGATAATAAAAATATATATACTTATGTGCATGGAATGCTTAAGGCGGCTTGTCTTTTTCCGATTCTTTCAACCAATTTACAAAAAGAAAACTATGACAAATTATATACCTAAACCTTCCCCGTGAATTACTCTATCTATAGGAGAAGACCGCATTACAATCCGTTCAGTAGTTTTTGAGTTTATCGCGAACATCCAGACAGACAGACAGACAGACGCGGCGGACGACTGTGTTTTATAATGTTTAATAAGTAAAACTTATATATATATAGAATATCGAGTAATTTTTGAGTGATACGCGCACAACGACAGACTTGTATAGTTATATATAGGAAGAAGGAAGATGTCAAAATCTTCCCATAACTATGCAAATTATTCTACTAAAAGAATCGTAAAATGCGATTGTTTAGTTTTCTGAGAAAATCGCAATGAATAAATAACAAGTTTTTTAAACCGATTAAAAACACGAATTAATTACCTTTTTTCACAAAACAAAATTCACACGAATTAATTCAAATTCGTTTGGCAGAAATAGGCATAAGAATAGTTACGTGTGTGATTTTTTTTTATATTATAGGGGGTAAACGAACAGGTGGGTCACCTGATGATAAGTGATCACCGCCGTCCATAGACACTAGCAACATCAGGGGAGTCGCAAGTGCGTTACCGGCCTTTTAAATATGTGGGCCTCCGGCGCTCTCACTGACCGAACGAAACGCAACAGTGCAAGCACTGTTACTTCACGTCGGTTTTCTGTGAGAGGGTGGTACTACCCCGGGCGAGCCGACCCATTCATGCTGAAACCAGTAAGCGCTCTCACTGACCGAACGAAACGCAACAGTGCAAGCACTGTTACTTCAAGTCGGTTTTCTGTGAGAGGGTGGTACTACCCCGGGCGAGCCGACCCATTCATGCTGAAACCAGTAATAGCTTCAGCGTAGCTCTACCACCTACATATATAGAGGTCGCTATTACAGTCAACTTACTGGCGTATGCCTCTTTGTTAAAGTGAAATGATTTTATTATTAACAGTTAGCTACTATACAAGAACGTTATTATATAACCTGAATCATTCGCCTATACCAGTACATAGGACCTTCGTGAAAACTACATTCGAACTGGTGGAATACTTTTCAAGTGATCATGTTCAGATGTTGTATATTGTATATGCGGCAATACATTTCAAATTCCAATTTTAATCGTTCATATGAGATAGTTTATTTTTTTATTGTTTTTATACACCGTGCCCAAAGTCCAAATTTTACCGTTCATAAGATTCTTAATTACTTTTTATCATCTTTAAATATTACAGGTATAAACCATTTGAATATTAAAATTGGATTAGCTAGCTGATTTTTAAATCTAACGAGACATATATACTCACTGTCCATTAAAGTTGCCATACTTGAGTTTTTTTTTTCTTGAAGAATGTTTGTATGCTTTCCATATTACTATAACTCGCCACTGTAGTCCAACAACTTTGTGCACGACAGTACTACGGGGCGACATGCGTCGGCGGGACGCGGTACTCTAGATGTTGACGGGGGCAGGTGGTGTAGTGCGGAAGAGAAACGTCGTGTTACCTCACCCCGCTTACGTCTGTCGCAACCCAGGACAGTCGCGCACGAACTTGTCTAACTATAGTAGATGGATGGATTTTATTCTTACTAACTTTTATATTGTATTTCATGCGGATAGTTGCCAATGATATTTTAATTGTAACATTCATTTTTATACTTAGATTCCAGTGAATGCTCTATTAATTGGTGGTTATTTGAACAGTTTGTTTTTTTTTAATATAATTTTTATAATTTCGACAATTAAGTTCGTTTTTGCAATAAAACAAATTATAAATTTTTGTTACCGTCAAGAAGCTTTATTTAATAACCCAACTGTCATTATTATTAATGACTTGTCGCCAGTGTGAACACAATTTGTATGGCCCATTATTATAAAACAAAAAACCGTTTCATCTTCTATTGCGAATAATTTAACCAGTGCTTGTTTACCTTGTAGCGACACACATACGTACACCAAACGTGGTATGTGTGTACTACAACAATTCATTGGAATAACCAGCGGCACTAACGAACTCCGAAATTAGTTGGCTTTACAACGCGACTAATTAAGTCTTGCCGCCCAAGGTGGCGACCACATGTTACCAGGGAGCAATTATAATCTTACCGACAAACCGCAAACAATGCGACGAATTGTTATAATCCCAACTTTTAATCTTTATTATTTTATTGCCCAGACGTGTATTATTAATTCTTAGTTTTAATTTTGCTTTACGACCGCAATACTATTTGTATTTTTACGTTAACATTTCGACCGCCTGTAATCCTTTTCACGTGTTCTGTTTTTATACCTTTTAAATATGCCCTTTGTAGGTGGTAGAGCTACTGCTGAAGCTATTACTGGATTTCAGAATGAATGGGTCGGCTCGCCCGGGGTAGTACCACCCTCTCACAGAAAGCCGACGTGAAGTAACAGTGCTTGCACTGTTGCGTTTCGTTCGGTCAGTGAGAGCGCTGGAGGCCCACATATATTAAAAGGCCGGTAACGCACTTGCGACTCCCCTGGTGTTGCTAGTGTCTATGGACGGCGGTGATCACTTACCATCAGGTGACCCTCCTGTTCGTTTGCCCCTATAATATATAAAAAAAATATATATATGCCTGCTCGCCTTCAATAAAGGAGGATTCGTAATCCAGCTGCCAAAGCGGGGTTACTAGTCTGCACTAACAGAGTCAAATCTTTCATTTACCTCCGTACCTTCTGAAATTAGCAAGTGGTACCCATGCTACCACATCCGCTAAACCTTCTTAATCTTTAAATTTTTAGCCCTTGAAAAAATTTTGGAAGGACAAAAACAAGTGGGTAGTCAGGTACTAAGTCCACGCAATAGGTGGAATATAAGTATTTATAGATTTTGCGTCGAGTATAACGTAAACAGATTTTTTGTAATTTCTGTTTGCCCCCTCCCCTTGGTCAGCAAAAGTAAGCAATACTCTTACCTCCTCCCATGGTTACGTAAACATGTATATAAGTATTTTTTAATCTATTCTGGTTTCCTTGTTGATTCATGGACAGCGGTTTATAAATCTATAAATAGGGGATTTATTGTCTATAGAGGAATTAATTCATAGTCGTTTGCTTATAGCGCGATGGCAGCTCAGTGGATAAGATTGCGCGTTTCACATATCAAACCTACACATCCAGCTCTCCCTCCCACCTTCCCTTATGACATAACAATAATCAAATTCACGAAGACCCCTCCCCCTTTAGTGGTTACGTAATATTTGTATGGCCCCTAATTAATAAAATTTTAATATTACCTTAATACACGTGGGGCTCCTTGTGGGGCGATCTTTATCTTTTTAAACTCTTTAGTTTCTATTAGGGCACAATATAAGTAGTATATACTAGATACTTCCACTCTTTGAACCATGAAAACTAAGGTTCAAAGTCCATGGCTTATACCAATTGAACTATTCCTCAGACTATTTCAGGTTGCGAATGAATCGATATCATTAAAAAGTAAGTCTATATTGTTAGAACCTGATTAGTAATTAAAACAGATATAGTTGAGTCTCTTTTTTGCGGGATGGATTCCATAATTATGGCGCAAATCGGAAAGCGCGAATACGAAATAATATTTTGTATGGACATATAGAGGATGACTTTACGGGTTCTATGTTCGATCGCCCGGAGTGGAATCCTCGAGAGCACGGTGCTAGCGCGATACGGTGACACTAAAAATTTTCACACACTAGCTCAATAACACAAATCACCTCCACATACACACATTGTGTGCACACACACAAAGGTTTTATTATTTTCCCTTATTTTTCAAACTTGGTTAGTTTAGTGTAGCCGAGTTTACAGATATAAAATACATGTTTGAATTCGAGAGACACACATACCGGTAGATATGTGTGCTTTACTAATTCTTATATGCATGATTAGCTACATTAGTTTAGATAGATTCGCGTTGCTGCATCGAAGGTAACAGCCCAAGCTGAGTATTTCAAATGAAAATCTCCTTCTCTTTTTAAAATGGCAACATGTGCGCACCCAATTTCGCCAGTGTCACATGGATAGAACAATAAGTGATGGATATGTATCCAAGTCATTTGATTTAATCTTTTAACATACCCAACCGGGCTATCTACAAAACAGATAACACTAACAAAACGCATACATACTACAGATAAAAGATATTGTTAAGTTACAAACTTATACAAGAAAATGACTCCAAAATGTAGAGGCGATTTTTGTTAGTTTTAATAATTGTCGACAAACATTGCACAATTAAGTGGTTATCCCTAACGAGAGTTAAAAAACACCTAATGGTAATAGAAGGAGACAAAACTAGGTAAATTTTGTTTTTATTTTTAAATCAATAATTGTACTGCTTTTTTTCAGGTCTCTTACGAATATTACATACATAAGGATGATAGGGCTACTGTATAACCTTGCCGGTTCATCTCATCAACGGGCTGATCATGGAAAAT